>OY804258.1:140041530-140445725 GCA_963680825.1 Meiosimyza decipiens | reverse complement strand
GTTCAATTTTCATTTAATTATAATTATTATTATTAATAAAACCGCCAATACAAGAGACAACATAAATTTCTCAATGATTATATTACAAGTTCCATAATCACGTGATTATTCTTATATAATCATTCTAAATTTCAAAATTTAATTTTCATACCATTTCATGAAATTCACTTGATGTCTAACAAACACAAAATCAATTGTTAGAGATAAGCCTCTACACGCTGCAACGCGTCACTTCAGCATGAGTCATTTAAATTAACCTTATTTTATGGTTAATTTGTTGTCTAACTTCTAATTGTGTGTGATTTTTCTTACTGATCCCATGCAGCGACAATGACTGCGTCAAAACGAATCCTTTGAAAATCCTCAGTTAAGGTCAATGAAAAAAAAAGGAAGAATAGCAACAGCGACCACTTTGACGTCATACGTGATTCTATTTTTACAATATAGACGATATATTAATGCTCTGTCATCTCGATGACATACAACGAGTCTATCAGGCGGCGCCCACACTATTTGTATTCTGTGTCCTAACACTACTAAACCGCACACAACAAATCCTGCTATTGAGTTGGAAACTAACAGATTGCAGCAGCAGGAATAGCAGTGTAAACGGCCACCATGAGGGAAGCCCAAAATAAGAGAGAAGAAAAAAAGATGTAGGTGGATGAAAAGTTCAGGGATATAGTTAAGTTCTACACTAAAAGAAAGCAGAAATTATGGTATTTTAATATGAGTTATATTTACATACTTTTATCATTTATATCTTATCTTTTATCCTTAATCATTTATCTCTTTTTTTCTTTTAACTTTCATCTTTCATCCCTTATCTTTTATATTTTATTGCATATCCTTTATCGTTTATCTTTAATCTTTAATTTCTAATCTACAATCTTTAATCTGGTATCTTGTATCCTTTACCTTTTACCTTCAATTTTTTATCTTTTAAATTTTACCTTTTATCTTTTATAAAGGGTGTTTTTTTTAGAGGTTTGTTTTTTGAATAGAGATAAAACTGGCATTTTATGGTCAAATCTGGCAACTCTAATGTTATTTATGTTCAGTTTGGTTTGCCATTTCATCATAAACAGATTGAAAAAAGAACAACGCTTGCAAATTGTGCAAATTTATTTCGAAAATAATGGTTCAGTTCGCGAAGTTTACCGCAAGCTCCGTCCATTTTATGGTCGACATAATCGTCCATCAGAGCAATTAATTCGGTTAACCATGGATCGTTTTCGCACTACGTTTACTCTATGTGATAATACGCATCCGCAGAGACGTCGAACAGTGCGCACCGAAGAAACAATTGCCGCTGTAGAGCAAAATGTTGAAGAGGACCCGAATGAATCGATTCGCCACCGTGCACAGCAATTGGAGCTTTGTCCATCAACTTTATGGAAGATTTTGCGCAAAGATCTTGGCTTGCGACCTTACAAGATCCAGCTTGTGCAAGAATTAAAGCCGCGAGACCATGCAATGCGTCGTGATTTTGGTGTATGGGCCGAAAATGAGATTGATCTCGATGCTGATTTTCATCGCAAAATTTTGTTCAGTGATGAGGCTCATTTTTGGTTGAATGGCTACGTCAACAAGCAAAATTGCCGCATTTGGAGTGAAGAGAATCCACATGAGACCCTTGAGACGCCATTACATCCACAAAAACTGACTGTTTGGTGTGCTCTATGGGCTGGTGGAGTCATTGGGCCATACTTCTTCCGAAATAATGCTGGAGAGTCAGTTACCGTTAATGGAGACCGGTATAGAGCCATGATAACCGACTATTTTGTTCCCGAATTGGATGGCATGAATGTGGATGAGTTGTGGTTCCAACAAGACGGCGCTACATGCCACACAGCGCACGTCACAATCGATTTATTGAAGGAAACATTCGATGAGCGCATAATTTCGCGGAATGGACCTGTCAATTGGCCACCAAGATCGTGTGATTTGACACCATTGGATTATTTTCTTTGGGGATATGTGAAGTCGCTCGTCTACGCCAATAAACCAGAAACGTTAGGGGACTTGGAAGCCAACATTCGTGGCGTTATTGCCGACATACGGCCCCATATGCTCGAAAAAGTGGTTCAAAATTGGACCTGTAGAATTGGCTTTATTCGAGCCAGCCGCGGCGGCCACATGCCCAAAATCATATTTAAACATTAATGGCATAAAATTATCCTTCCAATAAAGCCAAATTGATGGACATTAAAACGATTTTATTGTGTTTTATTTCAATTCGAAGCTCTATACCTCTAAAAAAAACACCCTTTATTTTATGTTACCTTTTATCTAATATCTTTTATCTTTGATATTTTATCTTTAATACTTTATATTTCATCTTTCATCTCTTATCTTTAATCTTTAATCCTTAACCTTTAATCCTTGAACTTTAATCTTATATCTTTTATCTTTTAATTTTTGTCTTTTATCTATTATCCTCTATCCTTTATCTTTTATGTTCTATCTTTTATCTTTCAATTTTCATCTATTATTTTTTATCGTCAATCTTTTATCTTATTTCTTTAATATTTTTCCTTTAATCTTTCATCTCTTATATTCCACCTGTTATCACCTATCTTAAATCTCTTTTCACTTTTCTTTTTTTCTTTTATCTTTCATCTATTAACTATCACATTTCATCTTGAATCTCTTATCTTGAATCTTTAAACTTTTATTTTTAATCTTTAATCCTTAATCTTTAATCTTTTATCTTTGAACTTTTAGTTTTTATCTTTTATCCATTATCTTTTATCTATTATCTATTATCAATTATCTATAATCTTTTATCTTCTATCTGCGATCTCTTATCTTTTTTCCCTCATCTTTTATCTTTAATCTTTTACCTTTTATCTATTATCTGTTATCTTTCATCGTGTTGGCTTGTGCCTCGAAATTTTCGTAAGTACTGACAAATTGTTTAACTGTACAACCACGATTTACAAAAAAAAAAGAAATTAGCCAACCAAAAAGCAAAAACTGAAAATTCGCTAGTTCACTACCGAATGACACAGTGGCACTGCACACGCGCACACAAAAAGACTCGTCGACTATCTCGATTAAAACACACATGCACAACTTTTCCATTTTATAATAAACTTCACAAATACACACATATGTGTGTGCATGTATTTGCACCAGAGAGGCAACAGAATAACTAGAGCGAGAAAATCAAACGTGGTAGGGGCGGCACAAATTACGTCAAAGGCTTGTGTGTTGGCCACAATGAAAGCTACAGCTGCACTGGCAGCATAGTCCTTGTTGACTGCTTAATCATATGCTAAATTAAATTATCGACTTGCCAGCCAGCAGAATCGCTTTGGTCTTTGGATTCTTGGAACTTTGCTCAGGCTTACCGCATGGCACCACACCACTCTCTGCCACAACACTACACCACATACTCGCACCACAACCAAGTGAGTGATGGTTGGTAGGATGCATTGCCACTGCCATGTGTGTCACATTATTAAGC
Organism: Meiosimyza decipiens; assembly: GCA_963680825.1. Lineage (NCBI taxonomy): Eukaryota > Metazoa > Arthropoda > Insecta > Diptera > Lauxaniidae > Meiosimyza > Meiosimyza decipiens. The sequence goes on along the minus strand of OY804258.1, from coordinate 140,442,253 downwards.
TGACGCAACGAAAGCGCGAGCTGATAAGCAGGCAGGTTGCCTTCGACATACTCAAAATCGTAACTTGTTGTTAGGATGAGGTACGAATGTACGTGATAAAATACATTAAAGCGACTTTAATTCTCATGATTATGATAAACATCATATTGACAATAACAGTGATGTTGTTGATGACGACGATGATGCAGCTTTAGTGACGCTTTTAAAGTGCAATAAGTGATCTCGTTGTTTAAGTAGTGAAAGGATTTAGTGTTGCAAAACACTCTTAAACGTTTGATAATTCATAAGTCTACAAAAAGGTTGTATATGAAAAATAGAAAAGTTGAGTTAATCGCTAAATTTTCGTCAGAAATGATTTCGGACCATCCATGGAATTTAATATAAGTACTTTACTTAAATAATTCTCTTTCAAGTTGCTATTAATCCCCAAATACGGACTTTTTTATGTTGGCACCCGCAATGGTTTTGTTCCCATAACAGCGTCATAATTTCATTTACAAATAAAACGAAGTTGACAAAAACCAAGTGAAGTGCTCTACAAATTTCAATAAGTCAGTGAAATAATTTCACCCTCATGTATAGAAATGTTAGGTGGACAACACAAGCAGCTTCAACAATAAAAACAATGCTTTTATGATAAAATTAATGCAGAATATTAAAAAGGGGCCGACCAACAGCCAACAAATCTGCTACGATCATATTTGCTATATGAGAATATAGCTCCACTTTATTGTGGCGGTACATAAATATGTTGTATGTTCGTAATAATGTTGAAAAAAAAAGTTAAAAAAGAGAGTGCTGAAATAAAACAAAAACATGGCATCGCACCCTAATACGCGTCTTAAATTAACACATTTTTGCCAGTTTTGTAAATTTTTATTTTTAAGCAAAATTTAATCAAGCTAAGATTCATGGACCCCAATCTGGTAAGCAAAAAAAAAGTGCAATACTTGTGATCTATTCACCAGCTATAGCTACTTTTAAGGATATATAGCTTTAACAGCTTGTTTAGTTGTATGCAGTGCTATAAATGCACATGCTGCTTGGGTTACCTGTGGGCTTAGCCGTAGATATCACTATTGCGGAAAACCGAAACGAGTTAAGTTGACTAAGATATGGTTCCTTTTGCACAAATAAAACATTACGGCAAGTTGCTCAATTTTTGAAATCGAATCATTTTCCTAACACACCATTACACTTTGTTAATTAAGCATAAAATGGGTTAAACAGGATGGTATGTTGTACTCGCATGTTGCAAATACCAACAGCAAAAGTAGTAGCAGCAGCAGCAGCATTAAATGCGTTACCATAAAAGCTGTTAGAAAAGTGGGTTGTACCGTCCATTAGGCTATTGTTGCTGTCGCTTTATGTTGCTTAGTTAAAAGGGTATTTTATTGGGTGTTATTTGTTGGTTTTTGTTTTTTTTTTCCTTTTTGGCTAAAAGCAGTAGCCACATTCTCATTTCTTTTTTTGCCGGAAAAAAAAAGAACTCCCAAATTGTAGTAACTATTCCATTTATTTTTGCTCTCCATTTCATTGTGTTTCTGTTGTGTTTCATAATAAATTTTTGTTAACAACTTTTACTTGTTTTTTTCTTCTTTCGTTTTTTTCTGTCTGTCTGTCTGTCTGTCTGTCTTATATTTCTTAATATTATTTTCACTTAAACTTTAACCTACAAGTTGTATACTTAAATTTGAAGCTGCGTTGTATGGGTATCTTTTGGGAATTGAATTCTATTGTTGTTGTTACGTAGGTTCCTTACGTCGTTGTTATTGCTTTGGTTGCTGTTCTTGGCTCGCTTATCACTTGAACCATGGGAGCATAGCACATATTCTTATATTGCTGCCAACGTGCTGGCATGTCAGGATAGTAACGTTAAAGTGTAGTGGATATTTAACCCTAACGCGTAATTGTTGTTGTTGCTATTGCATTAAATTTCCAATGTGTATTGCATGAAACATGTGCACGGTCAGCTGAATTTAACGTTAATGGAAAATTTCTTCAAGTATTTTCAACTTTTCTATATAAGTTATTTAGATGATGGATTGGGTTAAAAGAAATAGCATTTAATATTCAACTTAAATGTTGAAAATATGTTGTTTTTTTAAAATGAATTAAATGATAATAAAATTTACTTTTGCTACATCAAAATTAAAAGTTATGCCAAATTAAGGGATTTTTAACTTTTAAAAGATATCGTTATAAGCCATTTTTTATCTCAAATTACAAGCATACATTGGCAGATTTTTAAGTTATGTATATTGTATACGAAACCACAGTTAAAACCATTAATATTCCAACCTGATGCATTTCTAAAAAACTTATGCTTAAAAATATTAACTGTTTCAAGCGTGAAAATAACATAATTAGTTTTTATATTCAAGGACACATACGTGTGATAAGACGAAAAATAATTTTTTACACGATCCTTCCACCCTGGTAGTAAAATGGGAATTAAAGATTCTTTTTAACATAAGAAGAAAAACAACATGTTACACAATAAATTTTTTAATTCCTTGAAGTAGCTTATAATAATCATTTGACGTTTGAAGTATAAAATTTCCTTCTTTGTTATCTCTGAAGAGACTCGGTAAAATATATTTCTCAGGTCTTAAAAAGACATATTTCAAAACGTTTAGAACCATATTGTTCCAAGTCCAGTGTCTTGTGTAGAGTTCTTTCAAAGAGACTTAAAAATGTTTTCTATAGATCTTTGAAAAAACAAAAGAAGCAGGAAAGCTTAAATTTGTTTTCTATCAAATTACATTTTAACGTTCGTCTTGTACGTGGGTCTTGATACATGTCCCAACCATCCATTTTCCTGCGCGCTATGCACTAGACTATGAACAATAAATTATGTATACATTAAAGGCGAATGAAATTGTTCTAAAAATGGATGGTATAAAGGTATGAGATGGCATGTCTTTTAAATGAATTTTATATTAACAGTATAAAGACAAACATTATAAAGTACACTTTGAAGAAATGCATGAGATATGCCACGTTATGTCTATATAAGCGCTTTGTTATTAACATGCTTTCTCATGTCTCGTATGTGACTTTATACTGTGCATCATAAAATGGTTATAAAGCCATGAATGATGGAAATTTAAGAAGCCATTCAGTTGAGAGTACAAAACTAGCAAAAGACTTTCATCTGCTTGTGAAAATAAACGAGGCAAGTCAAAGCTTTGAGTTTCACACATCTTAATCCCATTTTAAGAACAATTCTTTTTTATTTAAATTAACCAGGATACAAAGAATGCAAGTAATGTTAAAGAGCTCGGAAAAAATGAAAGTAATCCATTATCCCTTTTTGAATTCTCTGACGATTATTTCAGGGTAACTTTTCTAAATCGTTGTGGAAGAAACTTAAAGGATTTTTTCTTAAACAATGCAACTTTGAGAAAAATAGCAAACTAAATGTTCGCTGTTTCCTGTTTTTACCAACAATTTTTTTTTTTAAAATCAAATAAAGTTTTTAATTATTTTATAGCCGCTAGGAGCTCAATAGCAACAATTAATTAAAAAGTAGGATTTGGTCAGTTGAATATGTTCACTACCAAATTGTCTGTGGATTCAGATGAAGCAAAAAAAAGCAGTGCCTGACTGCTCAAATATCCTTTATTATAGAATTCGATAAAATATCATTGTTACGGATGAAGGCAAATATTAGGAAATATTTTGAAGTACAAGCTCCAAAAAAATATAGTCTGGACAGTTGGGATATATTCTTTATAAAAAAAATCAATATTAAGAACTGAAAGATTTCAGTGCTGCTTTTGTGCAATTTAAAATGAAAACCCAAAAAATTCATTGCCGCAATTTTGTTTACAAATTCCGTAAGTTGAATTGTCTTTTAAAGATGATGCGGCAGGCAAATGCCGCCTACACAAAAAAAACCACGTTAAATCCTAATTGATTTGGGAATATTGTAAGCCAACATAACCGCAAGCGCAAACAAAGTTACATATTTGCATGAGCAAACACAAACACTCGCACCAATACAAACACACGCATTTAAACTAACTACATAAGCAAACATACTACAGACAAACAAACTGACAGACACATAGACACGAAGGCAAACAAAAACGTAGATAGACAAGTAAATAACAACGGCGAACAGCAAGCAAGCAGCTAACAAAATCCATTTATTTTAAAGGCAAATACAAATTACACCGTAAAGTATTTTTTGTTTACATCACTGAGTTTAAATTTTATCGATTGTAGGCTTCTCAATGAGTGTCCTTGAGCTAAGGACTCAGACATTTTTGTTTTTTTCGCATTAAAATCAATAAAAAACTTTGATTATAGAATTCGGGTTTATTTTCTTCTGACTATTTTTGCAATTTTCGGCTTTGACTTTGTTGCCTTTTTTGCACCAGCCCTATCTTGTTAATTTTTCGTGCCGCCTGCTGAGATTTCCGCAAATTTTAATTAATGCAAACATGCACCCCGCCTAACTCGGTTGGTGGTAGAAGTTGTGCAAAAGAAATTGAAAAAATAAAAATTGAGTGAAAAATCTTTTTCTACACAGCAATGGTAGAACGCATAGTAAAATTCACAACAGGATTTTCTAACATAAATTTTCGTTAAGACTTTGCGGAAGTCTTCCCTCTACAATTTCCGTTTTGTGTACGCCATGCGTTGTGCGCGTTATCAGTAACTTTGGGATCCCACTGCTAGCTTTAGCCACCGCTAACGCTCTTTTTCCGTTGTTTTTTTAGACATTTTTCATTTTGCTCCCTTGGCCAATATACCCACCTATGACGATGCTATCAAAATAATCCCATTTCAATAATCTCATACAGAAAAGGAACTTTTCTGCAAGAATGAAAGTGAAAAGTATTTAACTTTGTGTTTTATTTGAAAGTTTACATGCACTTTGTTTTAGTTGTTAGGAATTTCCCCATTCAAAATATGCTTAAATTTCAAAGAAAAAAAAGTTCTCAAATATATATTTATTTTTTTTGAAGGGACATATAAAGGAACAAAAAAGATCTTAAAATAACTCTGAAATCCCATTAGCAAGAGATTTTTGGAAAGTTCAAATTCAAAAATGACTTTTCTCCTCCTTTTGGTTCGAGATAAAGAACGAAAGTTTACCCTCTAACGAAAAAAAAAATCTCTGATGATTTCGCCTACTTCAGCTAAGTTCTTCAAAAATGCGATGTTTGCTTTAGTATCAAAATTTTTGGATGATTATTCGAACAAACTTTGGGTTTTCTGTTTTTGTGCGGGTAGAGAGAAAGAAAATTTTCAAAAATTAAAAAATTCTCAAACTTATCTGTTTGTTTTTTTTTTTTTGATAATGGTGTTATTATGTCATTCTGAGTTTCATTACTCAATATTGGAACAAAACTGGGATTTTTTAATTTATAAAAATACAAAGATCGACTAAACACGACATTTTAGTTTAAGCAACCTCTTACAGCTTGAATGTTTCAGATTTGCTTTCAAATCATTCAATACTTCTTTTTGAAGGCTCATTCCTTTTAAGTTCATTAATAATATTTTTTTTAAAGAGATACAGAGCTTAATTTCTTTGAAATGAAAATAATATTGAAGTAATTTATGGTAAATTTTTAAGAAAAAAAATGTTGGATTAAAGTACTTTATTACCTTAATATCTAAGTTGCAAAACAGATTGAGCCAACGTTTTTGAAAAAAAGCTTTTGTGTGACAAAATGCCAAAAATAATAAACAACACAAAAGTTCACAAGTTTTTCAAAATTTGTCGAACAATGATCAAAATACGAAAATTTTTTGCAGTCGCCAGCTACAGATTTAAAATCGAATGAAAATTATAAAAATATGGCAGCACTTGGTTATCATTTGCAAATGTACGTTTGCACATTTGTGTTCTTAGGTTGTACATTTAATCTACGTAAGTAGACGCGATGTAATTTTTGGCAAATACGTATTACCTAAACAACAATATGAATTATTGATATTAAAAGAAATGTGGAATTGCTGGCACTGGCAACAACTACGAATACAACATGAACACCAACAACAACAAACATGAGGAGCTCATCATAATTTGCTTAATCGTAGCTGCAGGATATGAAAAGGTGATTTGTTGTGACAAACACACACATACCTGCTTGTGAGTCTACAAGTGTAGGTGTGCTCGCGTACAACATGTGTCACGGTGTGTAAGTGAAGCACTTAAATGAAAGGATTATTTTTTGGATAATGTTAAGAATAAAGTCATGTTCAAGGATCAGTAAGACTTTTTTCTTAAATTACGAATGCCTTGTAGTAGTTGTTGTACTTCGTACAAGTGCACAGAAATGGCAAATGTTTTTTACAAATTTGACTCCATATATCTCAAAAAGTAAATGTGTTAGATTAAGTATTATAGCATACAAAGTATATTTGAAAATAAGTGCTTCAAGAAAACTATTACATAGCTTTATATTGGAACTAAAAACATAAATTTTAAAATATAATGTATTTGTTTTCTGCAGCAAAAAGTGTTTCTCTATTAAGAAGCCAATGTTAGGATTTTAAATTTAGTTGATCCTCAACCTCGTTGCTATATCTCATATTTTCCAAAAAAGACATTCCAGTTCCTTTCATTTGAATTCTCAATTTGAACACCGTTGCGTATTAGTGCACGCTGTGTTGCTTAGAATTATAATTTTATTGTTGTTTTTGCAAAGCTACGCTTGGCGCCGAAGTTTTTGTCGCAGAACTTTGTAAGCCCGCAACTGCAATGATGTGATTGCTTTTATCTACCCTGCGACTTTCTCCGTCGAATCTTCGCCAAATTGAGGCAACTTTTTTCGCAAACACTTAAATCAAATGAATTAGCTGTGTGTTAAACGAATTAGATGCTGCTGTTGCGTCGTAGGTGGCAGCCACGAGCATTTTTTGGCATGCAAAACATGATTATGAATAAATTAAAATTAAGTTAGCTGGAACGGCTGTTTCAAAAATATACCAACGTATATCCTTACAAGTAGCTTCCTTAGTAATTTGTTTTTATTTTCTTCTCTTAATACTAATTAAAGAAAGGGTTGTCAAGAGTGGCGGCAGTTGTGGAAGGTGTTTTGAAATTTAATAAACACAGCATGTGTTTCCTTCGAAATGGAAAGTTTGTAAGACTGTGATAGGACTTACAATGATAATTTAATTAGTCGCTACAGATATGTAAATTAGGAATTCAAAATTAGAATTCAAATGAAAAACTCTTTTGAATTATATATGAATTAAGTTTACTTATATACAGTCATACAAGTGAAGAGCTTGTGTCTTAAAATATTTCGTGAGATTAATCTTGCCTTAATGTAATACATGTGAAAGGGATTTACTTATGCTCATGTGTCATACGACTAGGGAAAATTAATCAAAATATAATCCAAAAACATAAAGACTGAGCGCAATTAAAATACACATATAAAGGCTTCACTTTGAGCTTAAGTTGAATAATTAATCCATACAAAAGAGCAAATGAATCGATAAAACTTTACTTTTGAATAAATTTAAAAAATTGTTAAAAAATCGATGACAGTTGAAAACTATCAAGAGGTATCATTGATAATCGAAAAAGTCCATAAAATTCTGAAAACATTAAAGAGTACTGATAACGCCAGCAGTAGTTGGAATAAGTTCAAGAAGTCAATAAGGGTCGAATGTAAGAAAACAGATAGAGTCCCGACATGCCCATGTTCATGCTTAAAGTTCTTTTATGGCTGAAGTTTGCGACGAAATGCTTATTGAAATGCATGGCATTTGCATAGTGAAACTCTTGCTATAATTCTCGTTGAATGGTATATTAGCAATTGAAAATAAACTTTATCATTTCATAGAAATCATCTGCTTCTTAAGAATTATATCAGACGCCTTCTGCCGCATACAGTTCCACTCAGTTTAATTCTCTCTACAAGATCTAACATTCTTCTTTGGCTTGTGCTTAGCTCTTGTAAAAGCCATATTCCAAATACCAAATCAAATTTATAAAATAAATCAAAGGCGTTACAGAATGCTGATTATTCGCACCAGATACAATGATGTAAAATTCACAAAGACACACACACGCACACAAATATGCTGAGACATATACATACATACAATGCAAGCACACAATAATGCATTTCTTCGTTGCACAAGACATGCAAATTTTATTATCGTTCTCATCAACATTATCATGTGAACACTATGATGGTAGTGGTGCTGTCGCTGCTACACAATAGACAGCAGCACCGTCATGCGGCGCATAGCACCAACAGCACTTGAAGATGAGCAAACAGCAGCAACGAAATGCGCGCGCAAAAAAGGAAAAAAAAATTACAAATAGAAAACACAAAATGCCAACACAATTTTGAAGCTGAAGCGCATCACTGTCAGCAACAACAATAGCAACAACATATTGTTGTCGTTATCGTAAATGATGCTCTTGTTGACTTGTTCTTGTTGTTGCAATATTTTGCATATGAATTCCATAAATATGACGCCATGACAGCTGTCAGGCGAAGGCGCATAGCATTGGTGTCTGACTACGAGCATTTCTGTGATGATGAGATGCATGAGGTGGGTGCGAATACTTTATGCGTTCTTGCAACAGCATCGCAGGAGGCATCTAAATCGCGCACAACTGTCAGCGGCAGCCAAAGTTTGTAAAGGGCGTGAATCAAAGGCATGTTAACAATAAGCGAACAAAAGTGCCAAATGGGAAATAAATTGAAAAAATGAAACTAAAAAATAAATTTAAAGGGCAGCGAAATGATATTGTGCAACATGTCGTAAAACTTATATAGTGTTACTAAATTTTGTGATGCAATTTCGTTGCCTCAACTACAGCGAGCATGTGGAAAATTTCGGCTATGTCTACGATCTAGTTTTCCTTGAAACAAAGCAGTCCGAATTGTAAAAAAAATACTCTCCGTCGTCAGTTCTTCTTTGTTACATTAAATTAAGTCAACTTCTTCAACGTCATAATTTTCATTGCTGGTGGTATAAAACAACAATAAACAACTTTTGTAATACAACTTAAAGTTGTGGTGTCATGTTTTTTGTTTAATCATAATCAACATATACTGAATAAGTTTTAGTGTGCTGAGCGCACTAAGCTGTTGAGCTTCAATGCTGCTGTTCCTTGAACTCTTTTGTTGTGTTCTCAAAGCCATTTCGTTTCATGCTTTTGATCCTCACTATATTGCAGTGCTGCTGCTGGATGCAATTTGTGTGAATATTGGATTTGCAGTTAAACTTGCAGTTGGTCTCTATTTTTCGCTATCTTCAGCTATTCCATTTGTTGAGTTACGTAATTTACATGTGGGTCAATCAGTAGAGTGAAAGAGCATATGGCTGAATTGGGTTGTATTTGAATGAAAATTGCTTTGAAGGCAATCATCGGCATTTTGTTCAAGAAAATAGGATTAACTGCATTTAATGTTGAATAAGAGTTAGTTCAATTAACATAATTGAAATAAAATAAAAGTTGGCATACGATAAACCTTACGAAGATAATTAAAAGCTTGAGATAAAGTCGAAGCTGCGTTATGAACAAAGTGGCTTTTGTTACATTAAATTTTCAATGCACCATCGTTTTCGCTTCTACTGAAATTTAACTAACAGTTGAAGATTAATTTGAAACTGCACTATCACTAAGTTCTATTACTGTGTATTTAATAAAAATTAAAATTTTGAAGTTAGTTAAATAAAAACAATGAATATCGCAACGTTACAGTCAATGGAACAAGGTGCCGCGCGATGATTACCGACTTTTTTTGCTTAAAATGGAAAAATTTGACTTGGTTGACAAGTGGTTTCAACAAGACGGTGGCACATGCCACTCGGCATAAAATACCATGGACCTATTGAGAGGTGCGTTTGGTGAGCAATAAATCTCACGTGAAGCCTCTCGTGTACAAGTGCAAGCCAGTTACAATTGCAGATCACACCATTACAGCTGCCATTGGTGAGATACCGGCCGAAATGCGGGAAAAAGTGTTCCAAAATTGGAGCTTACGGATGAACCACCTCAGGCGTAGCCACGGGCAGCATTTCAATAAAATAATCTTTAAAAAGTAATAACAGTATGTTCTAAATAAATATTTTATTCAGTTTTGCAAATCTGCTATTCTGTTTTGCATTTTCAAAAACCAAACGCTTAATAAGTCACTAGTTATAAGCTATGTAGTGTTTTTGTTTAAATCTTTTAAAATAGGCATAACTCTAAGGTTATTATGTCTTATGAGTAAAATCAAAGTCATTCTATGCTGCAAAGCTCTAAGACTCAACTGCAAGTTCAGTAAGTTCGATGCAACAAAATACCCATATAATAACAACATTTGCTAAACAACTATTTGCTCTACATATACTACAACTTTAATATGTGGCCTCTACCAATTTTACTTCTTGCTCGTATTCCATTTACATGTATTTATGTTAATTATTTTGTCTTGCATTATATGAGCTCTTTTTGATTAGTAACTTTGATTCAAGTCACAAATTACTACGATGCTAATTGAACCTGCTTTTTTATTACATACATTACAAGCACACACATACATACAGTTTCATTACTTCAGTGCACTGCTAAAGAAAATACCAAAGCGTGCTAATTACTAATTAAGTATACGCTGTGTGAAACATCAAAGGCTGAAATTGAACTGAACTCTACTGAATTGAAGGAAAAGTGTAGAAGATATGCAGCAGCAGCATTCAATTAATGTTGAAAATAAAAATTAGATTTTCACACACACAAAAAAAAACTATACACACAAGCACATAGCGAGAGAAACAAATAAACAAATTCATTAAGAAAATTCAATTAGTATGCGTTACAAATAACATACATACATCTAAATGTGACCCATGTGTGTGTATGCGAAGTATTTTGTATTTTTTCGAAGTGACTTTAATTAACTTTTTTCTTGTATATTGTTGCTCAAGGCTAAAATGAGTGGGTTGTTGTTTCCTTTTTGTAACTCAGTTTAATCATTAGAGTAAAAAATTTAGGAAAATCACCACTGTGCATTATAAATGGGTATTGCAACTTAATTTGTATTTTTGTTTGACTTTTTAATATGCAAAGTTTCTTTTCGTTATTTGGCAAAATGAAAAGTTAAACATTTTCACCGATTTTCAAGTTCGATGCAGCTCTGAGTCTTTAGATTGTTGTTAACCGATATCCTTACAATACTTCTTATGAAACTAATTTTCTGGGAATGGCTGCTACAAAATAGCAGAATTAGATCCTTATTAAAAGTTTTTTATGGGCATGTCGTTTGAGTAATATTTTTTCATAAAATTTATATTTAAAAAATTATGTCAGTAAAATAAATTTTACTCACGGGTGCTTTCATTTTAGAATACTATAATTTTAATTTTCTTATTTTGGTTTCCTTTTTGCTTCATTTGTCGACTCCACCCATACAGTTTCGCTTTTTTTTAATCTCCCTCTTTCTCTCTCTCTCTCTCTTTCTTTCTATATCCTAGTCCCACAGTAGTGCTTTATCAAACTATATATTAATTTAAGTTTGTTTTTGCATACATCTCCATGAGTTGATAGTTATGTAATTGTTGTATGTATGTACATCTACATTTGCTTTTATCCGTCTGCATGTTCTCACTCTGTGCACATTAATGCCTCTGTATCACAGTTTCTGTAACTGAGTTGTATCGTGGAGAATGAAAAAATTAATCCAAGGAGTATTACAAATTTCAAAGGAAATTTATAGTTTTGTAATTATGTTCTAACGTTTGCGTAATATAAGAAGAATTCTGTTGGATTTCATCATTTCATCTGCCGAAAATTGTACTATCATTCTAAATTTCCAAATCTATTCATCGAAAAATTACAAATATAATAATTTACCTTCTCGTATATGCTATATTCAAGTGTTGATGTCGCAAGCTGCAAAGTGGTTTGCAATGTTCAAAGTTATTTAATCGGATTACTTCAGTTCGATGCAATTTAAATTTAAGATTCTTAAAGTATTTTACAAAGCAAAATATTTTCGTTATTAATTTATCAGCTTGGCTTATGACCGCTTTGCAAATAATTATTTTTATTGATAAGAAAATTAATAATCTTTTCTTCCAAAATATTTTTGGAGTACTTGTTTTGAAGCCTTTACACTAAAGTTGCTTAGCAGAAATAATTTAAGTACTATTCTCTAATATACAAAAAGGTTTGATTAATTTATTTTCATATGAACTTAGAGTTTTTTGAAAGTAAATCTTTTAAAAAGTCATGTAAAAGATCACGTATAGGATTATCTTTTGAAATTTTGCTATCCATTGTAAAAGTAATAAATTTAATTTTTTTTTTAATTTTACAGGTAAGCAACCAAACTGCAGTAGCTTTCATGACAATTTTGCTACGCTGGAACTTTTATGGTATGATTTTGAAATTCTTGACTGTGAAAGTTTGAAATAATTAGAAATGACGCTGCAATATTTTCAAATATATTTTATTCATACAGTGTTTTTGTATGAAAAAGTACTTTAATAGTTTGCTAATTTTATAAACATCAAAACGCCAAATACAAGCATTTTTACGAGTAGCGTTAAGTAGCTTTGAGCTGTTGTTTCATCATTTATACATCATCAATGCAACTTCCAATTTATGTTGCCTAAGCAGTGCAGTTCTTTAGCGTAATCACACATTTTACTAAGCAGTGTGCTGAGTTAAAGAATTATAGGTCCTCTCGTTTTGCTTACCACAGAACATGCACATAACTTTTTGTCACGTGGCTCTGGCACTGCCTACACCACTAGCGAATATCTAATTTTAACACTAGTTGTGGAACCTTTATAGTTCAACTTTAATCCAGCGCTGCATAAAATGCTCTTTTTTCATAAGTCTTGGTGTTAAAAAATTCTCTATCTTTTGCCGGCTAAATATTTTATGTTGTTTCAAATTAATTTAATTTTGATATGTAAATAGATAAGCTTATTTTTGATACAAAGACATAAATTTTTAGAGAAAGAATGTATTGCAGATAGTTTTGTTCATTTTTGTGGATAGTTTTTTGCACAAAATATATTGATGTTATTTTGACATGGAAACTTTTGACAGAAAATATATATTTTGTACATAAATTAAGAGAAAATGAGCGAAGGTTTCTTAATTTGTGTGAAAAAGTATTAGATTAGGACTTTATTTCATCATAAAAGCATTGTGCAATATTTTGAAATGAATTTTCGTGAGATGACGTAGCTTTGACCATTAACACTGAATAAGTTTTAAATCTACATATTATGGCTTTCAAGGTTTCAACGTTAATATATAGATTAATTCAAAAATAGCAAAACAGCTGTTTCTATATCTTCAGTTTTCTATATTCAACGAAAATAACATATTTTGTGATTACTGTCAGCCATGTCGCACTCTAATTTCATTAATTTCCACTAAATCAACATGGTGCTTTTAATGCTCCAGTTTCTTTAACGGTTATTAATGAATGTGAAAGTATGTATGTATGTGTTTTTGTACGTATACTTACGTTAATATATCTCACTGCATTTGTTAGCGTACATTTGTTTGCTTGTTTGCATATTCATATCAGATTCATCGATTGAATGTTTGTTTGCTTTTTATTGGTTGCACAATGCTGATGATATTAGTGCTGCATTTTGACCTCAATTTATTTGGTTTTCTTACGCTTAATTTAAAAACATGATCTAGTTAGCAACTGGCTGTAGTATTTATAAGTGTAGTTACTTGAGTATGTCAAGAGATTAACGTATATTTTATAGCATACTTTTGTGCGCGCAAATTAACAAATTATTTGCGTTGACAATTTTAAGGGCGTTTTATGAAATCACACGTCAGCAAAACAATTTTATCACTAATAGCTAAAGTTTCTTTAATTCTGATTATGAGTTTTCGTTAATTTTGCCACTAGTTATCGTCATATATATCTGGCATAAATTTTTTCTTTTTGCTATTAATTTAACAGTGAAACCGTTTGAGCTCGCATTAAAATTTTGACCAAAGATTCTGCAAAAAAGATGAAAAAACTCAAACAAAAAGCTTGCATCATCAATTATCCTTGAACGAAAAAATTGCCACTGGCTGGAAACAAAAGCAGTTAAATGTTGTGAAATTGCTGGGCTTAAACTATGTTGCAAGCAACAGCAATAAAAACAAAAATATAACAGTGACAAAAATTGCCCACAATCATGGGGTATGTCAAACAATTACAGTTACATTTATCATCGAAACAACACAAGTGAAAAACAATTTAATTTAAACACGCACGCATGTGTTGAAATCGTTGCAGGACGATCAACAACAGCAGCAGCAGGACAATAGTTGTACTAGTGACAGAATTTATTGTTGAAAAGGTCACAGTAATAAATCAAATTTAAATGAAGGAACCGGAACGTTGATTAGTTTTAATATAAAAGAGAAAAGCAAATAGTTTTTTTGCATTTAAACTGTGAAAGCAGCGTTGGGAGGGATGGTGTCAGACTTGGCATGTGGCTGGGACTGATTTGTCATTTTCGTGCTTGATTCTAATTTAGTGATAAAGAGACAAATGTATTTTTTCACGAGTTCGCTAATGATGATTTTTCATGCATCTTATGGGCTTTATATGTCGGTAAGAGATATTGTAGAAAATATATATATTCGAGATGCATATCGTGGTGAGGTTTTTTTATTTTTTTATATCATGTCATTTCTTGAAACTATAACATTTTTTAAAAATGACATTTTATATGTTTTAAGGTTTTGTTGTTGCTCAATGTCAATTTTGTACCTTTCTATTTCAGCTGCCTGGCATATAAAAAAATGTTTTCTATATAATTAAATGTTAAAATTCTTGCGAAATTTACATGTGTGATCGTTTAACTTCTATTTGTATTTTGATATTCATAGCTTCTACCACAAATAATAACATATAGTATCGAAAGAAATACTTTTATTTTTATATCAAAATTTATGTTTAAGCAAAAAATTTTTATCATCTTATACAACAAGTAAATCATGAGTAGTAATTAAACGAATGCTGTATTGTTAAATAGCTGCTAGAACAACATTAACTGGTCAGTTCATTATATCATTGAAGGTAACATCAATTTAGGAACTTTTCATCATTTCCGAAATTCCATACGCAAATTTGAGTTAAACAAAATCTTGATGTATTTTTCATGAACAAATATGTATATTTGGTCAATGTTTTTCAATAATTCATACGAAATAGAAATTTTTCATAGCTGCACAAAGAGGATAGCTTATGTTGTTCCCGAAGTCTAGTTTTATTACCAAGAAATCTTTTGCGTGCTCCTTTACAACTTGAAAACTATTTTGTATTTACTTTTTACTCAGGCTTTCATGCTTTTTTTTAAAAAGTTACATGACATTTTCAGCATTTTTAACAATACATTAAAAAAAAATTTATATTCGATAGGAAATTGTGAAAGTTTTTTTATAGAAATTTTAGGATATTGTTCTGTTAGCCATAATTAATATTATAAATTGTGAAATGAATATAAACGAAACGATAACACATTTCATTAGATTTTTTTGTAACATACTCATTCTTTAGGTTTTCATGTTATTTTTAAAAAAGTTGCATGTTATTTTCAGCAACATTCATGATATTTTCTATAAAATTTTTATGCAAAATAATTTAATAAGAAAAAACATAAAAGAAATCGTTTAAAAATTTAATAAAATAATTTTTTATAATAAATTAAAATTTTATTAAAAGACTTTCGGTATATTTTTTGTGAAGCAATCTTTATATTTACTTTATAGTATAAGAATGTCATAATACAATTTATTAATTTAGATGAAATATTTTTATGTAAGTTCACTTGCTAATATATAAATCTCAACGGAGTGTTTATCAAGGTTCCATCATATTTTATATATTATTTGTGCAATATGTTTTATGATAGTTTAGCATACAATTTGAAATCCATAATGACAACACTGAAATATCGTTTGAATAGGAAAATAAATTGCTTCCGTATTTTCTTGTAATAGCTGCAAAGCTACGCACTCAAAAAATCACCAATGAATATATATACCTACTGGGACGAAAACTGTGAAATAAAATGTTTTGCACGACAACTTCATCCAGAATGGAAATTTTTAACATAAATTTTCATTTCGTAAGAAGCAACAAACACCGTTTCCCAACTTTAGCCCAATCACAGATTTGCCATATCAGTTTTTATTTCATTTTCTGCTTGGCCATGTAGAGTAAAGCAGACAAATTAAATTGAGTTTTTATGCATTTTTTTGTATTGACACAGCAAGCGCACCAAATATATACACACGCATACATAGATGTCACTACATTTACTTGCATATACAATGGTAAATTTGCTACCTGCCGAAATGTGCACTGCACGAAACGACAGAAAATTTGGTTCAACATCCAGTCAAGTTCGCCTGAGGATTTCGTTCAATTTGTTGTAAAGATGTTAGTGGCGCACTTGTTGTTTGCGTGTAGTGCCTTTCAAAGTTGGTGTGGTGACCAGCGTTGCCACTTGATAAAATATGGTATTATTTTTTGTGTTTTTTGTAAATATACGCACACGCACATACACATTCACTTGTGGAAATGTGAACTTTATCAATTTCGTTTTAATCAAATTAATTGCAACGAAATTGAATGCCATGCGGACTTTTAAATTAAAAGCAATAACAACAACAGCAAATGCAGCAACAATGCCAACAAAAATGATAACAGAACAGCATCATTTGCGTTGTCAGAATGGTAACTGAAATAATTGGAAAAATTTTTGACGTGTAATTTTGTTTCATTTTTTTATTAATGATTGGCAATATAAATTTTGTTTTAAAAATAGCATTTACTTTAGTGATATATTTTCTGCGTTATTTTTTATTTATTTACATTTTCTTGTAAAAGTTTCATGATGTAATTGTTATGTATATATATATTAAGCATGAAAAAAATTAGAGACAATAATCGTTTTGTATAATAATAATAAATTTATGGTACTGATCAAACAGAAAACACAAATAAAGGGTAATTCAATTGAAGGTAACAGTTTTAATATGGACAGTAAGATGACAAGTAAATATGGACATTGAGGTGACACGCAACAAAGCGGCCCCTTTGTATTAGAGTGTATTACAAAAACTTTTTTGAAAGCCTTAATTGCAAGTCGAAAAGAAAACAATTAAACTTAGATGAAACGTCACTGAAAATTCTATTTAGCAATCGATATTACTTGTTTGTCCAGCTTAAGTCGATTTTTTGTTTGTTTTTCTTTTGTATTATTTTTGGTGTTATCAAACACTTAACTAAGCACTCAGCTTAGTAAAAGAGCAAACGAACATTAGCCTCACTTAGTGTCAAAAAAAAAGTTGCTGTGCTTTGCTTTGTTAGTTCGTTTGGAATGCTCTTTACGTTTTAGTGTATTTTTAATAAAATTAGAAAACAACTTATATCCTCTGGCATCAAACGGCTTAAAAAGTCCTTAAAACTATTTCTCTATATACGAGTAATAATATTCTGCTATATTTTAATATAGGGTTTGATGTGTTGTTTTATTTTTTAATAAAATATGGAATTTCAATATAAGTCTTGCTTTCATAAATAATTAAAAACTGTGCCATTGCAAATTAAAGTATAACTGAATCAAAGAAAAAATAAAGAATCGAAAAAAAAAAATAATCAAATATTATTGTGATTCAAGTGAAGTTGCTTGCTGTAGCTATATGATCAACTGTCGTTGATAAATTTAAATTTGCAGCCATTGCGAAAACAAGACCGACAGCAGTCCTTTGCATAGCTTTCGGAAAATGTTAAAAATCTTGCAAATGCAGCAATGCAAAGAGATAAAATTTAAATAAAAAGAGAAGAACAAAATAATGTAGATTGCAATAAATAATTTAAGTTGATGATAATCAAAAAAGAAAAGGCACCGAATTGTGCTGCATGATAATAAATAAAATTAAAAATGACAGGCAGCAATGCAGAAATACACGTGCAATGTTTCCATTTTTTTCCATTTTTTTGGTTGCATCTTTTTCTGCAAATGCATTAAAATTCACTGCCTTGTCGCAACGTTACGTTGCAACATTTTAACCGTTGTCAACTGTCAATCTACAGAGGTAATGGATAAACTTTGCATGAGATGCATTACACCGAGTGTGACAGCTTACATTGTGTTGTCCATTTTTTCTTTTAATTTTCATTAAAAGTTCAAAAATCTCGCTGTATAATAATGTGTTCGCTTAAAAAGGCAGCTGTTCTGTATCAATATCGCCCAAAAAACCAACAGTGGGCGAAAATATCTTAATCTGTAAGAGCTGAAAATTTAAAAGGTATTTGCTAGAAGCAGTTTCCTTATATTTATTGCACACAATTTCTCATCAGTAAGTAATTTAAAGTTACTAATATTTTTTGCCGAAGTTGTTAGCAAATGAAAATTTCATTGAAAAACTTAAGATGCAAAAATAGACTTCACATAAAAACCGACATTAATTCATTTAATTAAATATTTAATCGTATTTCTGCTTAAGACTGACAACATGAGCTCTTGGTGTGGTTTACTTTATAGCAACGTTAAACGGTGCCACCTTTGTGAAATATTTTTGTGACTATATGCAAATATAGGGTAAATAATACATAAAACAAGATTGATTGCCAAGCTAAATTTGATTTAGAAACTTATAATGTTAGAGCTTTAGCTGACTGACATGACAAAAAATCCAAAAATAAATAGCCGTCATGTATTTATATTTCTCATAATTATTTTGTTTAATATGAACTCTGAATGTTTGTGAAATTTTATTTGTTCGGATTTTTCAACATTTGCTTTAAGCAGTTTAAGTCGTTACTAATAATATTAACCTCACTTTGATGTGAAACAAAAAGAAAATTTCTAAAAGAAAGCAAGGAAATCAAATGAGGACTCCTTTCTTTTCATTTTTGAATGCTTAACCGCATTTCCTGTAGCTCAAATACAACAACACAAATGCTGTATCTAAATATTTTGTTTTGCTTTTTATTCGTTTTCTCAATCTTTTTTTCAAACAAAATAGCAACAGCAACAACTTGGCAGATAAATCCTGCTTATCTTCCTTTCTTTTCCATTTTGTCACAGAAGATACTCTTCAGACTTATGTATATGCCGCTAATAAATGCGAAATTCATGTTTTCCCTTACGCTTCAAATAGAATTAAAATGAGCGAAATCACAAAAATGCTATCTCACATTGCTCCAATAACACAGTGCAACAAAAATCAGCTTCCCATTCAATGTGTAAAAAATTGATATTTTTCGAAAAAAAAACAAAAGAGCTCAAGCTGCATAGCTTCAAACAGTTTTTCCTCATTATTTTACTGAAATCATTCAATGTGTGATAGTACAAAAAAAGTACTAAAAACAGTAAAAAATGGATAGAGGTAGTCATACTAGTTTCATTAATTGTTGAATGAAATCATCAGTGACCTAAGAGGCCTTTTTTTCATTTTAGTACAGACATGTTGAGAACCCAAGCAAAAAATGAAACAACACAAAAACAAATTTTTTTTTCTGCTCATTGAAATAGCTTTTAATTGTTTCCTTTTACAATTTACTAAGTGAATAAATACCTTTCGAAGTGCTTACCGATTTGTTCTTACTTCTTCATTTTACCTGCAAAAAAAAATCTAATACAAAAATAAGTTACATAAACAAAGAAATACCAGAAAAATAAATGTTGACCTTGCTTTGTCTCACTTTTTGCTTAAATTCTCAACAAGTCTATGCAAAATAGAAAACATATCAGTTTTTGGAGTTCTCACTCATCGAATGACTAGATGAGACTAGTATGACTAGCTGTAACCGTTTTTTTTTTTTTTTTGTAGAACAACTAAAAACTATTTTCTATTCAGATAGACAGCAAAAACAATATTTTTTTTCTTAAATAATACAAATTTGCAAAAGGAAGTCATATATTATTTTCAAAAATTTCTGAGAAAAAATTGTGATTTTGAATTTTATTATACTTGACTTCTACTTTTGTGTGGGTATCGAGTTCTCCAAGTGTTTAATGTGTTGTCGCCTGGTGTAATACACACATACATGCATGGTAGAAGTGCACACATTTAACTTAAATAAATATAAAATCAAATATGTGTAACATGTACGCATGTAAAATAATATGAGATTGTACGTTAAGAAGTAAAATCATTATTTTTTCGGCTTTCATTTCATTGCTACAAAAGTAGACATTATATGCTACATATTACTGAAGACATAAAAAATACTTTTAATTCTTGATATAGAAATTTAACTACCCAATAAGTTGACAATGTAATACGAAAGGGACCTGTAACCTTTAATATTTGATAGGACACCTTTTCTTGAGCTACGTCTCCATTCCTATGTAAATTGGAGTAAACCTTTTTTTCAAAATTGCCTTTGTACTAAAATTAATGCAATTTATGTTTGTGAAATCTTTAAACTTATACAGCAAATTTTAAGAGCTTCATTAAGGTTACATATTACATAAAAAGCAGCATTTGCGATCAAAATATAACAATTCAAAAAGTTCTCAATAATAAAAAATTAATGCTTTTCTTTTTTAAAAAAAAAGTTGAGTGTTAATAAAAATTAGCATTTTGCAAACTTTAATTAACAACAAAACAATAAGTATAGCTTTCAACAAAATTAACTAATTACTTTCTCAGTTAAGCTCACAATAACTTTACAAAATAACAACTTAAAATTCAAGCAACAATTTCAATTTCTTTAACTACATAATTACGAGTTCATACTTACAATATAATAAAACTTCTATTGTATAAAAATTTTAAAACCGTTCAGCAAACAATGCAACTAATTGTAATTTTGCAAAAAAACACAAAAATTTACATTTGAAATGAAGTGCCTAACTACACACAAAAAAATGCTGTGTGCTCAAAAGCAAATTAAAGTGTTCTTCAAAATAATGAGTAACCATAGCAACAACGAGGCATAAAATTGTTAACAACTGTTGGTCGCAACAAGAACTTGTGTTTTTTTGAATAGCACAGCATTATATATAAATTACTACAGTGTTTTAATTGACATTTTTTGTTTTTTTGCAAAGTAAATTTATGAAGTAGACCGATTTTACACCACTGCTACCAACGACATCATCACCAACTTTTGACGGCATTCATGATGACATTTTAAATGGTCAACATCAGATTAAAGGCAAAAGTTGTACATTTGTAGGTATGTTGTGCTCTGTACACAAAAAGTTTGCATTGCCTCGTTGAAAACTTTTTATTTTAAATGTACAAAACTTTAAACTTTATTTAAATTTTCACCGGAAAACTGCGTTGTGGGAAAGGTTCAAGATTTTTGTTTGTCAATTTATTTCTCTTTTCAATTCTTTTGAAAGAACTTTTCCTTAAATTGTTCTTAAATTGTAAGCTGTCAACGTGTACAACGGTGCGTATGATGAACATTTAATTAATGGCAATTTGTATGAAAATGATGTCTGTGTGTCAGTTAGTATAAGTATTTAGTGTTATTTTGAAAGAAGCTGAAGTGATTTAACATAATTTTAATAATATCATGTAATTAATTTTGAGCAATACTTTGAATAAGATAATTTTTTTTTGTAAATCTCTAAAAATTGTTACAAAAAAAGTTAATTATAAAATTTTCGTTAAACTAATTTTGATAAGCCGCATAAAAAATACCAGCAACCAAATGCAGTTCACTTTGTTGTTTTCAAGCAGCTAATAAGAGGATTTATTTATCTAAGGTATCAGCAACAACTAAATAATATAAGTAACATTCCTTCCCATAACACAGAACAACATTGAAGCTATTGAAATATAAAGCAATTGGAGATTAATAGAACGAACTCAACTCGACCGAAATGAAAAAAAAAATTTTGTGCGAATTTCATCATCAATAAAAACTAATCTAAGTACATGTTCAGATTGACTGTATTTCAAAAATTGATTTCGTTTGCAGTGATGAAATTAATGGACCAGAAATTTGCTTAAACACTCAACAAATTTAATATTTTAATGTAGATTTTTTGTCTTCTGTATGTCAACTTAAATAATGTTGCTGACATTAAATTTATGCATTTGCATGATTTTACTCTCCAATACTATAAAATATTAAATAAATTTAACATATAAAGAACAGCAATTTATATGATACTCATATGACCTGTATACTAAAATTCAAATCAAAAAATAAACATTAATATACTACCAAGAATGTAAGTTTGTGCTATAAAAAATTATAGCCTTTGCTGCATTAAAACTAATCTCAGACTGACCGACGGAATTAAGCTCTTACTAGTATTCATAAACACATAAGCTCATGTTTTGACATCAATCGTAAAGTATAGGTGAGTTCATTATTAATTGATTTCGTTGTGAAAAACACTTAAAGCTAAATTGTATAACAGATCAATTAAGCGCAAAAAAGCTTAAGAATTTTTAAATTTTGAAAAGAAAGCAAGAGCATAGTGTCCTTAAGAAGAGAAGTCTAAAAATGGTTAACCAACAATTAAATTTTTAGACTTCTAAAGAACACCAATGCACTCACATTAAAAGTTACATATATAACATAATATATTCATAACATGGAAATTATATTTAATGTGAAATATTTTCAAATGATCCTTTCATACATTGAGAATTGAAAAAAAATGCAAAAAAAACATTCGACTCAAACTTCGATATTTCTACACACAACCGCAAAATATTGCAAGGAATCTGCATTTTCTGTGCATAACCTGTTAGAGCACAGCCAAGTTCAGGTATCATGAATTCTCATTGGTTGGCAATGAAATTATGCAGGAGCTAGAGAATAACAACAAACGAATGTGCAGAATATTTATTCATTCACACAATCACAGATAATATTGCGGGATACGGACACCAACTGAAAATCTCGTTCCAAACAAGTTGGCTCCTGCAACTTTGCCAACGCGACTAACGCGCTGCACTTATCGATGCGTTGCTATTTTTTCACAATATTTTAAGGATATTATTCTTAGTTAACACATTCACTAGAGCTGAGCGCATAAGTGTGAATTTATTGCCGTACAAATTAAGTCAGACATAGCCCCACTCATAGAGACACTTCCATATAAACTGATTTCGACTGTCAGTCAAAATGTAAATGTTTAAAACTAATAATTAGATGTTCATTTGGAAAGCTTATTGAGTAGACTGTCCTATTCTCATGTATTCTTAGAAACTCTGAAAAGAAAGGAACTTTTGTTTTTACATTAAAAACTTATACGACCCGTATTTCATTAATTAACGACATTAATTTTCATTTTAGTTTTTTGTTCTTGATAAGCTAGTCTATTCTATGGCGTTCTTCCATGGAATATTCCCTGTTACATAACTAAGAAAAAAAGACTAAAGAAAATCTTCACACGGTAAACTTTTTCCACTTTCTAGCACATACAAGAAATTATTATCCTTGCATTGGCAACGCTTGTTGCCGACGCAAGGATGCGTGCTGCCAAGCCTTGATCCACTTTGTGTTTGCAATAAATTCATTTTCATTTAATAAAATTTGAAAGTCGCTTGCGTTCCGAGAAAAATAAAATTATATAAATTTTGTTATATTTTTTTTTGATATTTTTATATCGTTATTATCAGTTATTTTGTTTTGTACGAATTTTCTGAATAATTTTATTGAGTAAAATAAAATGAAATTGTTGATATTCAAAAAAAGTGGCTATACTTGCATGGCATTGGTTAACTTGGCTTATGAGTGTATGTGTGTTACATAAAACAACTTTGTTTCTTACAGTGCTGCTGCAGCATAGATATTCACGTTCTTGATGTTTGCACAGCCAAGCAGCTCTTGGCATTAGCTTTTGTTCGTTTTTGTGTGCGTGCGTTATTTATTTTTATTTATTCGTGTCTATGTGTGCGTTAAGTTTTGGAGTTGCAAGTTATCGTTGTCACCGTTGCGTTGCATTACTTTGCAAAGTTCATAAATTTAATTTTCATTTTGGCTTTATTTTAAACATTTTAACTTGTCGCAGCAAATGAAATCATAATAATTTGGTGAGCGCTTGTTTGAACTGTCTCATTTTGCAGACAATTGTTTTTTAATAATTTTTAAAGAGTTTATAATTTAACAGATTTGTGACAGCAGATTTTGGAGAGTCTTTTAGAAAGAGAATTTTGAAAATTTGTTTTAAAAACCAAACCACCATAAGCATTACCACAGTTTGACTCTCAGTTCCAGCTTTTACTCTTCTCTAAGTTTTCTTTGGACTAAAAACAAATTTTTCTTAGCGATATTTCAGGTTTTGCAATCAGAAAAAGGAGCCATATCTACTTGATGCATTTCACTGAAAATCAACAAATACATAGCGAGTAAAATTTGAACAAAGTTGAGACGTTTTGAAAGTCGAAGAAAGTTTGCTCGAGCAATTCGAAAGAAATATCGATTGTATCAAAAACTATGACGACAACGATTGCATTGGCTTCAGTGTAAAATGTTCTCCGACTTGCTCATAAGTTTTTAGGTTTCGATGTCAAAAATCTCATTGTTCTAGACAAGTCCTTACCAACTTCACAGCTAACTTTAAATAATTTATACCAACCATGTGCAGATTTTTGACATAGCAATTTTTTCGAAGATTTCTTATATAATTTTTAATGCTTTCTGAAAGGAAATTTTGCCCGAACAGAGAAACTTTAAACACAGTTTTTGCTCTAAGGACTGTTTTCAGGAGCAAAACTTGTGAGAAACTCAACGCTCTATCTGTAGAAATACCCACGGTAAGCAACCTATTGATTCGTATAAGCGAAAATTACACACGACTCACTGACAGTCATGCAATTTTTTAAAAATTAAAGTTCACTTTGAATTAAAAAATTTTGTTGCATTTGAGTAGTCACATAAAATTTATACCAACTCTTTGGAAAAATAGTCTTAGCTTTTTTTTTCGCAGACAATCTTTCAACGACCCGAATTTATAATTTTTATGACTGTTTATATAGTAATCGCATAAGATTTTATATCATAGAGATTTAGATCAGTGGTAAGCTCCACAGTTATGATTGAAAATGACAAATTAATGTTGAGATTCAACGCAAAAGCTACGAAAAATCAAGTTATGGTCTAATTAACTTATAACAAAAAAAAAGAGTTACAAAACATGTCTGAATGTGTAAAAACTAAAATTATTTTTTGCCGCATCAGAACGTATGCTTACAAGTTTCAACATTAATTACCTGTTCTTACGTTTAACAAAATTTTCTAAAAAAAAAAAACAGTCTGTTCCAAATTACTACACAAAACCAACATATTGACTTTCCCACACTGATTGTAAACACTTTCTCTTATTCTATGCCAACACTTTCCTTCCCAAGGTAAATTTCAACTACAAACTGTAAAAGACAAGAAACTTTTGCCAAGATAGCAAGACCAATTTGTTCTAACTTTATAATAATTGACCAAAAATTGGCAAAACCTTTGGGATGGAAATGAAACTTGGTATAAGAAATATAAATAAAACAACTTATTGAAAGCTAAGAAAAAAAAAAATTAGCAAAATGGCACTGAAAATTTAAGATTAATTATTTTTAGTTTCTTTCTTGGATTTGTTGATTTGCATACATTTTACAAATAGCTCTAATGGAACTTGAGTTTTGTATCTCATCAGTTGCTCTTTTGCGCTTAGGTCAACTTGCCAAAAACTGAAAATTACTAAAAAAACAAAACTCCAGTCTTAATTACAAGTCACTTGCACAAATGACTTAATGTCATCACATTTTTTTTTCTTCTATGACTTAAAACCGCAAAATCGGATAAAACAATTAAAGCTACTCACAGCTTTTCATTAAAGGATTTCATTCGAAATCTATAAATTAATCCAATTGTGTAGCCAACAGCAACAGTACTTACACACATAAGAGCATCAACAAAAATATGAGAGCTTTAAGACTTAAGTTCTTGCTGGTAGTTCAGTTTGCATAACTTTTTATGCAGTGCAGTATTATAATCTCTAGAATTGTGGTTGGATAAACACAAACGCAACTACACAGATATTGGTCATAACAAAATTTAAGTGAAACCACAAACGAACAGCAGCAACATAAAAAACAACTACAAAAATATTTTAGCAGTAACATAAAAATGCAAATTCATAGTAGGGATAAGCGTTTAGTATTTGTGGAAATTAGATATCTTCTTGGTATATTTATGTTATATGATACTGTGAAGCAAAACTGATTCTATTAAACGTTAAGTGGTATTGAAGCTATCAACGGTATTAATTTCAAAACTTTTCGAATCCGCTACCAATAAAAATTTTTTTGGAGAGGAATTAATAACCCATTACCATTTAATGGCAGTAAAATTTAAACTTAACTGCATTAAATAATTTATTAAAAAAATTACTAGAAAATTTATTTTTAATAAATAAATGATATAAAAATATTTTTTTTTGTTCATTTTCATTAAATTTTCAAAGATTTTCATTCAAAATTAGTAATTTTAATAATTATTTTCATTAAATTTTTCGCACAATTTCTCCATTGTTGTTATTGCTTGAAGTAAGAGTGGGTTGATTTTTACTCATAATAAATTTTTAGCAGTAACATACTTTGTATTTCATTAGTCCTTAGACAATTGAAAATAAATACACCCTAATCTGTGCAACAGCCACAAGAACTTAGTAAAAAAGCTACAGAAAACACAATACTTTCTAACTTTATTTTAACACTTTTTTAAAAAAAGTCTTATCTGTTTTTGGTTTACAATATATAAAAACTCGCTGTTTTTCTATTTTGTTCATTTTTGTTTTGTTCAAGCAATATTTTGTGTTGAACAATTTGTTCGAAAAATTTCATAAAACAATCAATGGATGAAAACGATTAACAGCCCCAAAGCATCTATGTTGTAAGAAAAATTATAAAAGTACTCAAAAATTGATGAAAAATCAGCAAAAAGACTCATTTTTAAATATAAAATAAAAGTTTTTGCTTGAACTTGTGTAATATTCTAATGTACACTCGTGAAAAAATCACTAATTTTACATATGATTCAACCACAGAAGTTTATAATTTAGCGACAAAGTTGACCCATCGGGCTAAAGCCGTGGACGATAGGCTGTACAGACAGCCTATCAGGATGTAGCTATGTACGTCTAGTATACTACCTACTTTACCAAAAGCCATGGAAGTAATGTGTCCAATCATCACTATAGTGGAAACACATGAATGCTCATGGTGTGAGTGAAAACTTGGTAAAGGTCGTGTTGCAGACTTTTAGTTTCTTACGTGAACTTAACTTAATAAAATTCGTTATAATTCACCAAAATAGCAGTCTTAGTTTTCTTCATTTTTCTTAGGGTTAACACTCAGGACCTAGTTCTTAGGTATTTAATAAAATGAAGCAAAGTATAAGTATGAACACATCAAATAAATTAATTATTATGAGGCAAGTCTCATAGAAGGGGAGGGAGTGGTACCGCCAGATCTTAGCAAATCTCACCAAGAGAAGGAGGAGCCAAATTTTGAAAAATTAAAAGTGAATCAAAATAATTTGCAATGTGAAATAATGTACAGTCTTAAATGCATATATTAATTTGAGTTCAAAGACTTCATGACTTCTGAGCTGTTGTTTTCTTAACTATTTTTAAATTAAGTTCAAGTATCGTTTCAAATTCTTGAATTTAAGCTGCTAATTTAATGACCGTCATCGAATATAAAGTCAATACTTAAAAAACAGAAAATTCCCCTGTATTTCAAACCGCAAAAGATACTTGAATAGCAAAGCTCGTAAATTAAAATAAAAACTAAAACTATAAAAACCTAAAAAAAAATAACACTAAATACTCGTAAGAACAACAACAACACATGAAATATAAAATCCAAATAAAATGTGCAAGCAAAGTGCAAATTTCAATTTTTACGACAAACCGCAACAAACGATTTCGAACACTCGATTTTTATGATCGCTGCCACAAAAATAAAGCACTAACGTCAGATTACTTTTAATACACTGAAAAAAAGTGTAGACTATTTTTTTCTATTAAAAAATTTTAAAAGTAAACAAACAATTTCATTTATATTGAAAGCAGCATTGCAAATGATTTCCACGCCAATTTTTTTTAAAGTTTATGTTAAAATTTTAAAATTGTTTATCACAATTTTTCTTAGTGTTTTTATGACTCTTTTTATATGCTAGTGCGTCGCTATGTTCTGCTACTCATATATTGCTTTTATGTCACACACAGCCTGCTTTTATAGGCAATCAATTTTTTTCCGATTTAATTTTTTTTTGTTTTTTTATTATTTCAGCATCAATAAACATTTTGCTACGATATGTAAAAAGTTGTAGTGTCTGCTCTTTGAAAGAAAAAATTCATTTTTAACATCATTAATTGAATGCAACTGTCAAACTTTCAATTGGTA
The DNA here is from genome assembly GCA_963680825.1 of Meiosimyza decipiens. Lineage (NCBI taxonomy): Eukaryota > Metazoa > Arthropoda > Insecta > Diptera > Lauxaniidae > Meiosimyza > Meiosimyza decipiens. The sequence goes on along the minus strand of OY804258.1, from coordinate 140,413,908 downwards.
GCTATACAACTCAAATTAAATGTCAGACTCAATTTGGGTTTCTCTCGCTCTCTCTCTCTCTCTCTTTCTCTGATGGTTGGCATTTTTATGTTAAAAATTTAATTGCATTGATGAATTCATTCTGTAACCAAAATGTAGTGAAACATAAAAATCAAACTTTAACTTTTGAAATTTTTTTTTTCATGCTATTAAAGGCTTTAAAAGTTAACAGAAGCATATTTCTAAAAACTAGTTTTTAAATTGAAACTTATTGCAAATTTTTATGATACTTTCAATAATTTGTATTTTAAAAATAGCGAAAAAATTATGACATAGCAGCGGTTAAACAATTTCAGTTTTTAAAGAAACCCGTTGAATGTTAGCATTTAAAGCTGCATAATCTGCGAAACTTTCATAGCTAAATTACCAGCCACAATAACTGTGCAAAATTTCGCGCATCATACGCTGACCCATATAGAAAAAATGAACCCTATTGTTTGTGTGCTCTGCTGTGGAGAAAAAGTTTAGCAAAAGTTTTTCCCCAAAGTTATACTGAATTAATGAACTTCAACAGCGGATGCAAGAAATCCGATCCAAAAAAAATAGAAAAAAAAAATACAGTGAGAAAAAAACAAACGCTCACTTTTTAATGTGCTGACTAAAACCGCAGCAGAAACAACTACTAACATATATTTTCGCACATATTTACACATAAATGTAGAACAATCTGAAGCCTGTAGCAGTTGCAGCAGCGATATTCAGTACAGCACCTTGATCCCTTTTTGTTGTTGCTGTTTTCATGGAGCGAGCAAAAAATAATAAAACAAGTAAATTGGGCAAAACAAAAAAATGGTAGTCTGAACTTTTCTCTGCACGAAATCTTTTTGTTATTTTTCGGGATTCCTTTTTTTTACTTAATTTTTATTTATACATGTGGCTGCTTATGCTTATTATTGAAATTCTGTTTATAGCCCTTGGTAATTCATCAAGTAACAAAAAAGTAAAATAAGAGCTGAGTTTATGTGTAGCAAAAAAAAAAGTTTAGTAAAAGCGCAAATAATATGAGAGAAAAAACGCAAATATTTTCAAGCTGAGAAGTTTGCGTTTGATGCGCTTAGGAACTTAAATTTTTTTATTTAAAGAAATTGTGATTTATTTAATTTAACAAATGAAATCCTAAAGACAACAGTGCGATTTATAAAATTATTCATTGATCTACGAATATAACTGGACAGCTCAATCTATAAACAAAAAATATTTTTCAAGTTTAGTCTTTCTAGCGAATTTTTAATACAATCGCTTGTTTACGAGCACAAAAATCAATTTTGACTATAAGATTTTCGACTGCTCATGACAAATGCATTTTTTGTATATACTTTGCTGATACTTTGCATATTTACACTTGTTAACCGCTCAAGTTTTTTGATTAACATGTCGTATGATTAACCTGGCAGCAAAAAGAAAATTGAGCAGATGCGGTAGTGGAGTCCTTTGCTTAATAAATGAAGAATTGTGAAATTATGGAATTATTTGGGATTTATGAACAAAGCTTAGATGGAAAATTATAGCGATGTATACTAAAAACTAACTGGACTGTTAACAAAAGTGTTTAATTAAGGCCAAAAATCTTCAATAGCTTGACTTTTTTTCAAACTACAGTAAATTTAATGCAATTTTACAAGATTTTCCATAATATAAGTTTTCATAATTTTACTGTGGCTAAAAACGCCTAAGACATAAAACAACTACTAAAAAATAAAACGCAGTCATTAAATATCTCTTAAGTAAAACTATTTCAATTTTCACAACATTTTCCAAAACTTTTCATGAATTATTAACATAATTTTTTGCAAAATGCTCGAAATCAAAATAAAGCAATTCAAAGCAACATCAAAATTTGCGGCAACATCAACATCAACATCAACAATAACAGCAACAAGGTTAACCATAGAATACAACACAACACAACTTTTTGGTTCTCAAATTCAAGTTCTTGTGGTACCACAAATTTTAAAGCGCAAGTTTTTGCGCAGCGCCGCAAATGAAATGGAAAATGCCGTAGCAACAAATAAAAGAGAAATAGTAAAAAATGTATTAGTAACCGCAGCAACTGAAATGTTGCTAGCACGTTTAAGTGTACACGAGTATAAGGCTGCATCTCGGTGATGCAACATTGCTTTATTTTTGTTTTTTTTTTTTTACATTTTACTTCTGTTTTCTTATTCATCTGGCTATTATTGTTAACATAATTGGTTGTTGTTGTTGTTGCCGTTGTTGTTATAATGATTGCCGCTTGCCTTGTTTTCAACAATTGCGTGCAACAACAAGCAGCAGCAGCAACAACTATTCGTATTTCTAACAACTTGTAGTGGCCAATTTCGTACGCTTTTCTTGCAATTGTTTTTTGTTTTGATGTCAGTTGTTGCATAACTTTGCATTCACTATTTTTTTGTTTAATATTTTTTGTTTCATTTTTGCTTTTCTTGTAGAAAAACTATTTCATTATTCAAAAATATTACAGAAATAATTAAGTTTTTATAGATTTTTATTTGAAGATTTTCAAGGCATTGGAGTGAATGGGAAATTTTGAAATTGTTGCAAATCTTACGTTACGGGAATCGATATCCAGAATCTTAAACATAAGAACCTGCATTCTATCTTTTCTGTTCTTTTGCAGAGTTATCTTCGTGATGATTTATTTCTCTAGGCCCTTTACCTTCGAGTAAAAATTATTTCCTAACAACTTTAAGATTTCAATGATAAAACTTTCTTCAATTTCCTAAGCGGAGGAAACCGTTTTAAGAAGTGTTCTGAAAAGTTCAGGAGAACTCGTTTTTTTGTATAAATCCATGTAGAATGTTCGAAAAATAGTTGGATGATGAAAAAATTGGGTGGCGAATAGTTGGACGACATAGAAGTTAATGAAACAAAATTTCAACGCAAAAAAGTTGGGCAAGAAAACTTGAGTGACTTACACAAAATTTTGAAGAAAAATATCTGAAGGCTCGATGTTGGATGTTTAAAGACTTGAACAAATAAAGTTGAATGATAAAAAAGTTGGTTGACGAAAATTTTGAGCCAAAAATGTGCACGAAAAAAAGTTTGACAAATAGTTGGACGACAAATAAGTAATGGCAAGCAAAATGGACGAAAAACAAAGTTGAGCAAAATGACTTGTGCGACTTCAAAATATGGAAGAAAAACAAGTTGTATGAAACAAATTCCTGAAGCAAAAATGTTGGATGGTAAAAAATTTGGGTGACGAAAAAGTAAGATGACGAAAAAGTTCTAGGGTAAGTATGGACGACAACAAATAAAAACTTAAATGAAAAAGATGGACCAAAAAAAACTTGACAAAATTTTTTTATTAAAAAAGTTGGATGATAAAAAAAGTTGCACAACTAAAATTTGGCTGACAAAAAAATTTTTTGTCATGCAACTTCATTGCCGACCATATTTTGTTTTTTCTAAGGTCAAAGTTAACGATATATTATTTTGTTCACTTATTTTCATTTTTAATTTATCATAAGTTTATAAATGCTAGACAAATGTTAGCTCGATATCGGTTTTGACCTAATTTGTGCACCTTCAAAAACCAAAATAAGCCATATTTTATTTTTTTTAAAAGTTTCAAATAGAAAGATTTCTCACGTAAAGTAAAAACTCGAGCAAGTAATCAGACTTTTCATTCACTTGTCATATAATAAGTGCATCAGAAAATGTCAGCATGTGACTTTAATAGAAGGAAATTCAAAAGAAAGATCCAGCCATAAAAACCAGTTTTAGTGTGAAATGAAACTGCCCCTCTTTGGTTGTAATATCTCTTGTTTATTGCTATTTTGGAAGGCAGCAAATTACTTAATCACATTAAATTTCCTGCTCACCTTCACTTGAGCTGATTTTCGCAACAACTTTTTTTACTGCTAAAACGTCTTAACAAGACGTTAACAATGTTGCAAAGCAATAAAAAAAAACGATTGTTCAACATTGTGCCAACACAATCCCTGAAAGAAAATACCATCAACAGCATAATGACAACTATCATTATTCACACCGGTACATGCAGTTTTAATGATGATGATGTAAAAAATGCAGGTGTAAGATAAAAAAAACTAACTGCAGTTGATCGCAATCAATTTGGCTCAAATATAAGGCAGTTTTTGCTCGCGATCATATGTTTTTGTTTACTTTCACCTAAAGTGTTTACGCATGCGCCGCCGCATGCTTAATAATTCGCTTCGTTACGCGAAGTTTTGCAATGAACGCAACGCAAAGTTAAGGAAGTCCAAATATGCCACCGATCGATAGGTGGCAGCAGTTTGTCATGCATACAGTAAAGCGAACCATAATAGAAATAATTAAATAAGGTAAAGGTACCTCATGGGAACATAACGACTTTGTTCAAAGTTTAGAAAAGGTTGTGCTTTTCTTTTAGTAAGGTAGAGAAGAATGGAAAAATTTTTTATTGAAACTTTAAAAATAACTTAGTTTTATGTAAATATTTTTGCTTTATTTGTGCTGTGTAAAACGAAAAAAATCACTTACACCCTATTCATTAAATTAATGTACATTGCGTTTGTATTACAAAAATGTCAAAACAAGTTGGATCACTTTACTTTTTATGATGATAAAAAAGAAGAGGAAAAAAAAATTACATGCATTCGAACAAGTAGACCCGCTCGCTATGTAGAGCGGCGCATATTGTGGTTAAAAATAGTCATAAAAATTTTTTACAAAAAACATTTAAAAAATGTCAACTCTTGCAGCCACACATAACATTCAGTGCAATTCGATTTTTACTGTACTGTTGCCATATTATAGGTTTCTGCTGCTGTTGCTGCTTGCAGCTACATTCGACGAGTTGGTAGCAAACTTTGTTTTTCTGACCTCGATAGTCAACTTCGTTCATATAGAGCGCGGTGGGTTTTAAATTGTGCCTCAAAATAAACGGCTGCCATCGAAGCGGTTCACTATGCCATTAATTGGTTTTGTTTTTACGCTACTCGCTTTTGCTGCAGGAGTTTAAGGTGATACGGGTCAGCGCATTTAGTTGGCCAAATTGATGAGTGCAGTGAAGCGAAAAATGTGCAGTGTAGGTGTTGTTATGTATTTGTGGCTTATATGGGGGATTGCGATTCATATTCTTGGCAATTTCAACCGATATAATGAAATGTTTCCCGCAATCAAAAGAAATAAGCTAAGTAGCACATTATTAGCACTACCTTTTTATACGCAAATGGACTTTAATTCACTTTCATTTTTAAATGGAGCAAATTATCAAAAATTAGTTAACTAAAAAAGTTTAAGCAAAGAACCCGGCTTCAAATGAAATATGCGTGTGTAAGAAATTTTGATTCTCTGGCGAGAGCCTCTTAAAATTTGCTTATAGCTCGGCTAATAATAATTTTTGGACCAGTTGTTTGGACCAGAATGTTCTTTTTCTTCCAAAAACGTGCCGTGAAACAGCGTAAGAAAGACGTCATAATTTAGGATATCCTCATAATGTTATCGTCTTAAAATCATATTAATGCACCGAGTATTTAATATTTTTATGTTTTTGAACTCAAATCTTATATGCAACTTTGCATAACTTTCTTGGAAAACAGCAAAGTGCCTTCAAACTGATGTTGCTGTTAAGGATATAATTTCATTGAAAATATGTGAGCAAAAATTATTAAGTTTTGTTTTTAAAATTGATGCTACATAAAAACTATGTACGAGTATATGCCTCAAGAAATTCAAGCAGTATTTCCTTTACAATGCAATATTTTCGTCATAAAATCCTCTATTCTTCTACAGGAAAACTTTGTGGAATTTTACTTTGATTATACTTCTTTCCTCATTGTCTGCATAGTTCGCACATCTTCGTCTCGAACTTTTTCTTACATTTATACCTTATTTATATTTGATTTAACATTACTATCTGGCACTCTCACACACTTTCTCTGTTAAAGTTGCTGCCGTGCACTTTTTAAGCCTTTTGCCTACATAGTGCATACAATGCAAGTTCAAGTCAAAAAGTCCTTCAGGATAGTTTTGTTGTTCTTATGTAGTTGCTGTTGTCCTGCTTGGATTCGAAAATCTTTACTTTTATTTAAAGTTTTAAGTACGAACGAAATCTGTCTACTTTTAACAAACTGCTACCTGGAACAACTACGATTTCTGCTACCCTTTACTGTTTGTTTGCCAACTTAAGCTGCCTTTTATATTTTTCGCTTCTTAAGCCATGCAGCAGTAGTCCTTAGTTTAACGCTAATGTACGTAATGTGTGTGTCTGAACAAGCGAAAGTCCTTCGTTAGTCGCAGTAGACAGTACGAATGGTTTTCTTAAAATTTTGTTGTTTGCCCTACGGCACTTAGGAAAGTATACGGCGGTGCTTTACAAAGTTCTTTCGTTCGTTGTAAGTTTTTCTTTAACTTCTCTTTTTTGCTCCTCTTTTTTTATTACTGTTTTTAGTTGTGTACTACTACTATTGGCAACTGTAGTCAAAAGATGAAAGGAAAAAAAATGCAAAGTAAAGTTAGTAGAAAGCATGAAACTTTTTATGCTTCAGCAATCTTTAAGGGGCGGGGGAGGAGGAAGTACGGAAGTAATTATATAAATCGTTGCCAAAGTCGTTAAAAGTTGTAAACTATTTGCCAGAATTAACGAGTATTGGCCTAAAACAATTCTTACGACAGAAGAGTTGAGTAGGGAAGCAGGTGTAAAATGGCCTGCAGATGGGTGTAGGTACAAATCGCATAATTTGTTGAAAACTTAAAATTAAAATGACGTATAGTGCAGAATGGACGGGACGTTTGGTCTTTCAAATCTTCATAAGAAATTAAATTCAAGCCTTAATTTTTATAAAAATTTACAAAAAATTAAGGGTGTTTCTACGGTTGTAATTTTTTTTAAATAAATTACTTCAAAAATCTTCTTTGCAGGTTGCAAGGAAGGTGATTTAATATAAATTAACATCAATAAAGGACGCAGAATTAAGAGGAGAACTGAAAAATATGTATAAAATGTTTTACTTTCCAAGAAAAGCAAAATTAATTTTCTTAAATTTACTATCCGTTGTAGGAGTACAACATTTTTTCTATGATTTCTTCCATTTCATATATAACTTTTTTTTTTGCTTCAAGGACTTTCCTTTAATTTTGCGAAATTTTTTATTATATATTTTGTTTCAAAAATTATGTTGTGTTTTGAGTTATCGCTTTTATTTTTACTATCTCTTAACTTTTACCGGCGTAGTTTTGTCGATTTAATCCCATTCGATATTTAAGTATGTTGCTTCTACTTTAAAATTATTTTCGATCAAATTTTTATTTTAAGTTCATTACCTTGCAACAGAGTTGGTAATTTAGTCATTGACAAAATTTTACTTAATACTAAAAACTGTTGCTTGGATTAAGTGTTCGATAAGCAAAAACTTATTAACTCTGATAGAATAAAAACAAAGAAAGATATCTATAAATCAAAAACAGTCACTGTCAAGGGTTAAAAGCAACACACCGCATGTGAATATAACTCATGATTTTGCAAAAAAAGTCCGAAGAAAACTCAAAACCAAAAACTATGGCACAGTTGTATAAATAACCATAATAAAAATCACATCGAGCGTGACGCACACATCATTAAATTTTACGCAACTCATTTATAAAATAACAACAAAAACAATAGTAGCAAAAATAATAATAAAATAACAACAACACTAACACGTTCATATGTACATATTGTAGTCGTATATCCATACGTAAACGTGTATGTTAATTTAGCAGCCAACCAACGCATGCACACACACAAACAAGAACATTAAGAGGAACAACCACAAAAGCATCATATCCTTACGCATATCCGTATATCCTTTGCAATGTAAATAAATTAAACACAATTACATGAAGATTTAACACAAAACAGACAGACAGACAGACTAACGGCGGCGTCTGATATCCTGAGTTGGTTGAAAGAGTCAGTAAGCGAAAAATAAAAGCAAGGACACACTAAAGTAACACTACACAACACAACAAGGATCAACAGACAACAGAAATGAATAGGCAAAAAAGAATACAAAATAACATGAAATATTTTGTTATGAAGAAACGCCGAATGAAAGAAAAAAGAATGGAGAAGTTATCAAAATATGAACGGAATTTTCAACCATAGGGTAAATCATGCCATAAATCTGCAGAGAAGCCTAATTTCTTGCACTTAAAGTCAAATGAAAATACAATATTTGAATACCGTAGAAATGTATGATTATTTCTTCAAAGATAGTGCGCAAACTTTGAATATGCAAACAAAGTGTTCAATTTCGAAGGATACGCATCTATTTACCACGAAATTACAGGGTATGAGACAGATGATTATGATAGCAAAAAGCGCACACACAAAGAGTACGAACCGAAACCGTATTAACTCAATAAGTACGCATTCAAAGAAATAAATGTTTGTGGTCCAAATAGTATACATGTAAGTAAATAGTGCCCAACTTAAGGCTACGCTTCCAAAAGTTACGCCAAGTGAGTAGTCATCTTAAGGTTACCTCAGATAGGTGTTCTATAGAAATATCAACAGGGCTGGATTAATCCTCAACGGGGCCCTAGGCAACCATCAATTTGATGGCTCTTTTTTCACGTCCGTTCTCTTCTTTTTTCGATTAAGAAATACAAACTTATATCTTCCATAAAAAATTTATTTTATTTATTTTAGAAATTTTTCAAAATAAAAACAACCAGTGTTCATTTTTTATTATTCAATATAATCTCCTTTCAGTTCGATACACTTCTTTGCACGCTCATACAATTTGTCAAATGAGTCGGAAATGTCCTTTTTGGGAACCTTGTCTAGTTCGTCGGTCGTCGCCTTTTGAATGCGGTCAATTGAGTTTTATTTATTTGAGTAAAATTTATTTTCAGTTCTGATTATATTTTTCGGGGGCCCCCTAAAATTGGGGGCCACAGGCAACTGCCTACTTGTTAATCCGGCCCTGAATATCAAACGGATTATTAAGATCATAATAAAAATCCAAAAAGCCATAAAGAAACGATATAACATTTTGCTTAGAATTGCTTATAATAATCTGTAACGAACTTTTTCTTAGACAAGTTTCCACAGTGTGCGTACTTTTACCCTATACGACTAAATGTGAACTTATGAAAACAAATTAACATAATTTTTGATTGGTATTTGAATATCATATGAATGTTTAGTAATGTGTGTGTGATTTTTGCATGGCATGTATTCCACTTTATATATGTGTACGTGTGATTGTGCGTAAGTGTGAATATTACGAGCAGTATGCAAATTCATATAAGACCAGGGTTTAAGGGTAGTGCTTTAGCTGCTAGCAAGGATCAACGCAAACATATGTCGAACGGAAAGAAATCACACATGATTTTTTTTTGGAAATTCATGCAAACCAAATTTAAAAAAAAAGAAAAACCCAAAAAAAGAACAAACCACAGAAGCAGCTAATCAAATTTATAGATGTCACGCAAGTAACATAAATACAAGCGAAGAGTTGCTGCATATCACACGTACGTACATTTGTACCTAACTCAAATGTCCAGTGACATTTATGCTTAATATTATTTACGTGTGTAAAGAAGACCCAGCAGGAAATATGTGGCAGCAGGGATGAGTGCACTTTATATGTAAGCAAGTCAGTAATGCAAAATAATGACAAGAAGAGGCAAAAAAATAGAGCCTATGAAGTTTCAAAAAAAAGTTGCTTACATTGAAAGCGATTACTATTGAAATAATCAATATAAAAGAAAGTGCTGAAAAATTACATTACATGGTAATGTAATTGGTCAAGCACTAAGTGCTTTGGAAGGCATTTGGTAGTCGATTGAAATTTTTACGTTAAATGATATTAATGTAAGAATTTATTGACTTTACTTAGCTAGCATTGATATATTTCGGATATGTTGGATTTACTGTCACAGTTTGCTTATATTCTCATTGGGGTAAAATATTTGCTTATATGCCGTAGTATATTAAAGTATGTATTTTATTTGTATACAACTCAGCAACAATATCAACACCTTTTCACATACCGGATAGTTTAATCGCTTATGATTACAGTCATATTTGTGTTATCCTTGTTTTTGGCTTTCTACCCATCAAAACTATATTGCACAGTCTTGTTATTTACATGTGTGTGTGGGTGTTTGTCAGAACTGTTGACAAATAAATTAAATTTTTAATTCATATCAAGCCTGGGAAAAGGTTGCTTACACTGTGTTGGACTTATGTGATATTTAATGTAACGTTATGGGTTTTACATTATTTGCTACCTTTAATCCTTTTAAGTTGACTTAGGTTGGTTTCATAATTCTTTTAACGAAATTGGGATATGTACGTCCTTATTGAGATCTATTTCGACTTAACTGAATATCTCAGCTTGAAGTTTTATTTAAAAGTTCTGAAGTTATTTATATTCGCATGAGATGCATGCCATGCTTCTTAGAACATATTCATTGGCATCGTTCTCAAATATGAAGCTAAGGCTGCTGTGGTCTTTTAGAAAACCTACAGCTATTCTGAAAATGATTTTCTCATGTTATTGATAATTTGCTTTTGATTCTATAGCTGTCTTAGTTTTGGTAGTTATTAGCTTTTTGTATTATTTCCTTCGGTTTCTCGACGGTTTACTTAAAGCTATTGCTTAAATCAGTCTTATGGAGTTAAGAAAACCGGGGGAATGCTTGAATGACTCTTGAAGCCTTTTGAGACTTCTTCAATAGTGTAGCTCTGAATTAACTATATAAATTACCAGATAATTTCTATTTCCTCATCAAATTAAATCTGTATTAAAAAATCAATTTTTTAAAAAATAAGAAAATTTTATTTTATTCATCATTTCAATCGAAGTAAAATATTAACAAATTATTAATAACAAAAATCTTACGCGTTAATTGATGACAGCTTTTTATGAACCATTAACCATGCGATGAACGTAGCAGCAGCAAAAATAGCTACAACAACAAAACGAGTCAAAAGCAGGAAAGAAAGTCACTTTAGCAGAAAAAGCCACAACAAAGATACCGACTTCAATAATAAAACTCACAACAGCAATTCTGCTCCGCTTGTGCTTACGTAACGACAAAATTTTGAAGTTCAAAGCCAAGTTATATTTTTTTTAATCTTTGGCCGCAATTAAGCAGCAGCAGCAGCTGCGTAAACTTAACATTTTCATTAACAGCGTGAAGTTGACAGCAAAATACAGATGAAATGCAAAAGTTGAGGTTAAAGTTAAAGTTGACGGTGAAGTTGAAGTTGTGTGAAGTCATCAACTTCACAAACAACTACAAAGCTGAACAAAAAATTCAAAACATCAAATGCAGTCAGTTGAAAAAACAACCAAAACATTTGACATTGACACAAATGCCAAAGTCAGCAACTTAAGTATAGAAGCGACGATATCGAGTGTGTAGCGCTACTGTTGCGCTTTTCTGCTGTTGCTTTCAGCACCGCCGCATACATTGAAATGCAAAATAAACTCAAAAACAAAAAAAAAAGTTTTGTCAGCTACTTGAAAAATATATTTGCCGTCTTGGCGGGCTTAGACCCATATAAAGAAATAAAAATAAAAACTCACATGCAAACAACAGTCGATTGCAGTCTTCAGCGATGGCAACAACTTCCGCAAAACATTTCACTGAATATTTTATAGTAATAGAAATACGTTGCATTAATTAATATAAAATTTACACTTTTGACTGAAATTGCATTTTTTAATCTAATGACAACTTTTGATGTTGGTGTGAATATTTTAATGTTTTTTATTAATTCGCTTGTTATGCAAACAATGTTGCTAATGAATACCTTTTAATGATTATTGCCGCATATTTCATGTGTCTAAGCTTTTGAAATTTGTTGATAAATTATGCTCACTTTGGAGTCACATTTACAATTAGACCTCATGCCGTCAACAAGTCACCCTAGTGACTGTTTCAACTTTTTCAAACAAAAAAAATTGTTTCTTATCAATTCACTGAACCTATCTTCCTGGACATCTTGAACTATTGAATTTTGAGTGCAAAAAACACAAAATATTTGAAATTGATTACTGCAAATATTCTCATTTCGGCTGAAGCAGCCACACATGTGACTACACAAAAATATATGAAGCATATACGAGTATGAAAATTATATTTTTTTGAAAGGTTTTACGTTTATATATTCAAAATGTGACTCATTACAATCAATGCATTTGATAATGGATTGAATGTGCTCCTGGCACACTGGTCGTTTGTATGACATGCAAGTCTTGCGAGAGATCCGCTGATTCCTCTCCGCATTCAGACAAATACTGCAATTACCTTTGATCACTATACTACCAGTTTCACACGGCGCTCAATTTGTGGATCGGGTATTAGCGGTAGATGCGGCGCTTCGAGTTAATTTTCTATAATTTTTTTTTGTGTTTTAAGATTTTAATATAAGCCATAAAAGCCATAAAAAGTTACCGGTAGCTTTAGTTTTAAAAAACAAACATAATAACGCTACGTCTGCCAGATAAGGGCAGTTATCTTTATATTTAATACTTCAAAGTTTTTAAGGTGTCTTTGAATATTAAAATATTTGCCTTGTTAAATTTAACACAAAATACAATTCGGGTTTTTCCGAAAAAACTTTGCTCATTTTCCAATTGATTAATTCGCATGCAGCTACGACATTACTCTCCTCCTGCATACCGTATGTTGAACGCTGCGCTTCATATTTCTCATCCAAATTAAATCCTTAGCTTTGCAAAGCTCTCTACATATTATCATGCTCCAGCCAAGTGATGCTCGAACTCCATCATCAAATTAAATTTAAATGATTTATGCATGTTAGTGCAAATCTGTGCATGCCAACTTTTGTCATAACTATTTTGCGATTCGCATAAAAACTTCAGCCAAACTAAAGCCGGCACGGCAACACCAACGCAACACCAGCAACAACAACAAACGCAACTTCATAAATAAATCAATTAATTTTTTTTTACTCACACACATACCCAAGCACACACATACACTGAAATTCAGCCAGACGCATTAACATACGCGTATGAAAAGTTAAATTGAAAATTTCATAGACGAACAATTTGAGACGCCATAACTTTGGCAGTAAATGTGCATTTTGACTTTTTTTTGTGTGCTTGTAGTTGGGAAATTTCGCGGGTTGGGAATGAGAGGGGTGGTCGTTATTAAAACTAAGTAGTTTCGTTTTATTTTCTTTGGTGTTAAATTTGAATTTAAATGGCAATCATTCAAAGTGTTTTTGTGTATGTCCTTTTTATAAATTTTGATTTATTTAATTGTGTATGTGTGTGTGACAGTGCATTCAAATGAATTGCATTGGTATTTTTATGCATCACTGCAATTTGTTGCGATTTTTGTAGAAAGAAATTTATTACTTTCTTTAAAGCTTTAACTTAATTGGAAATGAATTTGATTTTAACTTATTTTTATCTTACAAATGACTTAATGCGTGTTAAATAAATTCGAAATTGCTGCGATTTGAAGATATAAAAGCATTTCTAAGGCCGGGTTCACAGTGGGCGCTATAAGCGAAGATTGGCGAGAAGCGAAGCTAGTCAATGCCATAAGATGCTAGTTCTGTTCAGAGTGGAAGCGATAAGCAAAGCAAGTTGCGATCTTGTTTCTCTTTTCTTCCTTCACGTTCTTTGTTTACTATTCTTCGTTTTTTGTTGCTTTTTTGCATTAGCAAGTGAAACGAAAGTAAAAAACGGTGATGAGAAACAACAAACGTTGAGCGCTGCTTAGCCTCTGCTTCATTTCTCTTTACATCAATGTGATTCTTTGATCACATGTGCATTGATTTCTTTCACTCTTTGTACCCCTTTCGTTTATTTTTTTGCAAATGAAATAAACAAAAACAATGATGAAACCAACATCAGACACTGACCGCTGCTTTGGCTCTGCTTCCATTTTTCCTATTTAAAACAACGGCAAATAGTTTTGTCCTTTCCCTCCTATCAAATTTGTTTTATGCACGAAAAACGAAAAAACTCTGGTGATAGCGTCTACGACGCTATAAAAACAGTTCAAACTAGCTTTATCGCTGAAGTTCTAGCATCGCTTCGCTCTCACTCTGAACACTTCGCGCTATTTGCATACAAATACCTATACACTGTTTCTTCGCTTCTCGCCAATCTTCGCTTATAGCGCCCACTGTGAACCCGGCCTTAGTCAACTGCATAAGCTTTACTAACTGAAAATACCCCATAAAAATAAATCCAATTATGCTAATTCGCATGATTTCTTTTGGCCAACGCACGTCTGTTCTTCGAGAAATAATTCGATTATGAAACTTATCTTTCAAAAGATCGGATCATTCGATTGCTAAACTTCACCCCTTACACTTCACCACCTATAATAGGGATTTAGAATCCAAGATTTAAAGTTTTTGTTTCTGGATAAAAATGTGTTGAAGGTTTCTTTCTATCTTGCTCATTCCTCTTCAGACATAAAATGCATCATCTTATTTTTTTTAACATTCCTGCACTTGTGATGATTGAGAACTTCAAAAATTCTAGTGATTAAGTTTTTCTCAAATTTTTCTTTAAGTTATTTATTTTATAGCTGAAAAAAAAACCGAAAACTAACACTATTAAAAGAAGTCCTTAATGATTGAGCTTAAATGTTTTTTTCAAAAAATAAATATATGCAGAAAATTAAAAAGAAATAGCTAAACCGGATTTTCCTTAGTGCATGTTTAACTGATAAATTGTTTTACAGGGTTCTAACGTATTAAAAATTGGCACAATTGTATTGAAAACCTGTTCACTGTTTTGAATTGCGTCAAATGTATTAAAACTTCCATCACTGGTATCACTCAAAGAGGTCATAATTATCTATGTATCCAATAAGAGTTTACCCTACCACGCATTTAAAAGGAATTATTTGTACTTATTGTCTTATGATAATCATATAAACAAAATAATGTTATAATGAAGTTTTATTTTTATTTTCAGGTTGGTTGAAATTATCCTCTAGAAGGCACTATATAGATAATGTAAGTTTATATGAAAAGTCTATTAAATTAAAACAAAATCTGAGCTCATTAAGAAACTGAAATGAGATCATATAATTTATGTGGTTCTTTTTTCATCATATCGCACTATCCCGATATCCTAATTTAAAACTTCAGCTTAAGCTCACAGAAGCCAAAAAAAACACCAAAACAACTTTAAAAAACTTTCACAGAAAATAAAACTTTACAAATTTTTTAAATAAAGAGTTTGCATATAATTTTTCCCTTGATGATTTCAACTCAAAAATGCAACACTTTTGCTTCGCTGCTTTCAAAGAAACGAAAATAAAAGAAATTGCTTACATTTGACTTTCTTTCACACACAAAAAAAAAATAATAAATGTTCCCACCCACTCAAGTTTTCTTCATTGAGCACACTTGCCTTCTCAAATATTCTTTGAAAAACAAGAACTTTCCAAAAAAACGTAGTGGAAAAATTCCACCCAACGCATATTTTATGCGCTGCAAAAGTTGTCTCTTGCATAAAATCGAAATTTTTAACAAAGTCGTTGATTTTTTTTGTCGCCTGCTTAAACTGCCTGGGTAAGCCACCCTCGTGAGAATAGCTCTGCTGCATTTGTTTTTCTACACTTAACCATACAATCAGCATTGTCAGCCTGTGGCAAGGATTTGCTATGCCACAATTTCTGTTAAAAATTGCACTTGGCTTCAATTTTCTTACCAATAGCAGCACTTTTTATGTAGTGATTTGTCGAAACTTTAAGAAAGGCAAAGGCATCAGAAAAAGTGAGAAAAACTTTCTGAAAACTGCACAAGAATATGAAACGAAAAAAAATTTCTTGTGGTTGCAATACAACAGTCAAACAAAAAGCGTTGAACAATTTTTATACTTTTCTGCTTTTATATGTAAGACAGATTTCAGCTACGTCTCAATTTTCCCTCAAGCGTATAGTGCAAATATTAAGCGATAAAGAAAGTTATAAAGAAAGAAAAAGTGCTTTCAGTACTTTTTCCTCTTACTACTAAAGAAAGCGAAAATATTGCTGCTTAAGTAGCAACCATCTAACACGTCAAAGGAAAAAAGAGTGCGTACGAACTTCTACTTAAGCAGTTTATGGTCCAGATTTTTGCTCACAATGTGGTGCAATTAAAGGCAAATGTTTGCAGATTTAGCTGTTTCGCAAAATATGCATTTAGCGCAAGTATTTTTTTTTCTAGCTAAACGTTGATGCTAATTCTTTTAAGTGCCTTTTGTAGCATTAAACTTTGAAGCAAAAGCTATTGTCAGCCAAATGCTGCAATTTTGGAATATGAATATTAGTGAAATAATTTTTCTTTAATTGAAAATGTCTATACGAAAATCACAAAATCATTCTTATTAAAAATAATATTTTGTCAAAAGAAATTGTGTATTGTTATGTGCTTCAATATTTTTTCAAAAATTATACCATGAATGTGAATATTTTTTATATCTTTAATCTTTTAAGTGAGCTTATCAGTTCTTCTGGACGTAGCAAAAGGGGAAAGATTTTCTTTTGAAAATTAAATTCTATCTGTTTGTTAAATTTTATTAGACTACTTTCCAATATTTTTAATTTTCCATTAGAATTTTTTATTGCTAAGAATATTAAGAAAAAGTCAAGGAATTCACAATTTTACTTCAAAATCTTTTATCCATTAAGACCGCATTTTATCCATTTAAATCTTGACAATATTTACTCTCTTCTATTTTTTTTCTTTTCTTTTGTATTCAATGAACTATAGACTTATAGCTAAATAGAACCTTTTTTACATTATACTTACATGAAAAATTCCAATAACAACAAATACAATTTTCATAGCATCGAATCATCAGCTACTTACTTATTTACTCCAAGCAGTATTTTCACCACCCACATCTGTAGAAACAACTTTAATTTTATAAATATATCCATTCACTAGGTAAACCCTCGCACCAACACGTTGTTAACGCCCACATGTCAATTTTAATATGAAAATGTGCTCAAGTGTCAAAACTACGTTTGCTGTCTTTAGTTGTAGGTACCGTGTGTTCTGAACAAAACTGAAATCCCTTTGCTTGTCACTTTGTTTGTTGTTGTTGTTGTTGTTGCTGCTTCTTGGTCATCCTGTATTTGTGCTCCTAAATAGACTATGAATTTTTACATATAGATATACGTATCTTAAGTAGATAAGCACACAAAAAGAAATTATTTCTATTACAGAATCTTTCGGTTTCTCATCGAATTTTGCTCTGCAAACTAAAATTAGTGATGTGAAACATTTCCTGAAAATAAATTTCATTCTATGTTTTGATGAACTTCAATTTAAGAGGTTGACACCCAATCTCTTTATCTATAGGAAATTGGACGCATATGGATAGAAGACGATTCCTTGTTGAATACGAATTTGCTGATGAATTCTGTGTGTTAGAAAATTACATTTTAATCGTTTTAATGCCACTTTGGCGACTCGACGAATAAGTGGTAAAGCTGCTTTCGTAGCGATAAAGAGTTATATTCAGTGAGCCTTATGAAAGTGGCTGCACAATGAACAGATTTTGATTTGAACCAAAAACGTGAGATCATTTAAGATGGGTGTTCCTGGAAATCGTAGTTTCGATTTGGCTTGAGGCGGGCAACTTCAAATAAAGTGTTTCTGTCAAAAATTCTCGTTTGATTTCAAGTAGCTGCAACAGAAAGAATTAAGAGGGATAGCTAGTGCATAGCACGCTTGAAAATTGCTGACTATAGAAGTTACAGTGGTTCTTGCGATGTCAAACCAGTTGCAAGACAGTAAATTGTTGGCTCTCAATTTATAAACGGAAGGCCATATTGATATGGCTGTTTTACAGACTTTTCAAAGCTTCCAATGCTTTTCAATTTCAGATAGAAAATGCATAAAAGTTTTATTCTTAGCTTAACCGAGAGGAATATGACCACCCTTCGCAGCAGTTTCATTAAAAAAGGAACCACGCTTTGCTAGTTCATTGGCCCTTTTATTTCCCTCAATGCTCTTGGGCCTAGAACCCAAATGAAAGTACTTCAAATTGGTGCTCTAGCTTGACTATTTTTTTTTTTTTTTGCATTTTTCCACCAGCTTCAGATAATATTGATATTTCGCTGAGTTACTACTAACCACTGACCACCAGAGTTCGGAAAGGGCAAAGTTTCTGCTCAAAATGCCTAAGTAAATCTGGCGAAAGGAAAGAGCCGTCATCTGCTTTCTCTCTAGTTTTGACTGGCTGTTGTCTTTGCTAATAGCTGGTCACCAGACTAAAGAACCGTAAGTGCAAATTCGACGGACTATAGCTGTGTACATTCAAAGTACCATTTTTGTTTGAAGACCCCAGTTTTTACTGAAATTTAAAGCTATCATTCTATTGGGCTTTGGATCTAGTGTGACTCCTAGAAACTTGGCCGTCTTAGCAATTGAGAGTATGCTCTTAAAGTTATGGATGGCTAAAATAAAGTATTTTGGCTTTTGTGGTGAAAAATATCAAATGCCAGAGCTTCTTCCATGAAGCTACTAATAATGTCAGAAACAGACATGCAATAAGTAAAACCACATTATCCACATAAGCAACAACCTTCAAAATATTCTTATTGAGCTAATTAAAGACGTTGTTTATAACAGCCTGCTAAAGCAGAGGCTACAGTACACCACCCGAAAATATTCCCCTAAATACAGATTTTGTTTAAATAAAATCAGGGCATTTCTGCGAAGAGAATTATACTGCATTTTAAATTGTTTTTTTTTTTTTATAAATTATTAGTAATAAAAATTCCTAAATTAAACTTTTTCGTTATATCCAAATCCAATTCTGATCAGTAAGATTTTTTTCTTTGGTTTGAGTTTTTCCAAAAAAAATTTATTTAACGGCCTTAAGTTTTTCTCTGAGTGCATTTATTTACATACACATACATGTTATACACACTTTTGTTCCTGCTGATACTTTATGAACATTTTATTCCATGTTGGTCCATTTGCAAATAGAATGAACTTTGGTTTTTGTCACCAACACATGTTTGTCCACCAAAGGACATTTAAAGAGTTCTCTTGCCCCACCTCCCCTCCTGTACTCTTTTCACTTCTGCTTTAGTTTTGATATTGCCAGATATTACCAGTGCTTTTGTTATTATTATTTTTGTTGTTTTTGTAGTCTATTGAGTGTGATTACGCATTTGTTGTTCATCGTTAAATCGCACACTAGGGTATAATTTGGTCCTATTGTTAGATGTGTAAATCATAGACTTCTGACAAGTTTATTAAAAAGGTTTTTTTTTGTCAAAAGATGTGTAACATTTGTTGTTGTGAGCATATTAACTTCAGCTGTAAGTATGACAGCAACTCATTTTAAAGTGTCAAAATTAATTATAAGTTTAATAAAAATGATTTCATCTATCTATTATCATGTAAATAGTTGCCATTGTTTGTTATTACAAAACATAAAGTGACACTGTGAGCTGCTGTCAATTGATTAACATAGTAAATAAATTGAAAACATGTGGTGTTAACGTATTTAACAAATTAATTAAAAGTCTACAAGTTTTGTTAAGCGGTTTTTTTTGGCTTGCCATAAATATAATCGCAAGTGGAAGCATCATAAAAAAAAATAAAAATTTAAATTTAACTAACTATGCAAATTGTAAGCATTCTGGTCTCTTCTACTGAAAGAAAAAAAAATTAAAGCAAAAATAAAAATCAGCTTTATATAAGACGTATAAACGTATTATTTTGCTAAGAATCATTTCAGTTTGGAGAAACACTTAATTCGAAGAATATGAACCAAATTCGAAATGAGTTTAGAAATTTGTTGTGCCTATGAGGCCTTTCCTATGCAACATAGGACCATGGTTATTGAGGAAAAATCATTGTATCTCAAAATAGTTTTAAATGACGTACATAACATTGTTGACATAACTGAAATATCACTAAGTGATGGTGCTATATCACAGACGATATCATTCATATATACCTCAAGCGAAAAATATTTCTCAATACGTTACAATTTTCTCAGAAATCAAGTTCAAAAGTCGCTAAGAAAACAGTATTCAGAAAAACTGATTTTTTGCTTAAATTAAAAAAAAATTATATTATTTACGCTCTTGCCATCTATCTGTAAGAAAAAAAATTTAATAATTTATAATTTGTTATTCAATTTAAAAACATAAAAGAAAGATTTGATTTTATTTTCTTTCTGTTCAATTTTAATGATACACTGTTAACTCTAAAATGAAAATACTTAGAATTCACGCTGCCCCTGCTGCTGATGATGAAAGCATTCAAATTTTTGCCTTAGCTATTGAATTACTTTTACGTTAGTGTACTACGAAAAGTTTTAGCTGGTTTTCCAAAGAAAAAAAAAGTTTTCTGCAAATATTTTACATTTTGTGTTTTTGTTTCTTTTGTCGTTTTTGTTGCTTGTTAAAATTTGTTGCTTGAATGGCTTTGAATAATTTTATAGCCTACTTTATTATTTTGCCACACACATTAAATCGGCAATAGCTGCTGGCCCATCATTTCCGCTACATTGAGTTGGAAATTTATTTCTTGTAAATTTATAGCAATATTCATTGCTCAAAAGATTGACGAACATCTTGATAAAGTTGCTGCTCGTTTTGATGAGGGAAAAAGTATTTGATTTTTGTCAAATTTTAAACTTTTGCAATAATTTTGCTTTAATTTGTTTTATTTCCTTTACGAATTATAGAAAAGATGTGGAAAATAATGTGACTTTAATGTGGCTTTTAAAGGTTAAGTTTTATCGTCGCAGCTATGAATAGATTTGTTTAAAAAACTTTAACATATAAAAATTTTGATTTTTCAAAAAATTTTCAATAATAGCTCAGTTTAAACGAAGTGAAAAAATTACACAAAAAATAATTTTTTGTAGAAAAATCTTATTCTAGGCATCGTTGAATTACACAGTTCTTGTTAGAATGTCTGTGGTTTTCTTAATTTTAGTGAACAATTTAAGTAGCTTTACCTTTAGTCAAAGACTTGGAATAATAAAATACAATTCTGATTATAAAATTCTTTGACGTAACAGCCCCGTGAGCGGACCCACAATCAAATCTGCAGAAAAAAAATAACCATTGTACACAATAAATATTCCCATACACTTTCAATTGCTAGAGGGGAGTTTCTATCACAAAGTCAAATAAAAATAAAAAATACACACAATTTGTGCAATGGACTGACACCAGCTTACTTGAATGACATGCTAAATTAAAATAAAAACTTTTCCAGCTCATACATACATACATACACATATGTATGTATATGCGCATAAGTGATTTGCAACAAAGCAGCGACATTCCTCATACCAGCAAACAATTTGAATCCTTTTAGCATCACTTAACAACATTAAAGCAGTTTCTCTAAATCGCATCAACAACCACCAATGTCATCGTCATGTATGTGGTTTGTTTAATCGGGGGCTGGACAAAAAAGTTGAAACACTAAAATTCAATTTTGGGGGTTTATTATAATGTAAAATATTATAACTACAAATTAAATACAATATACAAATTTGATGTATACAATACGTGTTGTTATTGTGTTATGTGGAGTTCGAGTTATTGTTTTTGTCCAACGTTGAGTTGCTGTGTTGAGATGATGGTGGTTGTTTTTGTATTGATGAATTTGATGTTGATTGTAGAATCTTGTTGTGTTTCACTATGTTGTGTTTCACTGTTGTTTGTTGTGTGATTTATGTTAAACTGTTGTAAACTGTGTACTGTTTTTCACTTGTTTAAAACTGAGATGTTAATTGTAATTTATGTTAAATGTTTTTTCTTCGCTTGCGGGAGGGTTCGCTGACTTCGGGATCTTCTTCTAGATGACGAATAATTATTTGTGTGTCTTACTCGTTGGTATTGTAGCCGATCGGCTTGGGGAATTCGTTGCAGCCACAACGAGTAAACGGCAGCGCTTTGCGGTGGATAGCAAAGACGAGCAGATATGTAGGCTACACACTAGTTTACGTTGTGCGTAAACATGGTTGTTGTCGTTTTTTTCATCTGCATAAGTGTGTGTTGAGTTTAAATGGCGTAAATTATTTATATGATTTTTTTCATTGCTTTTTATTACACAATTTTTTTTCTTTTGCTGTATATTTTCTGTGTATTTGGCTCACTTGGTTGCGCTTGCTTTACCAATGACGATGATGTTACGCAGTTTAGTTAAAATGGGGAAAAAATGTAGCTGCATATGAAATACTTCTCTTTTGCAATTTTACTTGCA
This sequence comes from Meiosimyza decipiens, assembly GCA_963680825.1. NCBI lineage: Eukaryota > Metazoa > Arthropoda > Insecta > Diptera > Lauxaniidae > Meiosimyza > Meiosimyza decipiens. The sequence goes on along the minus strand of OY804258.1, from coordinate 140,391,689 downwards.
TCAATACACACACAAATTCACACACACACGTCAATACACTTAAAGTCGAAATCAATTTAAAGATATATTTGTTATAGCATGTGCGAGTACATCACATAGGACCATGCTAACGCCACGCACCCTATCATTTATTCGCTATTTAACGCGCTTTCTGTTTTTTGCTTTTAGGTGGTTTTTTAGTGCTTTGTTTTCCTTTTTTCTTTTATGTATTCTGTTGGTTTTATTTTGCTGTTGTTATGTGTAAGTGATTTTTATTTTATTTTTTAAATGTGACAGTTTGAAGAGCGCTGTATCGATTTTTGAGCTCCATCAAACACAAATAAAGCAACAGCTACGGCAGCCTTGACAATTGACACAAGCGATAAAATAACGAATTCTTGTTGCATTGAACTTAGAGTATTGTATGCCAGTTTGGGTGTACCATGTTTGTTGGAAATCAATTTTGAAAATTTTTTAATTGATAAGTCAACTTTCAATGAATATGAAAGCATTACTTGTATTTGCTACAAGCGGTTGTAAATATAAATCCGTCTTGGTATTACTTTATTGACAGTTTTTTTTCCACAAAATAACAGAGGTTGAACTGTAGTCTTGAGAGAAATGCCCATCAATATACTTTGAAAGCAAAATACTGCAGTTATTTTTTGGCATTCACTTGTGATCACTTTTAATGTATCAAGCTTAGTTCATCTTTTTGTTTTGAAAATTCAGTTACAGCCTACTGCATTCTAAATGAGAATAGTCTTTGACTACAATCTGCTTCTGAATAGAAGTGCAACTGATTTCAGTCTGATAAGAACTTTAGTCTTCAATTTACAAAAAACATTGTGTGTGCAGTTTCATATATCGTACCCAAATTTAATTTTTTGTTTGAGTAAAAACGGTCCGTCAACTGAGTATTATTTCGAAGCAAAACTGCAGTAAAATGCATTTTTTTACTGAAAAAATAGACATGCCTTATTTGGGTATTTAAGCAAACACTTATAGTTTTTCTATGCTATTTATGTTTAGCTTTTTTCAATTTATTTATTTACTTCTTTTAATTTCTTTTACTTATCTCAAATAAATTTTCAATAAAAATTAATTAAAAGCTTCATCAAAGTTTGTTGAGTCAAGTTGCTGCTTCATGCAGCTTTGCGTTCAAACAGCATGAATTCAATATCTCAATGAAGTACTTTGTACTTGTACTCAACTTTAGAGCCAAAGCTTATGCTCGTAGTTTACCAAGAAACTAAAAAAACTGTTAACGCTACTTTGAAAATTCATTAAAAACTCATTTCGTTGCTCTTCGGCATTTTTTTTTTTTTTTGATTTTCTTCTTTTCTTTTTAATGCCTGACGAGTGTAGTTTCATAGCATATGACCCGAAAATCTGCAACACTTCAAACTATATACAAACAAAGAGAAAGCAAAAAAATCAAGTTTCAGACGTACACATAGGGATGACACATAATAAGTTCTTCTCTGTAATGAAAACAAGCGATTATTATTGCAACATCGGTATTTTTCTTCTAAATGTGAGCAACAGTGGCAAAATTACTGGAAAAACAACTAATATACATCAGATTATAATCTTATATCTCTGAGTTAAAATTCACATGTACCACATCACCCACTTTAATAATTACTTATACCATAACACGTTGTAAGCCACGCCTACTTACATAATTATGACTATTTTAAGAACCATGCTCATTTTTACAGCAAAATTTAATAATATTTTTTGATATTGCAACTGTCACTTTGAATACTGTAACCGATTTTAAGAATACCGCCAACCCCATTTATATCACCTCGACAAAGTCCCCTAAATATTTATGTCAAAATTCATGTATCGATATATTTCTTTATCGATGTATTTGTAATATTACCACAAGCATCAATTTTTAGTGTGTTGGACGAAATAGAAAATCGCATGTAACACCATTACAAAAACCAAAAACTTATAAGAATGTTGAAACATGCTATCGGACCCCTTGACCAGTAGCGTCAGACGTTTTTGAAAAACAAAACCCATTTCAAATCGAACGATGTGTGTGAAATTCAACTCGATTAATTGCCTTCAAGCTGCTGAAAAATTAGAGCGTTAAGTAAACTTTGAAAAGAAATAGATTGTAGCTAGAAGGCAAAGCAACAATTCTTTTGCTAACTTGAACATTGCTCCTACTTTTTCTACTACTATTTTTTTTAACATGCAATGTTTTGTTTTCTTCTCAAATACCAGCTCATATTTCATTGCCTTTTCAACACTTGCCTACTAACTAACTTTTCTACTGCTATTTCTTATTTGAGTAAGTTTTTACCTTCCTTACATGAAGTGCAACAGCATTGTAAGAGCGCAGACATTTCAGAGTTACTTTTTTAACCACTTTCACATATCCCATTCAATTGGTTTGTTGGTGAAAAATCGTGGTCCCGAAAAAAAACCTCACTTTTTAACCTACGCCAAACACAAACCAGCCAAATAATGTGGCCTCAATCTGCCAGTTGCAGTATGAGCTGAACATTTTATATGCATTGAATTGGGGTCAAAAAGGGAAATACATTTGCTGCATTTTTCTTCCTTTCTTTTTTGTATTGCTGGGATGCAAGGATACGATATATGTGAATGTATGCTGCGATTTCAAAAAGGCAAATAAACAACAACAACTACGGGAACAACATTTACAAAATATATATCCTACAATTCATGGCACTCGAAAGTCCTGCCACATGGTATTTTTTCTTCGACATTTTCACTTCGCTTTTATCCATTGCACACAAGACGCGCACGATTATTTTTGAGCTTTTTAACGCATGTTCTGGATTCACACATACAAATACACACATTCACGCATGCACGGAAAGACAGACATACACAAAATACACTGATCCACATTTACAGGATTTCAAGGATTTGCTTTCGTTATTTGGCATTTTATTGGCTCTTTAGCAACATTGATTTGTTGCTTCAACTTATAAAGTAGACAAAAATCGATGAAGTATTGAAATGAATTTGAAAAGTGCGGGAAAGACAAAAAGTTCTTGCAGAAGACTACATGAAGTGGTGGGGAAAATTTAAGCATTTTAAATTTTTAATCACTAAAACCATTCATGTAGTAATTTGCTACATAAATTTTGTATAATGAAGCTTTGCCAAAGCTTTTCTTAACAAAAAAAGAGTTCAAATTTAGGGATTATTTTTGGCTTCGTCTACATTACTTTAAATGACATTACAAAATTCAAAGTTTCATGCATTTAACCTTTTGTTCTCTTACAGTAACATGCACCTAAAAGCTTAAGTTTCATATTTATTTTCAACCTAGACTTTTGGTTTGTAGTGTAAGCGCGTTGAATTAGCTGAGGTTGAATTAGCACGTTCCGCACACATTTTTTTCTTGACATTCACAGAATAAATTTTGCACCTTTTTGTAAATCTAAAAACGTGCGCAAAATTTTTAAATCCTTTGGAAATGTATGACTTCATATGTGCATAAAAGGGTGGACTTTTTTTTTGATTTTGCAAAGTTGTGAAACTTCGAAATTAAAGAAAAACGTAGTTAATAAAAGCATTCAAATCAAAAGAGTAAGTAAGAGCTAAGTAAATGTGAAGAAAGGCTTTGGTTCTTTTTACATCCCTCTGCCGGCTTGTGCCAATTAACACTGTAAGACTTATACTTAGGTTACCTATAATCGTTGATTTTAGTTTTACCTTTAGATAAAGTCTCACTTTTAGCTTTTATTAACTTGACGAAGATATGAAGACCGTTCTCTGAAGGTAAAACCTTTAAAATATACTTTTTAAAGCGACTAACAATAATAGGCAATACGAAGAAATAGGAACCTGCGAAGGATATTCACAATAGAAATGCAAAAACAAAATCATTTGAGTTTGTATTTAATACCAAAACATGCGGTTTGGAAAAATGTACAGACGCTTGTGAATATAGAATTCTGGACTAAAGCTAACACATTTTCTACTACCTTAACTCAAAAATAATATTTTCGTCCAAAAATTTAATTAAAAGGTTTCATAAAACTTTTTGTTGAAGAATATTTACAGATGATTCTTGGCCGTAAGATTTTTTGATACTTTAGAGTTAGCTGAAAATTGAGTACAAGCAAACAGCCTCAATAAAATGACTCACGTATTAAAAAATTCAAGCTGCCTTGAAAGTACAACTCTTAAAGTAAAGTGCTTTGCAGTTTGCAAGTAGAACTACTGAAGTGCTAGTGGTTGCAGCCATGACATTGTGGCACAAAAATGGCACTAAGCTTTATGCATTTTTAATTTTATGCAAACAGCTGCAGACTTTAAGTGACCACAAATATTAAAACAAATACAGAAAGTCTTTAACCAAAGAAAGTGAATTAATTAAATGTCAAAAAGTTGCATACTTAGAGGCGCGGTGCATGTCATAAAATTAAATGATTATATCAACTTTTGCTGGAACTTTTTAAGCTACCATTTATTCAAAAGCTGCATTTGAAGAATTGAGAGCACAAAAAAAATCATTGGGTTCTTCAACTCCCCGATTAATGTTATTGTCTCACAGACCACATTGAATTATTTTGTCTCGCCCAATTTTGAATGATTGATAACATTACTCTTAAAATTTGATACAACGAGTCGTATGCCTTAATTTTTGAAACAAATCGTGACGTTCTTTTTAAGCTGGGATATACTTCGGTCGGTTTCCAGGGTCTTCTGCAAGGTATCACTTAGATTATTTTTGACCTCTTCGCAACTCATGAGCTGCAGCGGATCTTATATGTGTTGGTTCGTTTGTCACATTTGGATTTCACACACATTAATAAACATCCAAGCACGAAACTCAACGAAATTAAACATACGTAACTCAGATCATTGTTTACTTAGTTCGATTTGTCCTTGGCACTATTTTAACAAATTAGTCCTAATACACTTACACAAAACTGTATTTTGGCGATGAACGCAATTATCGTTATTTGCGTTATCGTGCGGTTAGATCTGATGTGGTGCCACCAATATTATGAAATGGTTTTCGTGAGCTTCCAAAAATTACTGTCGTGACGAAAGTCCCACAGTACCAACTTAACGGCGTCAGCCTCTTTACAAAGCATTGAGGCTGTATTAGCTATATTTTTTTAAAGAGATGAATGACATTAAAAAACATAGTAATAATGAGTAAAAAGTAAAGCAATTTAATTACATTATGTGGGATGATTTTTTCCCCGCTCAAAATCATTATTACAAAAGTTGATGCTGCTTGTAGCAGAAGTAGAAGTTCTAATAAATCCAGCTGTTCTCGTTGCTGCAGTTGATGAATTTTTTCGCTCTAAGAATGGCGAAAAATGGCTTTGTGGTAGTAGAGTTGAAATTCGTCTGTAATTAGCTAGACCAGACCCAACAGTATCCATATTTTTTAATTCAATTTCAATTGTGAAACAATTTATTTCTTCAGAAGTCGCTATTGAAATTGAAACTGAAGAAAACCTGTCTTTTAAATCACGTTTTCGCCTTTCTTTCCATTGAAGCTTAGCATTTACACACGCATACATAAACACATACAAACATACAATATATATCGTAGCAAAGACCATGTTGCGAATTGTTTCTACTACGAAAAATAACTGTATGGTCTATAAGACTACAATATTTTGAAAACCGGAAAATTAAACGCGGAAATTTTTTCGAAAATTATATTTTATGGGATCTGTGAAACTTTTTTTCTCAAACTAAGCCATTTGATTTTACGTTTTATCCAGATTTCAGTCTACATAAAACTCAATTAATATCCAACTGAATTAATAAACGCCTTAATGTATGCAAACAGTTTACGCTTTAATTGGCAAGAGATAACACTTTGACACATTTGTCGCATGCAACCAACCAGAGGCAACCCAAAACTAAATAATTTACCCGATTTAATACCAGAATCGCGGCAATAATTAGTTACCACCAACACACGCGTACAGAAATAATATCAAACATACAAACGCTGCTTGTCATATGAAAAATCATTATCCTGATTGATAAAAATGCACGCATGAATGCAGTTAAATTTAGATTAAGCTGATATTACTGCGTGGACCTTTACTCTGCAAGTGGACACATAGTTTCATGGAAAAACTTTATCAATTTATCGAATTGGTTAGCACGCTGATGATAGATAGTAACACGCAAAATTTATCAACACTAATTAGTTGATGTCAGATGGCCTAAAGGGTGCTATTTACAATTACAAATATTTTACTTTTTTTAAAAAAATGCACCATTTTGCTACTTTTTCGCATCAATAAATGACAAAAATTTTAGCAAATTTAAATTTCTACGCGTGTTAAAAATCGAACAAATTAAATTTCATGGAATAAAGTTAAATCGAAAAAATATTGCCATAAGAAAAAAAAAACGTTGGCTACGACTGCCAAAGTGCAAAAGTCAATTTCGCTTTCAAATGTATTTTAGGCGTGACCACGGCAACACTGTCTATTTATTTTCAGTAGGAAAGAAAAAAACGCGTTGCATGAACTGTCGCAGCAGTGGAATCAATCAAATAATACAATCAATAGCATCGAATAGGAATTTACATTTCTGCTGTTGTATTCTGTTGACCCAGCAGAAAGTATTAAAACTGATGACCGTTTGATTCATCGCTCAAGCTGAGTTACATGCAGTGGCGTCACTTCACCAATGCCTTTGGGGTGGCGAGAATTTTAATTCCACCACTATTAGATGAATTTATTAAATTGATGTATTGAATAATAGCTAGTATCAGGTCCATGGGGGGGCCAATGTCCTCCTCAGCTCTACTGAATTGACGGCACTGGTTATATCAACAATTTTTGCGTAATTCTTAGACCGTTTACAAAAATATGTCGTTATCGTATACGACACATATTCCCATTGGGCTTTGCATACAGCCTAGGTATATCATATTGTGTGACGGTTTTCGTAACATCATTGTTCGCTAAATAGATATGTCAAGAATACGAAATTGTATCTGCGCTTATTTGTGTCAGTGTTCGTGTATATCCCTTTGTGCTGCCAATTTACTGCTGCATCAATATATTTATAGAAAGGTAGAGGTGCCGAAAAAAAAATCCATTCAGTAAAAATCTTTTAACCGCCACCTTGTTGTTGTCGGTTGGTTGTTGGTAAAAAGGCGTCGTTGATAGGCGTTGTCCTGCTGATGTAAAGGATAAAATGCTTGATTGCACAAATGTCAAAAAGCTTAACAAATGCGTTGGTTAAATTGTAGATACATGTGTGTGTGTGCAAATCTGTTGTTTTACCATGTGAAATTGTATTTGTTGGTAAAATGTGTGAAAATGGCAACAACATTAACACCAACCGTTGACATAAAGTGATTGGTTGAAGTTCGTTTGACAGAAGATTGATAAAGTTGTGACAAATTCAATTCAATTTGATGCAAAGTGAAGTCGTCGTCATTGCTTTGTTGGATTAAAGAAAAAAAGAGACATACAAAGTCGGCTGCACTGCAGCAGTTATTTTGTAAATTAATAGAAATTCAGCCAAAAAAATTCAATACGTAGTACGAAAGATATTGCGAATTAAATTCTGATTAAGAGTTCATCACAGCTTAGCACGCTTTAGCTTGACTTGACTTCTTAGCTTAATAATTTAAAACCTTTAAGTATTGAAGCCATTACTTCTTTGGCTATTTGTCTCAAACCAAAACATACCAGGACCATTTACAAATCATAAGAAACATTGGTACAAAATCTTTTCCACCTGTGTCAAATAGTTTTTGAGGTGTAAAATAGCTGATTTTTTTTTATATGTTAGGCGTAAAACAGCCCATTTTATTTTTTTATTTAAACTTACTTTAGCCCACAACTTTCATAAATTTTTGTACCATGTCTTATATATATATTCACTATATCTGCAAAACATATCTTTCTACTTAGTCTTTCGGTGATCGGCTGAAAAGTGTCCTTCAGAACACACACACATATTAAGCTTTATGGCATATACGGACTTTGATGTTAATTGCTTAAATTTTTCTAAAGTTTGATACATTTAGCAAATAATCTTACGAATTATGCTTAAAGGAACTAACATAAATCATTAACGGGTCAAACTATTACAAAACCATATCAGTACAATCGAAGGCGTCAATGCTCAACTTCATTCGTTTTGGAATAGAATGGCCCACTTATATCATTACATAGATTTTGTTTCTATGCTGATGATCGCGTAGTTCGAAATGATTACTTGAAAAATATCCGCTCAAAATACAAACACTCATTTTACTAAAAAGTGTAGTGAAAAAAATATAATTTTTAATTGTATTTTTCTACTTTTATTCCATTGAGTTCGTAGGTTCGTTAATCTTTTACTCAATATATCAAAGTAACATTCAATATTATTTAATTTGTGTTTTATAACATTTGTATTCAATTCTTGTGGAAAAAATTGTTTGTATAAGCGAAGTATTTTTTCCACTTTAATATCAAACTATCATTTTTTGCTTGTATGACAAAATAGCATGCTATATTTTTTCTGTCATCTCCACTAAACTGCATATAAATGAAGCCTAAAATATATCCGTATTCTTTGAACTGAAAATTTATCGCATCAATAAAGCTATATATCTAATTTTGCTCATAACAAATCACTGCCAAATCACGTAACCTCATAACCCAAACATCGAAGAAAATAAACAACGAATGCACAAAATTTCTTTATTGACTTTGGTAGCCAAGAAAACGTAACTGAAGGAAGTAAAAGAAGAAAACGACTTTCTGCATTATAACACAGTTTGGCAAACACTGCTGCAAATTGCATAAAAATGCAACACTGCTGAAAATGTCACCCGGTGTGAGAGAGAAAGAAAGAGAATTTAATGCTCGAAATGAAGACAAGCAAATCTGTGCACGACGACGGTAAAAAAGCTGTTGCCATTAAGTTTAAAAGATTTTTTTTTTTTGTTTCAACATTTTGTTTTCTTATAGCGCAGCCAACAATACCTACATTTTAAAGTATCTTATTGCTGTTGCTGCTAACTGCTACTATTTCTACTACGAAATTTCTTTAGTTTTCTACTTGCTGCACGTACGTGTTGCATGAAAATGCTAGTAGTAGCAGCAGCATGTCATACTGACAGTTGCAAAAGATGTGCAGACAAACATACAAAGTGACAAACAGACAACCTGCTGTACTGACAGACTGACATGAACACATAAAGACAGCTTGAGAATTTAAAGGCGATGAAGCGTTAAAAGTAAAATGAAATACTGAAACGAGGCAAGCGGAGTGTAAATATAGCAAAGAGAAGGTAGCAGATGAATAGGAAGTACAAAGGGGATAAAAAGTTGCCACGCAAAAAAGAGTGGAAACAATTTTGCTTCACTGAGGCACAACAAAAGAAACATTACAAAATCGGAAATCTTTAATATCGAGTAGAAATAGTGGGGGCGTTGGGGTAGCAAGTAAAATCACCTAAATTATTTCCAAGTTTAATAGCTTGTTATTGTTGTTTTGGGGTGTGGGTCCTCCGCAGAACCCTAAAATGTACACTTGTGTCTACGTCTACATCGACGTAGATATTTTGTATTATTTGTTGTATGATAAGTGCTGAGCTTAGTTTTCCCGTATTGGCCTAGTTTTTTTCAATAGCTTTTGTACACTTTATTTTCCTTCCTATTTGTTGCACTTCTCTTTGTTTTCAATCATTTTTTTGCTGCTTTGCATATTTGCCAATTTCAATGCTATTAGTCCTACAGTATGTGCATTTGCGTTCGTCTTATGAAAAAGTATTGGCAATCGTCGTTGCATTAGTGTGTAGGAGTATAATTCGTAGGTGTGGCATCGATGTGGCAGTTAAGCTGTAGTAGCGAAAGTGTTGCAAATAAATCATAAAGTGTTTTTTAATGCCCAATAAGAAATATAGGGTAATGTCGTATGCTTACATGGACTCATATTTACTGTGCACAGATTATAGCTGACTATGTGAGGAATGTTTTTGGGATCGCTTCCAAAAATTGTGCTCGTATGAATGTGGGGTGTCAGCAAAGACTTAAAGTGTCATAAAAAAGATGTAAGTCGATATTGAATGGAAGCAAATTGCCGAAAGTATTATTTTTCAAAACAGAAAAATATGTATCGATGAAAAAATTTCATACAAGGGACCCAGTCATTTTGTATGAAAAAATTCCATGTCAAGTCGGCTGAATTTCTAATATGGTGTAGACCTTTGCTTTTTCCATCAAAAATTTATGTAGACCAAAAATCAATCTGCTGCCAGTTTCGGAGATATAGATGATGAGCCTTACTCGCTTTAAAACTGCGCATGACTTAGCCTTGTGAACATTTGTTCATTTGATTAGGATAATTCAAACTGCATTTTATTCATTTTAATCGAAGTTCATTTGTCATAAGAAGATGTTAAAGAGCCTCGCAGCATGACGTAAATGTTATGATGTCAGGCTAAATATCGTTATATATGTTTGGCATATTTTAACTTGTTACTTATTCACATTCCCTTAAACTGGATTTTGAAAAGTCTTGTGCCCAAAAAAACTTATGATCACGAATAGATCTTACTAAGTGTGCTGGAAATTATATCTATACGGAATATGCGTGATCCTTTGGAAAGAATTTTAAATGATAAAAGGACTCAAAGTTATAGGCAACTCGTTGGAAGGCTCAGAAAACTAAAGAAATATAACATGAAAGAAAAATTTCAGACGATGAAATCACAAACGATGAAAATTTCAAGCGATAAAAACTTCATGTGATAAAAGTTTCTTAAGATAAAAACTTCATGTGACAAGAATTTCATGTGACGAAATATAATTTCATCTAATAATAAAAATTTCATGTATTGAAGATTTCATAGAAATATAGTATCATGTGACAAATATTTTAATATTTTTACTCTTTTGCCAGAATGGAGTTTGCTCCAACTGTTATGTTCGCTATTAATATAAATTTAATTTAATTAATGAAAATTCTTGTCATTGATTAATTCAGATTTTGTTTCAGTCATACACAACTTTTATTTTTATTTACTTCACAAATATTTAAGGAATTTCTCGTGTAATTTTTATCATTTAATAAGTTCCAAAATCAGTTGTTATGCAAGGTTAAGTAACGCTTTTTTAAATTCACTTTAATACTTGGGTTTGATTTTTGATAAAAAAAACTTCAAATATTTACAAAAATAAATAAATTAAAAACGTTTGTAAGTGTTCTGTACGAAGCTTTACCAACCTATTTAATTATAACCAAAGTTTTAGCTCTCACTTAAGCCCTTTTAACTTATTTTGAAGAAGTGTTGAAATTTTATTTTATTTGTTATGCGATGGTATCAAAATTGCCTTTAGTATTACCGCTCAAAACCAACAGAATTATTTCCAATTAAGAAGAGTTCAATACAAAAAGAAAAATTCATAAATCATAGATGATTTTAAGCTCTATTTTGAAGAAGTCAAACCGTTAGCACTTTAACTTTTTTAAGCTTGCTGTAAGAGATAAGTGAAAAGTGTGCTCTCACTGTTAATTGCAACCTAAATAAATAAACTAACCGTACGGTTTATCCAGTTTTCCTAGATTTTTCATAAAAAAATTATTTTCTGCCATTTCTTTTCTCCCCTCTTGCTTTCCGTTTTTGCTATTTGTTGTTTTTGCTGTTGCCTACGCTTCCTATGGTGACATTTCCAGGAAACCTTCAATTATTGCTGCAGGACATGTGCGCGTCCCAGTTTTTGCAATATTTTTCTATGTCATCGCTAACTGTGCTGTCAACATGATATTTTGCACGTAAAAATGCTATTTTGGCGTCAAGGTTTCGTATTTTTTTTCCATTTCTATTATATTGTTTCCACTTTGTGTTATATTTTTGGAACTTTTTTTATTCAATTTTATCAGATAAAAAATTCCACTGCAAATCACATTTTGTAGCTATTTCAGCACTTAAGGCCAACGCTAAGGCTAAATGGAAAATTTATATCATGTGGATTTTTTTGTTTCGCACGTAATATTTCGTGACACTGGAAAAATACTATGACTTTTTTGTATATTTCAATTGCAGTAATTTTTGTAATCATAAAATAGCTCAAATAATAAAAACAAATTAATATATTGGCTTTGAAACTAAAGACAGTTTTGAATAGTCAACATGCTACTAACATAACCTTAACAGAATAGTTGTAACTGACCTCAGCTGATCGAATTATAGTTTTAAAAACGCTGGTAGAAAATGAACTTAATGCACACATTACCTAACAACAATTATGGGAAAACAAATTGAGTATTCACGTAACTTTGAAATGAATTTACAGATAGTTAACAGAGATATAACAGAGGCAAACAAAGCGCTGAAATGACAACTGAAAAATAAGACTTTGACTTATTTGTATATTGATATTTTTAAACATTATAAAAGAATAAAATACTTACTGGATCAACTTCAAAATGTATTGACGGAAAGTTAACATTTACATTTCACAATATAAAATTTGATGTAGAACTTTTTATCTCTCAAGCTTATTCTTGTAGCGTAGGCATCAATATCATAGTACATTTAACCCACTAGTGCATGCAATGTTTCGTTTGTTTTTTGTACGAAGAATAAGAAGATGAAAGTTCATGCACCAACACATAAGTTAGAACCTTACCCATGAAACCAAGAGCCGTACTGAGCTAACACTAGAAAAAAAAACTAGGTGTGGTAGTTTTACTGATTCCCGCATGGCTTAAGGTGGCGGTATGCACTATGATATTTCATACTTCAGTGTATGAAAAAAAAAATTTATTTTTCTAGTCAATAGATCTTAAAAGAAACTTAACACAGACTTCACAGTGACATAACAGAATATCCACAGAGCATTCGAATGCACTGTTTTAATATTTGTGTCATAAATTTCCTACCAAAATTAGCTGAAGTAATTAGAAACTGTTTTTTCTTTCATACTGATGAAAGGAAGCTGACCTCTGGCTAAGCTTTCAATAAAGTTTTGTTAGGCAGAGAGAACTGATCATAAAAACTTGCAGTAAACTTAAGTGGGCAAAATGTATGGGTCTATTTAATTGTAAAATTTTTAAGCCAAGACTTTACAAAAAAACAAATTAGCAGAAAACAAATAGATTAATTTCCGAGCATTGCAGGAACTACAATTTTTGTGTTTTAGTTAAAACTTTATAGATCTAATTGACCATCACAATCTAATAGACCTACCATGTCAGTTAACAGACCATTGAAAGTGTGCTAACAGCGCACTTACAGAGCAATGACACAAACATTTTTTGTTTTACGCTAGAAATGCATTGTTTTTTTTTTCTTCAAGTGTACAGTACTAGGCCAACTAAGGCATTGCGCAAATTGTAGCATACTTTAGTGGGCCATTTTTTATTTGTCTCGTCGTCGTTGGATTCTGTTTTATTTTTTTTTTTTTTTGTATGTGCGTAGTGTAAACGAACACAAATTGCCAATAGCTAAATTAAACAACTTGTGCGGTGGCTGTGTGGGTGGTCGGTCAATTGATAGGTCGGCATTGATCAGTTTTTTGTTACATAGGAATGGCATGTGCTGCATGCGAATTTTAAAAATGTTATAGTTGATTGTGACTGATTAGCTTAGCATGTGCCTTAAGGCGGTAACATAGCGACAACGACGATAACACTGTCAGCTGTCGTTACGCGCTTTTTTCGCAACTTTTTGCACTTTCCCCTTTTTCTGTCCCCGTAGACGTACGTGCTTCAACTTTAAAATACACGCGCAATTATTTGACCAAAACATTGAGAAATAAAGAATATAAAAAGAAAAATATAGTAAAAGTGTAACGAAATGTTGTCATTTTTTATTTTTCTTTCACATCTTTCGTTACCTTTTTTTTGTAGCTGGCTGTGTGACCTGCAGCGTAATGGCAATGAGCAGTGTTGCCAACGTTGTTTGTCATTGTCATTCGTTCGTGAAAAGGACGATTTTTCTTGTTGCTTGCTTGATTTTTCACTTTATTTTCTATAGCACATCTTTTTCTGAAGGTTTTCACTTATGCGGTCTCTTTTTACAGTATTTTGGTATGATTGTGTAGTGTAGTCCACGTGAAGGTGTTTCATTCAAAAATTGTTTTTTTATGTTGTTTGTTACGTGCGATAAAACATTTTGTGCCTAAAAGCTTGAAAGTAATTATTTAATTTCAACAAATAGTAAGCGTTTTAAAAAACCGAACTCGTTTTTTGTTAGAAAATTAAATTTAATGTAATTTTGGTTTAAAGTTTTTGGATTCTTTGAAGAAAATCGATTTTTTTATAGTCCGTTTTTAATTAGTGCTAATAGATTTAGTACCTGAGAACCTACTCCAAGATTAATATGATAATTATTAAGAATGTAGCACAGCCTTTAATAAAACTACTACAAAACTTAATTTACGAGCAACTAGTACTGCGCTCTCTATTTTGTGTTTTCTTCTCACTCTTTTGCTGCTCCTGCATTCTATAGAACTAAACAAAGCCATATTTCACTCAATTTATACGCCCAGCTGTAGTAACTATACATAGAGTTTACTATACTGCATAGTAAATATTCCTTTTGGTAACCCAACGAGAAAATGCAGAAATGCTTCAAATTGGCGCCACAATGGAGCATAGAAAAAGTCAATGCAAATAACTTTGTGTATCAGAATGCCATATAAAAGGATCTTAGTAATCTAAAGCTCTAAAAAATGTTATAATATCAGTAAAAAAAAAGTTTTTGCATACTTGCGTACTACTAATGCATATGCCCCCTTATAGGGAGAAACAGATAAAAAGCACGCATACATCAAATGATTTGCCATTTCGTGGAAGGTGCCACACCCAGTTGACAACGCACATTTTCCACGTTGCTGAAAACGTCAATGATCTACATCCGAATGGGGGTTTTACGGTTTATGTTTAGTATTGAAGAGTTGCAAAACCCGCACCGGTCAAAATTCTTTCATTTGAGAATCTTGATTTGATGACTATTTATTTGATTTTCTGTCCTTTTTTATATCCTTAAAAGAAAAGGCAAAAGTGTTGAATACGAATTGAAAACTCCGCTTATGATCTTGTAGCAGACTTGGAATAAAAAAACTGAGAGCGAAATTTAATAAAAATATGTGATAGATTTTAATTGATACATCTGTATAAATTTATCACAACTTTCGTTGTGGATGTGCATCTTCATTATTTTTGTTTCAATTTCCATAAACTCTCAATATTTTGTGAACTTTTATATTTACAATAGAGATAGTATGAAAAATGGGCGTGGTCTATGCTTAGTTCTTTTATTATGCACATATCTATATTAACTATGATCCATAAAGTGTATGACTTGAACCACTTTCCTTCAATTTTCCCGTTTGGATGCTTTCCTCTACTCGCATTTGCATTACTCACTAGCGCATTATTTGAGCTTTGCGCTCGACTGGCTTTCATTTTCTAATACAGCTGTCGCTTTATTTGAATTTATTGCCTTTTCGCTTTCTTGCATACGTAATGATTTTCAAAATTTATTTACCATCTCTGTTTTTTTATGCGACTATGCATATTGGAATGAGAGCAGTGGGTTTATTAGTTCGGTTCCTACCAAGTGAGTGCAAATGTTTTGGCAACGCGTCGAGTCGAATCATCATCATCAGCATCAATATGATGATCTTCATTATCGCTTTGCAAAATAAAGGAAACTAATGCAGATTGGCTGAGAAAGTTGCGTTGAATTTCGATTTCTACGAATGTTGTAATAAAGTAGAGAATTTATTTAATTTTATGCATTGAAATTTAAGCATAACGAGGCAAATTGAATGAGTAACAACAAATTATATGTTGAATTGAGATATGTACACTTTAATTAATAAGGATATTCATTTTCAGTCCGTAGGAAATATATAGAGCCTGTATTATTTGAATTCAAAACATCAGAAATATCAGCTAACAGAACTTTATCCGATTAACGCATTATTCAGAATTATAATATTTAGCTAAAAGTGCTTTTACAGATTCACATTTTACAGATCTCATACAGAGCGTTGAGAATCCAATACCTTAAGCATCAGAAAATCAATAAATAATTTAAAGTGTATCGAAAAACTATTTACAAGAAAAATATGGCCTACAGACCAAGACGTCTGTTTGTCTGTTCTAAAAATTTACAAAAATTTCAGAAATCGTTTCCAATTTTATATAAATAAAAAGAAAATAACCTGTAAAATGACTCATTTTTGAATTTTACCGCCACACAGATGAAAGGAAGGAAAGAAGTAAAACTTCTAAGTCTGACTAAAATTATCCCTAAAGGGAGTTAGGAATAGTGCTGAAGGCGTAGTGTAAATGGACAAAAATTTTGTCTTTTTATGAAAAACAACTTTGCCAACACCAAACCCCTCAGACTTGAAATAAAAATTAAGCGACGCTTAATTATAATAACATAAAGCCATGTGCTTATTAATCATAGAGTTTCACAGAATATTAACATTCGATTAAGCATTAATGAAAGAATTTAATAATGGATATAGTCAAGGCATCATCCACAGACCTTACAAAAAAGAAATCGAACATAATTTCCTCTAATTTTACAGATATTTGATAGGAAATTAAAGTTCTCGTGAATCGCATAAGAGTTCAGTCTTATTTTGAATAAAATGCAAATTTATAGTGCTTAAACAAATTGAAGTCTTAATCTTATTATCATCTTAAAAAAAATTAGTTTATGAAAACCAAATATAAATTAAAATTTAAGCCAGTAGCAATTTTAAATTAAAAATCAATTTCCGCTTACTTACCATTTCGCATAATCCATTACAAAGACTAACAGTGATAAATAAAAAATAACATAAGAAAGCAGAAAAAAAGCAAAATAGTACGTATTAAATATCAACATAGCTGACCTTGCATTACACAGCTTCGTCACCACTACCACCACACATCACCCATACAATTGCCAATGAAACGTTAACAATAACTCAAAAAGTACTAGAAAATCACGCGCTCACTTAAACAACACACGACGAGTTTGCTCAACGGAAATTAAATATTTTGCCATTGGCGGATAGAGAAAGGAAGCAATGATATCATAACGCTATACACAACGAAAGAGTATAAAATCATAAAAGTGTGAAAAAGAAAAATAAACACTGTGAAAACAAAAAAATGAAACACCAAATCCGATTAACTGCATAAATAGCGGAAATGTCAAAGCGCAAGGTGTGCAGAAAGCAAAGCAAAACAAAACAGAAGTAGAAGCAGAAAAATTAAAACAAAACAAAGTGGCAAAAGGGATCCTTATCGTAAAATTTTTCAATTGGCTTTCAAAATACGCTTTCAATTGCTGTGATTTTTTTTTCTTATGCTCTTAAGCTGCTTTTGGCCAACAGGTGGTGTTGGTGTTGTTTTTGTTATTGTTCTTTCTGTCAAGCAGCAGGATTTTACGAAAATGAGCTGTCAATATGTTGAAAGAATCTAAAGATAAACAAATGTTGAAAAAGTTGTGCACAAAGTAAACAATAACAAAAATTCATTGCTAAAATAAATAACCAAAAGAAATAAGAAACTAAATAGAAAAATATTAATAGGTGGCAACGCTTGCTCAAGGCAACTTTATCGTTTCAAATTTTTTCGCTATTTCAATTTGTGTGTTTGAGACAATTTGTGTGCATGTGTATAGCTGAAATTGTGCATTATATTATTTATGAGTTTTTGCACAAAAAAGATATTCTCAGTAGGAAAGTTTTTCAAAGTGACCTTATATAACATGTTTTGAATAAACATGGCTACATGGAAATTAAAAACATTTTAAACTTAACATTACTAAAATCATGCGGAAAAGCATGCAAACAAGCATGCAAATACCTTTAGCCAAATTATTGATGTTAAAAGCGTCATAAAGTAAACACTTTACAGAGCAATAACAGAGCATTTCAATTTTGAGTAAATTAATCTAAAAAAAGTATTAGAGCTTAGGTTCTTTTTTATGAAAATAGATTTGTGTTATAATTAAGCTTACACATTATTTTTAATAGCTTTAAAAGATTAGACTCACAGCACTAGTAGGGTGGAAAACAGAACATAAATAGGGTTCTTTCGCATAAAAACCTCTGACAGAATGCTAACGGAGCACTGATTGAATAAAGCATTAGTTTTTACTTAATAATTCCTGAACAGCATGTTACTTTGGAAATGAAAATTAGAGTAAATTAAATCGTGTTCATATCTTCCATATCTATGGCGATTAACATATTGTTTTTCCAGAAGAGTGCTAGGCGATCCTCTATCAGATTATATGATTCCATTTTCCATGCCTACTCTTTACTGCTCTTCTTGAGATACCAAATTTGCTTTTCGGTTATTTTCTGATATCTCATATTTTGCAATATTTCATGCTTTGACATTAATATTCTGTTATATGTATATGGCAGCAATTGTTGAGGAAGAGAGTTGGTTGAATGGACTATATTGTTATTCGTGGATGTCCGTGATCAGTAAACATCAGTTCATTTTAGAACACATTTGGCGCGAAAATCAAAACTAGCCTGAACTTTGTCACACTTTACTATACAGCGCTATATGCTATGGTTTTGTGCAATCATTTTCATCAATTAAAAACTATGAAATGTCACAAGCAAACAATATTCAGCATTAGCTCCTCCGACGTGGATAAGACATAACAATAATTCAGAGTCCGATGACCTGATAAAATTTTTGTTTTTCCACTTCAACAAAAATCGCTTGAAACACTTCCCTATCTAATCGTTTTGGCTAGCCGCTGACCTCAGCCAGTGGCTCCTATCGTCTGGCATCAGAATATGAGCTCGCGCACAATTGAAACTATCATTTTGGCAACTGAAACTAAACTTTTGTGAATTAAAAGATGTTTGCTGGGTATACACATAAATTTTCATAGTTTAAATGCATATACTCAGAAAAGTATAAATTCTATACAAGTTTTCTTACTTCACATTTTCTTTTATTTTTATTCCGATTTTTTCTCTTATTTCTTTTGATATCGTCTGTTTAACATTTTTTTTTTTTTCTGTCAAAACTTTTGCTTTCATTGCCGAAATGGCGACACACTCTTAAGTTGCCATTATTGTTATAGTTTTTGTTAAGTTTTTTATTCCTTTGCGGAAGAAAATGCTTCTAAGCGGTCAAAATAATTTGAATTTCATATGCTATTATGAAGAAAAAAGAAAATAATGTAAAAAGAAAACTCAAAAAAATAGTCAAGGTTAGGAATTTTACATTTTATGGCTTTGACTTTCTTTGTTTTCTAAGTATATCTAAGTATATTATTATGTGTAAATTTATGCGAAAATCTTTTCTTGATACTCGTAATATAATAAAGTCAATTTTGCTCCAAATGTGTCCATAATCCTTAAGTCTTATGAAATTCAAGTTTATAAATATTTTAATTACATTGAAGACTAATAAAATCAAGGCGATATTTTTTAATAGCTCACAAACAAGATGTTAACAAAAAAGCGAAGGGTAAGATTTTAACTTAAGCATCAGCGCTTTATTCTAAACAATTCCAAGATATTCAAAAAGTATTAACAAGCCATTAACGGATCATTAAAAGAGCATTCAAAGGAAGTTAATGCGGTGGCAAATAATTGTAAAACAAATTTTCAAAAAACTCTAACATGTGCCCCACTTGGTTATTAAATTTGTAAGAAATTTTATCTAAGTTATACCCATTAATAGAAGTGAACAATTGATTACAGTATTTTCGATTTCAACATCACATCCTTATAAAAATATCAATGATTTATCAACTGCAATCTTTTGCACTCTTTGCATGAATTTTGCAAGTTGACTTTATGGTGCATCTGCTACATTGCACAAAGCTGCAATTATTCTGTCATCGAATTGAAGATAACACAAATTTTGTTAAGAGAGCTCAGTTGTTTGTGACAAAAAGGAAGCATAAGCAGCGTAAAGTTTACCTTTTTTCGTTTTTTGTTTATGTCCAAAAAAAAAGTTGCATACTTTAAAGCGCTAATGCTTAAAATGAGTTACTACAGTAAATTCATTTCAGTTTAAAATTTGTTAAATTGTGCTCTACTGCAAGTAAATGTAAATAAAACAAATCAGAAGTCAATGTACATTATCGTATAGCTCAATTTGCTAAATATAATGTTTCAATAAATTGCAAATAGAAAATAAATATACACAATAAATTCCGCAGAAATTAAAAAAAAAATAATAATCAACCAAAAAATATAAAAGCTTACACAATAAAAAGAAATTCCTTTACTACCAGATGCAGCTTTGAGTTATTGGGCAGCTAAAAATAAAAAAAAAAAATAAATAAAAAAAGAAAACCCGGCACCACAATTTTTCAGTACCAACAATAAGGAGACAAAATAAAGAAATTCATTAGAAAGAGATAGACTGCGCAATGATAGAGATCGAGCATGAGAAAATTGCTTTTTTGAAAAATATGAAAAATGATTTATGATGATGACCGGCTGCTCGCTTTTTTCTACTTTCGTTTTCGTAGTATGTGTGTGATGAGCAACTTTAACACCCACAAAGTGCAACGAACAAAGTGCGCAACATTACCTTGCATACAATTTGCTCGTAACTTTTGCGAAGCGCATGCCGCCATACCGACACATATAGACTGTCGTTGAACGGTCTATGTGTGCAGGATAAACGCATTTTCGTGTGGTCTCCCAGTAAACATATGGTAGATTGTAGATCTTTCCAGGTGGGGAAGTTATAACTTCTCTGGTGGAGTTAATATGATATTAAGGTACACATTTTGCAAAATTTTTGGCATTTCTCAAACTTCATAACTTTCAATTCTGTATGTTTGGAAATTACTTTTTTGTGAATGAATTATTAATACTTATCTTACTTTCAAAGGCAATTGAAATATGACACTGTCGCGATTATAAATGGTTGCTGGGTTAAACAACAGCAACTATCAAGCAATTTCAGGTTGCCAGCGCATTTTTCAGTAATCATTTGAGATTTTGCGTTTTATTTTTAGTAAACCGAAAATACCGCTATCATCAAGAACAACAGAAATACTAACAACAAGAGCGCTTTGCACGTAGTTGGGATTCGACTTTGTGATGGCTTAGACTAACTGGCGGCCAATATCACGCACACACACACAGACATAAACTAAGGATAGTGGCTTGTGTGTGTTGATTTACTGCAAAGTTTTTGAAAATAAATGCGAATGTTAAATAAAAGTGAATAACTGATATATGTGAGCTGCAAAGAGTGGAAATTGGCTGAAAACATTTTTATAATGAATTTTTTTGTGCTATGCACAATTTTGAGCTTAAAAATTACAGTACAATTTCTTTACTTCGAAACCACTTGTGTATTAGGTATATATGTACAAAAAATTTTATTTCGAAGTAAATCAATTCAAAAATCAATAGAAATCCGTTCAAAAAGTAACTAAATAAAATTCTTCAAAAATTATTAGTAGCAAAATTGCATTGCAAGGTAATCGTTTCAAGAATATCATTTAAAATCGCCAAGGGCATAACAAAGTCACAAAATCACGCAAATCTTATAAAAATATCATGCAAGCATTGATTTCAAAACATACTTCTAGACTTAAAACCTTATTTTCCGAGAACAAAAAACCAAAATTTCAAATTATTAGAATTGGCGTCCATCTTCATCTCTTTTCTTCAACTCTCACACTTTTTTCCGAGAAATTCAAATGGCACCCTCTAGTTACTATTTTTCTTGAATTTTTTTTTTGGTCGTGTGACTTAATAAATTTTAAAATTTGTGACTAATGTGGAAACTAACAACTCAAAATATAAAAGATATATTCAGCGGGCGGCTGCTTTACTCTAAGCTAACTTCAAAATACTAAGTCAATCTCAATACAGCCACGTCTGATTTATCCCGTTTACTTTTTGCATAAAGCTTTACGTGTTTAATTGTGAACAATTTCGGATCAAAGCGACTTGGGTGCAAAACAAAAGAAATTCTTTTAGATGATTAAAAACGATTTTTAATCAAATTGAAGAATGCAACGAATATTGTAGTTTGAATTGAATTTTTGAAATCACCAAGTCGAATGAAGCACCAAACTTAAGCCTTCAGGAAACAAAAGTTAATTAATATGTGTTCTAAATAAAAATTTAAAAAAAAAAATCAATGAATTATTTGCAAAGCAGCAAAAATGCATCGTTTGCTGGGAAATTTTACAGCTTGGAAAACCAAAGCAAATTTTGTGTGAAATAAATGTAATTTGTCCTGAAATACATGTGGAAACACAAGGATAAATTCAGAACCATTAGCGTAAATTTGCAATAAACATACTTACGCACTCACACTTAAGCTACTCATTCGAATGCGCGCACATTCACAGAAATACACATACTAATACACTTGTACAACACTCGTCGTGTAATCCTTCGCATGAGTGCTCCGTTTTTATTCTGCTTATGTCCTCGATTGCGAAATCACATATTTACACTTGCTGAGTTTTTCCCGCAATTTCGTTTGCTGATTTTTTTTTTTATTTTTTATGCTGTTGCCATATTCGTTTGTAAGAATATTTGTCCTCGTAATTCCCTGCACCTATTATGCTTTTCGCAGATTTTGTTTTTCTGTTGTAATTTTTTTTATTTTTAGTTTCAAGTTATTTACACATCGTGTGCCAAATTTAATTCGCTTGTGAAATTTTGGGATTTTTTTTTAATATTTAAAGCTGGGTGTTGCTCTTTGTTCGTTGGAGATTTTTTATTTTTTTGTCATACTGATACTCAGAATCAAATATTAAAGCTCAGCATTTATCTGGATTTTTATTTTGATTATTTATTTTATATTTTTCTAATAGGATTTCATGAGTTTTTTTGTAAAGGAATAAAGGGACATGTTTATATGTATGTAGAATTAGGAACAAAAACGTACTTAGTGATAAATATTTCGCGTAGAAGATATTTTGATTGCTATTACTTTGGCTTAGGGCCCAGATTTCTAAATCATGAGTAAGTCTTATTATTTCATTCTCTTACGAGTCCACAACATGAATATTGAATAAATTTCTTGTAAAAATTACAACGCTTAGATATGTTTTTCAAATATATATCGAGTAATTTACTACAGTCTCGATATAATCATCATAGTATCAATAAAATATTGAAAAATTATTATGTAATCTAATTTTTAAAGGAATACTAAGCTTTAACATATTTTCAAGAAATACTATAAACTCAAAAGGAAGACTCACTAAAAATCATACTGATATATACATATATGCGTTAAAAAACCCTTCGATAGCTTTCTCAACTCACCCTCGTTACAATATGAGTTGAAGTGGAACCAAATAAAGGGGTGTGAAACTGTTTCGACTAATCGAAAAAGTCTACCATAAGGACACATGTGTCGCATAAAATTTCTCAAAATCTTAAATGATATTTTGAAATTTTCGGACATTTTTGGCCTCGTAACAGCCCAATAGAACATTTTCATGATGTGAATCAATTGGATCACATTTCTGAAGCTTAAAGTCATAAAGTAAATTACATTGAATGTATCTTTTGTTTTTGTTTTTAATGAATAAATAGATTTAGAGTTGTTACGACATAGCATTAGCTAAAAATTATAGTAAAGACTTGACACTGCACCACTGCTGGACAAATCGTAAAGCTGCACACAAACTCAACAAAAAAAAAATAATTAAAAAAAATAACACTTGCTCTTCAAACTACAACTAAATTTCGAAAACAGGCAGCCAAAAACAAAATGCTTAAGTTATTCACACATACATAGGCTGCTCTTAGTTCAAGTGTTTGTGTTCAGTAGCTTTGTATTTTATTTCGAATGTGAGAAAATATAAAAAAGTTACACAGAAAGAGTTCAGAAAGAACTTAGAAATGAGTTCGTATGTAGGTTGCAAAAAACAAAGCATACCTTGAGGGATTACTGCCAGCACTCTTACAAAATTATCACCAAAAAGAAAAGGTAGGCTATAACATTTCCAACGTACCAATTAAACTTTTTGCTATTACCTTCCAGGTGCTTATCTCTGGCAGTCACTTTCTAACTGTATCTCGGTGCTGCGTTCACTTTCGAATTACAGACTTTTCATCCCATGGCTGTGTCTTTTATTATTCTTTATTTTTACAATGCATTAAAATCTTTAATAAAATTGCAAATTTCTACTTAATGTTTGCTCAGATTAAAGTTTATAGCTTCATAAAATTTTATAATGGCTTAATTAAAAGCAGCATTTCAGTAGTATAAATTAGAGCGCATGTACAAAAAAAGGGGTATTTGTTCATTTGGCTGACCAAAAACGACGACGAAATGTTGATGACCTGCTGCCCTGCTGAGGCTATTGCGTTAGTGTTTTTCCTTCTGTAGGCATTAAAAGGTATTTGATTGCGTGACATTTGATGCCTGCAGAGATTAGTGATCTTAAGTCCTCACAGGTATTACTTTTGATATAAACAAAGAGCTTAAGTGGCCTTGTGACTGTGACTTTAGATAATTCCATTGGTTTTTAACTACCTTGGCTATAAGCAGCAACGATTTATGATTTGGAAATAAGATTGGATTAAGTTGTGGGATTTTTTTATTGCGAACATTTTAATTTGTTGAATATGCAAATGTTTTGAAAGGAGAAAAATTTCAATAAAATATTTTTTTAGTTTCAAATTCTTGATTGTTCTGAGAAAATTCACGCCTGTAATTTAATTTTATATAAAATCTTTAATATATTAATCATACAAATATGTTTATTGTTTCTTTGGATTAATTCCTTTATAGCCCTATAAAATTTAGTATTTATATTGTAATGTGATACCTCTAATTTTACTATGTTTTTTTTATGGATAGTACTTAGCTAATCATTTAACTAAGCCAATTCGTATATCCAAGAGAAAATTAGGATAGTGGAAGACATCGAGGAGAAATCCTTTTCTTTACCCTTGCCTTTTATCTTTGCATGCTTGAGAAGATTTATATGAAAAGCGTTTTTCTCATGAACTTTTACCAAGCGATATTCATTCCTATAACTCTTATAAACCTAAAAAAAATTGTAAGGTGTAGCTCTGAAATTAAAGAATAAGCAGAGATAGATTCAATAATCGTTCTATTAATGTTCACGTGACTTATTTGATTCGTCGTCTTCCTGATATTGCAGTGCTATTTACGAACTTAAAATCAGCTTTATTATTACAATGATTTAAAAAAATTTAAAACTGTGTTTCCCAGTTGTCAACCTTCACCTGGTACCTTGATGTGACCGTTCATAATGCTTGACAACTATGTTGAAGAACTGATTTCAATGTTTCTCGTTTGCAATTTCGCGAAGCATTACAATGCTTTACTGTAAGTCGTCATCAATTTGTGCATCGAATTCTGATTCGGGAGAGTCCATTCCATCGACTTATCAATATGATGAAGCGGATCACTATCCTTATAAAATATTTGTACTTCGATTTTAAATTTATTTTTTGAGTCTTTGTACTTCTCTATTTGGGATTAGTTTCTGGAAGAATTCTAAAAAAAATTCAGAAAAATAGTTTGAAGCTTCGAATGGGTTGAGTTCGTGCAATAATTTGAGATGTCTGTTTTTTCGCCTTATCTTTATATCTCTTACAAAACATTCACCTTTTATTTGTGATATCATTTATTAATCAGCCTGTTTACTCAGAGATTTTAGCTTAAAACTTTTTTCCGAAATTTTGGTATATTAAGTAGAAACGTTTGAGAATATATAATTTATTAGTGAATTCCAATAAAAATATATGTAGTCACATGCAAATTAACTTGTTTAGGTAAATATTACAGAAATCAAAAAAATATATTACTCACAAAATAAAAAAAAGTTGAACCTCTAATGAAAAGTATTCTGTAATATTTGGATATTTTACAGTTTTCTTCTTGAGTCATTTTTAAAAATGTTTCTTTCGTGATTTTGGATATTTGGATTTTTTCACCATTAAAACTGACTTTTTGTGTTTAAAAATAGAGGAATGCTCAACTATGGGAACACATAGAACAGCAATTGTTCGTTAGTATCAAAATTGCACAAACGTAAAAATGTATTCTCTCATTCTAAGTTTTGTGGTTTTATTGTATATTTTGTCTCTTAATTTCTTCTTTTTATTCTTCCACTGTCTGTTGCCCCCGCTGTTTCTTAAATTGTATCTCTTTTTTGAGTTTTTCTCGTTTTTACTCGCATTTAATGTTTTAGAGTGTTATGCAGCATTATGTTGATACGCCTTTATGTCTGCTGCGCTGTCTGTGTTAGTACTTATGCAAAAATATGCGAGTGTGTGTGTTGAAGCGAGCGCTTGCGTTTGCTTGTAAGTATAATGAACGTTGTAAAGTTTAATTAAAAACCGCAGGATATTCATTTTAATTCATTTTTGCTTAGCGAAAATTAAAGATGAACACAAAATAAAAAAATTAGAAAAAAGTGTCTGCATACATTTAGGGTGCTGTTTTTTCTATTTTCTAATTTCTGTTATTCGTTTTTTTTTTAATCTTTTGTGGTTATTTCATTTTTACGCTGTGAGTTTTATTGAACAAATTCTCTGGGTTAATTGAGCGCTGTTTATGCGAGTTGCAAAATATAAATAGAAAACTAAATCTTTAGAAAAGCACAAAAGTATGCAATGCTCGTTTTTTTTCAAAACTATGGTATTACTCTTATTAAATTGAATATGATTTGACTACAAAAAATAGAAAATTTTTAATACCAAGAATCTCTAACAATAAAAATCGTTCTATTTTGTATTTTCTCTGGTTGTCCACTCCCAAAAATATGCTATGATTTTGTGAACAAAATCAACTGTGCAAATAATAGTTTTCTACATAATATTATAAATTTTCCATAAAATGGGGATGATGACAATCGCTGATGACAAAATTTAGCATTCTAAGAAAAAGGTCAAAAGGCCTAAATCGAAAACTTCTGTCATAATTTTTAGCTAAACGAAATAAATTACCATAAATAACAAGAACACAACGCACAGACAGACAGATGAAAAAAGTTTTCATTTTGACTGCTTTATCGACATTGCGACATTATCAGCTCATTTTTCAATGGCAAAGCGGACAGCAGACAAAAAAAATTTTCAATTGCCTTGAAAGCAACTTTAGAAAAAATTACAGAGCACACATACACAAACACACACTCACACACACACATGTGCGTATGTAAATGTAATATCGTAAACATTTACGATAATTTTTATGTTTTTTCAAATTTCTTTGAATTTTTGCGACATTTTTTCACTTTTCGTTCTCGATTTCTTGTGTGTTCGTTTCTGTTGTGTATATGAAAAACTTTTTCATGACATATGTACATGCATATGTGTATGCTTTTCTTGATGTGTGTGTTTTCAACAACCATTTTCTTGGGTGCGAGCATTTGACATTAAATTCAATGGCTTGCAATTTTCTACTTTTTAGCGCGCATAAAAATAACGAAAGTAAAAAAGCGTGTGCAAAAAACGAGCAAGAAAGAAAAATTTAAAATGTGAGAAATATCAATGAGCGAAAGAGACGCTGTGTCGCTAATATAATGTAGCAAAATAAAAGTTTGACAGCTAAATGGAAAAGGATATGGTAATGCGGCAATTCAAATGATTTTTATTGTAACGCCTGCTTTTAGTTTGCATTCACTGGAGGCGTATGTTGCTTTCTCCGGAAATGCCCAAAATGCGTTTATGACCAAATTAGGCAGCAATTTTGAAAAATATGGAAGAAAGAGGCGCTTTTTCTTTTTTGTAATTGAAACAGTTGGAGTAGCTTTGGAAAATATGCGGTTGGCTCCAACACGAAAGTATTATGATATTTTCTAACTGAAAACTTATAGATGTTGCGCACGTGTTGGAGCTTGCATTATCTCTTTCTTATGAGTTGTTTGCGCACATCTAAACTTACAGGTTAAGACAAAATAGCAATTGTTTCTAGTTTTACACAAAATAATGGATGGAATTCTATAACAAAACTTCCAAAAGATTTCCACTTAAGTAAAAACTCAAAGTCATACATGAGTTTCGAGGAGTTTAAGCTCCTTTCTTTTTTCAGCTTCAAACGCTTTCTATCTATGAATTGGATTATTATTATCTTTTCTTCGATTACTAAAGCACCAATCTGTTTAGACGTTTGATAACGCTTACAACAAAAAAATTCTAAAACTAAGTTTTTTATATGCTAATAATTTTTTTTTTCTTTTTCTATACAGCCAAAATTTTTAATTTTCTTACAAAAATAAACAGCATCAATTGAAAAAAGGTTATAAAATGTCATAATATGACACCCTTTATTGTTATATCGTTTGACCTTACCGTAATTTAAAATAATGAGGTATTTAACTTTTATAAGTCTTCCACAAAAAGAATAAACGGGTCCTCAAATTTATTGCTTCATAATTAAACTTAATCGACTTACTATCACTTTTCCACTCCGCAGCAACCGATTTTATAGAGCCTCATTTGATGACCATCAACAGTGGGTATGGTGTGCGGTCTGTAAATTATTTTAAATCAATTAACGAAAAGGTTTCTATTTGCTTTTGATGAATTAAACATCATGCTGCGTTTCAGATTTCAATTGTGTGCACAATTGATACTTTCTAATTTGCTACTTTCACATGCGATATTAATGAAGTTCCTATAACTAAGTATTTTTTACTGAACTGCACAAATATACCTCCTTACTTGTTTACTGTGGAGAAGTGTCTTGTTGCTTTTCTTAATACTTATGGGTAGAAACATTTTAAGCAAACACTGCGGCCTACTTCACTATATCTGTATTTGATGAAAATTTTTATCATGAATGTCTATTATAAGATATAAATTTATCTCAAATTTTAAACCTAAAACCACGCTAGCTTTAAAGACAAAAGAATCCTAAACTTGAAAAAATCGCAAAAAAAAATAGTTGCTTGAAGACTTGTTGCAAGGAGTGTATTGATTGAGTGCAGAGTTTCTTGCATCTCCCAATTTGTCTAAAGAAATCTGAAATTGTAGATTGATGTATCACGTTGGTGAAAAATAATAATTTTTACAATACCTCCACCAATTTATGGGAACCTAAGCCTTAGGGACCAACGGAGAAAAAAATTAATCACATACCTCAAGTTTCTGTCAAAAATAAATCTTTGGATTTCTTGTGTTTGTGTGATATGTTTTTACCCACATGTCACTGCCATACCTAATGCTGAAACGTCTGCTGCTACTTCTAATATGTGCCACTTTACTTCTTGCTCCTCTTTTTTTCTATATTTCGTACTATACTTTTACAACAAAATAAAGCACAAAATTTAATTAAAAATCTACAGCAATATTTTTAAGCACTCATGGCACAGCACTGTACTTTACTCATTGTGCTATTGTTGCCCGTGCACAACGCGCGCGCGCTCTGTAGCATATAAAGTCGTAAAAGTGAATTATTTTACGTTACTAAAAGTCCTTTGGTACTTTTAGTGCTCACATATTTTGCTATTCTTTATATGACTGCAACAAATATTGCACAATATGAGCAGTAGCTTAGGCACTCAACCAGTGTGTAAAATGTAGGAAAAAATAAAGACTTGGTAGCAATGAACATTCATTTGATGTTGCGTTTTCTTACTTGAAAATGAAAAACAAAAAAAAAAAACCCAATGTAGCTTGCCAGAGTCTTGTGAGCTTGACATATATCAAAAATGTATCATTTATTATTGTTACAGTTATTAAAACATAATTGAAATGCTACACTTATTCTGTTATTAACGTTGATATAATGAAAACTTCATATTCAGTCTGGAGCATTCTAAAGAAATTATTAAAGCTATCTGTGCAGCTGAATCCAAAGCAATTAGAATGTCTCATGACGAATGATCGTTGAAGCAATTTAAAACATTTATTTCTTTATAAAAAAACAAGCAAGATTGTGTTCCTTTTTCAAGCAAACAATTATAAACATTTTTTAATTGTTGAAAATTTAGTGGAAACGCCTCATAAAGCAAACATGAGACCGGCGTTCTGAAGACATTTTTGCTTGCAAATTGGAAGTCTCATGCTATTTTCATAAAAAATAGGGGAATAGAAAAAAGTTTTGCAATTTTTTATATGTGAACTTTGCTTTTTGAATCTACTGCTGCTGCACAGACAATTTTTCTAAGAAGAGAAATTGCCTTTACTTCTCGCAATGCAACGTGTTAAGGGTTGCCAAGTATTTTGCATGTATGCCCGGTATGCGCTTGGATGCGCAAAAAAACGAAGTAATGACTTTGAGGAAGTAAAACATGCAAACTGTACAATATCGTCGTATTTTCTTTACAATATTGTGCACAAAATAAAACACAATTAATTTAATAAAATGCTTTTTTGTTTATAAAATTTTTCGTTTTTTGTGTTTCAAAAAAAATTTTTAAACTGATGAGCCAAATATCTACAAAACCAGTAAAACCGATAATTACTACGAAAAATTAAGTATACTTTAAGGCTTAAAAAACAATTTTTCGTTTATGAAAGAAATTATTTACCAATTTTCAAACGAATTTTAAAATTCCAATACTTCAGATACGATATATTTTGTTAAAATAACGTAAAGATTTGAACAACATTTGAATGTTCGTATTCGGAAAGTGTTGTTAGAAAATATTGAAGTTCGAAGGTATTAGAAATACAAATATTACTAGCCGGAAGTATTGAAAATTCGAAAAGATAAAGGAGACTGTGTGCAAACATAAAATTTGCAAAGGAGAATGTCGCCAAAATAGTTCTTGTTGTTATTGTTTGTCTAAAAACATAAAATATTTTTTCAACACAATAATTTTTTCGTTCGTTTAATATTTTCCGCATGCATAAATCCAGTTAAAGATTTTCAAAATTTCCTTGTGTCTGTGTCAAATATTTATTTTTGCTTTGCACTGCATATGTAAATTTTGGGCCTCAAAATTTAAACAAAACCACACAGAAGATACAGCCGCCATCTTCACTTTCGTCGACGTGTATAACTTGAAAGCATGCAACATGCAACATTTGCCACTTGTTATATGGCGCCATTGTGGGCGTTTTTTTATTATTATTATTTCTTATGGCGTGAAATTATGTAGCACTTTAAAATACATTTATGCAAATATAAAAATACTGTACACATCCCGGTTGGAAAAGTTTATTAATTTGTGTCTGATTTGTATGTAAAGTCTCTGTATTTTGAAACATTTTCCATATCTATTTTAAACTGGCTATTTGAATGAGAACAAAACGAAGAGGTGTTCATCCCCCGTCATCGCTTGATTTCTCGAAAAGAAAAGCTATTTTTGATAATGAATATTTCCTCATTTTGAAAATCGTATTGAATTATGAGACGCTTAGTTACATTTTAGCATGGGTTGAAAGGTTTTTGGGCAATTGTGGACACCTTCCAGTAAGTCTTTGTCGCAATAAAAATGATCAAATGGGCACAAAGTTCGATGTGTAGGCAAAAATTATAAGATAAATTGGTCAAAAATAAACGTGAAATTTTAAAAAAGTTTTGTAAAAATTGTCTAGAGGAAATACCTTAGCTTAAGATTCATCATCACGCAAAAGAGCAATGATGCATTCTTTTGAATTTGCAATTTAAATAAACTTTTCATGTTGCCTTGGACTTCTTCTGCTCCCGATCTATTTTTGTAATGACACACTCTTTTTTAGTCTTACGTTGCATTTTGTTTTACGGAGAAATTTTTCAATAAAGAAGAGATTCAACATTGGCAAATCTCTCATTAAAACCATTTATAAGCTATATTTATATTCTGATGCGCGATGATTTTAGTTTTCACTTTAAATAAAAATGTTTTGAAGTTTTTTAATTTAAGTCAAAATATTTATGTGAGTTTTAAAAGTTTTTTATTTGTAATTGGAAAAAATGTTTTTCAAACACAATTCTTTGGCAATTATTTTTGAGAAAAACCTGCGCATAGTTGAAAAATATTCTAACTCGGAACAAATATACTCAATTTGAAAGTCTTCATCTTTCTTATAAAGTGAAGCTGTGAAAATACTTTCTCAAAATATTGCGATTTCTTATGAAACATAAATTTAAGGGTTTTCCACTTAGACTAATACTTAGTTCCACTATAATTTTCTTTAGTTTCTCCCCTTTGATGACCAATACAATGATGATGTATAATTTCTAACTCCACCTACCTGAAGCTTACACCATAACTTTTGCTTAAAATTGCACTTGCATTATGAATGCAATTTTCATGCAGCCACTAAATTTTACGTTTTTCGTTTTAATGTGTTAGACTTTTTTGCGGGAGTAAATAACATGTAACGCTACGTTACGTTTTCTATTACATGCAACGATGAATAATGTATTGTTCTGCAGGTGTTGCTGCTAATGTTTTTGCAGTAAAGGTACCAGCTTATTGCTAGAGCGTTGTTTTTATGCCTAATTTGTTAGCGTTTTTGATACAAAATTTTTGCACATTTTTCATGTTAATACGTTATTAACACAAACAAACTGCCACCTATACAGTTCTGCAGTTAGTAACTCATAGCGGTATACCTATAGTGAGCGTGTAAATGTACTCATTCATTTTAGCACACACAGTCTCACCTTAAGTCACGTGATAATCTCACGTAATGAGTTTGTAAAATACGCCGCATTGAAGTTGGTAGTATGAACTGTTTGCATGCTGTGGTGCCATTTGACGCATAATACGTCATTAGCTCCTATCAGCAAAAACACGGCTATGGCACTTTATGACTTCATTTCAAAGATGGCGCAAGCGGAAGTTGATTGCAAGCGATATGTAAAATAAACTCTAATCACTACGTCTGTGTGTGTTTGGAGAAGAGTGTGAAGAAAAAGAGAGTACATGAATAACAGATTTTCTATTGCGGTTTTCATTATTATGGTATTGAGGTTGCTAAGCTGCGATATTTTCAGTTTTCTTTTGATAGCTTTTCTTTGAAAATATTCATTCAAAGTTGCATTCTATAGAGCAAGGATTATGATGTTGATGTGAAAAATTAATTTAGGCTTGAGACATTATTTAGTGAAACATATTTTCAGTAGCTTTCTTATGGTGTATCGGAATAGAAAAAATATTTCAATGTTTTTATGATCCCACTGTTCAGTACAGCGTGCGTCAACACCAAGAATATCACACAAAGCAAAGCGCAAAACAACAAAAAAATGACAAAAGCTAGTCACACTAGTTTTCATCATAGCTAAATGAAATTTCAGTGACCTTTAAGGCAATAAGTGAGAAATTTGTGTAAGATATGCTGCTCTTTTTGCATTTGTTTATTGAAAATCCAAACAAAAAGAAAAACAAAGCAAAGAAAAATGTTTGCTTACAAATTCTCACTAATTTACTCAAATGCCACTGATGATTCCAATTGGCAATGAATGAAGCTGGTATGACTAGACTTAGCTCCATACACTGTGGTTAAGTGTTACATCAATAAGATATTTTCAAAATATTTTTTTCTATAAAGAAAAAAAATTGAACAAATTTTCTAAAAAACAAAATTAATTAATCCTGTAGCAAAAAGTGCTACTATAATTTGTTTGAGTTAAGCTTTTTTTTATGAGGAATGTTACGCTTAAGTTGAAAAATTATGCTTTCTTACAGGAACCCAATCATTTGAAACTGAATTTTTAGGGATTAATGTTTATTAGTTGAGACTTGAAAGGTTATGGACATGAACAAGGTAATTTATTCATTATTATTTTCTCTCAGAACAAATTGGCACTTTCTAACATAGAACTATTTGCTTCGAAACTTTCTATAAAGAAGATGCATAAGAACTCATCACTAGAATACACAGGAAAACTACTTTAAATATAAAATAGAGAAGTTTAAACGCTGATGGTTGTCATCGTAACATGCAGTCCATAAAGTTGACATCATTTCCGCAAAAAAAAAAAAAAAAAAACAAAAAAAAAGTCAACATATTTATAACGCAGCACATAACACTAAAACTATAAAATAAAAATGCACTTTTATGATAGCAGTATTCTTGTTTCAAGCAATTTTACGGCTTCCATACGAAATACTGTGCTCGAAAAGAAATGAAAAATTTAAAATGTGAAAAAAAAATATATGAAAATTTACATAAAAAAGTTTAAAAAGTTTTAATTATTTGCTGCCAAGTCTTATACTTTGAGGTATCTGTTTAGTCCATTTATATTGTGAAAATGTTATTTAAAAATATATCTCTTTGAATTCAACAAAATTGAGTTGAAAACTTAAAAGCTTTCACAAAGAATTTAAAGCTTAAAGCAGAGCGTACAATCATGGCGAACAGTTTTTAAAAACTTTAAGCCAACTACATATGTTAAAGCACTTTTTCTAACCTTGGTGATTTTTTATAGATACAATTTGAAGAAAAAATTAAGTCACTTCGATTTCACAATTCTACTTCAGCTTGTGAGACATGTTTCTATTTTATCGAATGCAGCATTTTTTGTAAAACGCTATTTCGAAAATAATTGCAAGGTATGAACTAACAAACTATGGTTTTTCACAAAATATCAGAGAGTTTCAGATTTTTATGTGTTTTTTTTTTCTACTTTTATTTCATTAATATATTTTTAGCTATTTTCCTAAAATTTGAAATTTATCTATTTTGTATAAAATGAGCTCGTGTGCAAACCCAACCATTTTTAATTATCAACTAAACTAAAGATAGAGAGAGATTTTATTTTTCGAGCGTTTCTCAAGAATTCAGGTACTTAACTTCTTTTCGACAGACTTTAGTTCTAAGGTGTGTCATTAGTATGGTCGTTTTACAATCATCAAGCGCTTATTCCGTTACTGTTTTTAAGCCAATCGTCTGGCAAACACATGCATTACAAACACACTTATACACATGTAAATACACCAACCTTGCGCATACACACACAGTCAAAAAAAAAAAATAAATGTCATGCAAAAACTTTTAACATATTTCATTTTTAAAATAAATTTTAAACATAAAGCGCTTAATTTAAAACCAGAAAAAGGTTCCAAAAAAGTGATATGTAAAACATAAAAATTTCTTAGAAAAATTTTTTAAAATGCATTTTTGAAAAGGGTATAAACAAAAGAAAAACACTGAAGTGAAAAAAGGGATTTTTTAATTTATTTTTGCGCACAAATTTTCGTTTAGACTTTTTTTGATGAATGGAAGCGGACACTGGATGCTTCGTCATCTGCTGGCGCACAAGTGTGAGCGGCAATTTGAGTGTCCAGTTGTAGCTCTACACCAGCAAAAACAATAGCATATACTATTGTGTATGTGCTTGTGTTAGCTGTAGCTAAATAAAATTTTAGCCACTTTTTCCGAAAGCGCTTTGTATTTTATTTTTTAATGTTTTGTTGCTTTACTCTTGCATAACTATGGGTTAAGTGCTGTAAGTACTCTTGTATGAGTCAGGGTTACGCAAAACGGCCTTTTAGTTATTTATAAATATATTTTTTCTAGAGTTTTGTTAACATGATTGAAGAATTTACAATCGGAATAATACACAACATAAAAATGATCTAAAATTAATGAGCTTTGAAGCTTATTCAGAATCTCTAAAATAGTTTCAAAGCCCATTTCCAAGTTATTAACTTTTCTAACAAGCAATTTTCTAAAATATAAGCTAACGAAAATGCAGGAGTAGTGTATGAGTGCTGTGGTGTATCTTTCGAAAAAACCATTTTCAACCTCTATTTCTTTACAAATTAAGCTAGTGCTGCGAACCATGCTGAAAACTTGTTTTCGAAAAAACTGTAAAAATTCACTGACAACTGTGGTTCCAATAAGTTGCAGCCGCAGCATTTGCTACAAGGGATAGCGCCATATTTCGCGCAGTAACGTCTTCACTGGACCATTACTTCCACCGAATTTAAACGCAACTGGAAGACTTTCCTTCCACTGAAAACCAGTTTTTTTTCTGTAAAATTTTGCAAAAGCTTGTGGGAAATGTATAAAAACTGCAGCAACCTAATTTTTCATTTGTATTCTCTTTTGTACTCTTATTTTTCTCAAAAAAAAATTTCTTTTAACTAAAATATCTAAAATGAATTCAAACCAAAAAGGTAATTTTGTACCATCCTGTATAAGAACAAGGTTTGAAAGCTTTACAAACTTCAGTTTTTTATTATATTGGAGTTAATATGAAAGACAAAGTTCCGTGTAAGTAAATAGTTGAACAAGTCAGTCCATTATTTAGATCTCCATTTTAGATGAATTTTATGGCGTTTAAGTTTAAAATAAAAAAAGTTTCAAAATCGAAAATTCAAGTGTAAAATCAGCTCAAAAATAATTGAATTTTAGAGAAATAAAGTATTATTTTCAAACAAACATTTCATAATACTTCGAAATTTTGAAGTTAGCTTCAGAAAATGTCATTTCTCTTAGTGAAATCATTGATATATATAATGGACTCGACTTCATAATTGAATTTACTCATTTCATTTATATTTTTTAAGCCTGAAAGTACATATTTTAATTTCTAAATATGTTAATTACTGAAACGGTGACCTTAATCAAAATTGCTTAAAATTCTTCATAGAAATAGTTTTGAATGAAAAGAAAAACTTACGTTCGTGCAATAAAATCTTTTTTCCAAGATTTGTTTATCTTTCAAAACCTTATTGTAATACCACTTTTTATAGTATTTGTTCATTTTTCGCGCATATTTTATCATAATTTAGCAACATATTAGGAAAAATATTTATTATTTTAGTACAACATGTCTAACATGACCAACTATGTTGGAGTTTAAAGAAGTAAAAAAGACTTACATTAAATGCCTGTTATCGAAAGAAAAATTTTAATGGCTTAAAAAAACAGGAATTTGCCCCAACAAAAAATGTTGATGACTAAAGAAAACTGTCATTGATAGTATAAAGCGAACTTTTGCAGACCTAAAGTGTTGAATGCGGGAAATGGAAAGCGGTACAAAACAAGCCAAGTTTTCGAAGTTACTTATGCCTTAATGTGACAACGAAATAACATTTTATTTTAAATTTACACAAACTTTGCAACCACCTTTACATAAAATGCTCTTATAATTTTCAAGCAGCATGACATAAATGCCATTAATCACTTTTTTATTTCTAACCTACAGAAATAAATAAGTTCAATTTATGTACAATAGAAAAAACTAATAATTGAAATCTTCATGCAGAGAATAGCAAAAAAAGAAATATGAAGACGCGGCCCAGTCATGCAGCTATCTCGCAATTACCAAATGTCAAAAATTTTGAGTTAGGTTGCTGTTCCAATAAGCGTGCGATGTATGCACTAAGCTACACGCTAAAAATTCTTGTTTTCGTTCAAAAAATAAAATTTTTTTTTGCATAATTTTTGGTTTAAAAAATACATAAATGAATTGATTTAATAAAGATGCTTTTAAATGTTATGCTATTATATGCAAAAGAAATTCAAAATAATACATTTTTACATAAAATACATACAAATCTAATTTCTATTAATTGCATTTTAATTATATCAACACAAATGCGCCTCAAAAGTAGTTTCTTACCCTCTGATATCTCTTTCCACATTTGATGTTATGAAGTCAATCAGTAAATAACTTAAGGCA
The DNA here is from genome assembly GCA_963680825.1 of Meiosimyza decipiens. Taxonomy (NCBI): domain Eukaryota; kingdom Metazoa; phylum Arthropoda; class Insecta; order Diptera; family Lauxaniidae; genus Meiosimyza; species Meiosimyza decipiens. The sequence goes on along the minus strand of OY804258.1, from coordinate 140,354,237 downwards.
AAATTATGATTAACCTTTTGTGTTTGTTTGTTTGTTTTACATTTTCAGTTGACTTTATTCCTTTGTTATCATTAGAAATTCATTAGGGTGTTTCAAAATTAGAAATGATGAAAAATACTTGATATCCTCATTGCACTTTATTCTTTACTTTCAGTTATAAAAAATTACATGAATTCTTTGAGCAAGTCCCCCGATGTTTCCAAAGTATAAAACTTCAATCAGAAACAAATAGTTAAGCTAAATATTACAAAATCTCAAGCTATAAAAATAATGCAAAAATGTGCACATAGCATATGGTTCTTAACCCTAGGAGGTTCAACCAGGTCTGTGCAGACCTTTTGCATATAAATGTGTGTATAACATTTTCATCTATGACTTCCTAGAAGCGGTTACTGAGAACCCAATTAGCACAATTAGCATCAGTCCGCTTATATGTTTGTGTTCGGTGTTATTCGGTTTTACAAACTAAATAGCTCATACGGAGCAAGCAGATCGTTGCAGAGTTTTGTATATAAGTCTGTGCATAGCCTTTTTGTTTGCGTGTTTGGCAGCGGCTACTGAGAATCTCTTTTTCTTAGTATTTAACACAGTTACACACATTTTTAGGACACCTGTCTATACAAATTCCATTTAGGTGTGCGCATACCAAGTTGTACCAGTAAGTGCCAAAAAATCGCTGAATCTTGTGGGGTTAATCATAATTACAGCATACTGTGTGCCTTTAAACAACACAAAGTGGATATAATTTTCGCTTCATTTCAAAAGTTTGATTATAAACTTTAAAAGCATTACATGATAATAAACTTTTAAAGGTGGCATTCTATAGGGTTAACTATTGAATTGAGATGGAAATTGTCAATACTAATTTAATAAAGTTACACAAATTTTTCTTATATGAATTTTTCAATTTTAAGGATATTGAAAAAGTTTTAAAGTATACACATTTTTTCGTGGCTTTGTTTAAGTAACCTTAAGAAACAAAAATAATAAAAACACCCTAATACGAAGCAGTTTTTTTTTTCTTCATACAATTGCATAACATCCCACTACGCAATATTTCTTACTTTGACATTTGACTTAGCAATAAATTTGTGAAATGATATGCTTTGAGTGCAAAATAATAAATCGTTTTATAAATTGAATATATGCTGATTTTAATTACATTTCAAACTACACTACTTCTACATATGCATATGTTTTCTTAACTGTAATAAACTTTTACAATCAGTTAGTTCGCCCAGGGAGAAACTTGGCACATAAAAAAAAGTGTAAGCATTTGTTGTGCAAACTTAGTATTTATCTAATGTCATATGAATACATTTTTCAGTTAGCTTAAAATCGCAAAAATGCAATTTGGTGTTTCAGTTAGTCAATTTATATTCCTTTGAAAACTTTATTGTGTGTAAATTTTACAAAATTTTTGAAAATATGTTACTCGTATAACTAAGCATTCACAAAAAACATTAATTTACTTGTGCTCATTTACAACTGCATGGCAGCATTTTTCCCGATGGGCTTATTATTTGGAAGGCGTTTACAATAGTCAAACACACAAATGCATTAATTAAATACCAAATGACAAGTTCAGCGTTATTAATACGCTACAAAATAGAATCTTACAAATCTAATTTGAATTAAAATTAAGTGGAGGAAGTAATATATTGGGGTGGACGCTGTAAAAGCTTTCAACAAAAGACTTGCTGAATTATATCACAATGACTTATTCAATAAAAATTCCAATTTTTCTCAGAATTTCTCAAAAAATAGTTTGTTAGCATGTTTTAACTGAAATTTGAAACGCGTAAGTTTTTTTCACAATTTTTTTATTATTACAGCTGTTAACTGTTGTTAATTAGCCGCAAACTAGATATCGGGTTAGTGTCACATTCCCATATCATTTCTTTGCAATTTTCGATACAGTGCTTATTGCGATATAGCACACCAGGTCGATAGTTTGAACAAATAATTTGAGATGAGCATGCATTTTCGTTAATTAAGAAAAGTGTTTGATGTTACAAGCAATCACTGTAAGAAGAGTAGGAACTGCTTGAAAAGTGGGCATGAAAGTCCTTGCTGAAAAACTATTCCAGTAAATGACACGAAAACGTCTGGCGCTTTAAGACATCCAAGTTTGACGAGTAGGTATGACAACTAACGTACTTGGAAGCATTTTTAAATGCATTGCTCAGAATACTATTAAGGCAAACTTCACGGAATGCGTTACGAAATAAAAAACAGCATTTTATGTTAAAAGAAACTGGAAAGTATAAGACGAATGAGCATGACATCTCTCATGCAATAATAAAACTCTAAAATGCTATGGTGGAAAACATATCATAGCAATATATCAAACCACTTGTACAATTTTTTGGTGAATCATTGTAATATTGAATATGGTATTTCTCATACAGGATTATAAATACTACCAAAGCCAAAACGGGCAACTAATATTGTATTTTTAATTACATAATTTTAGGCTATGCTACTTTTATGATGATAAACTCTAAACTAGGGTGATAAAAGAAAATTTACTTTCATTTATCGAATCCCTAATCAAGTTATATACAGTAGGTATATGTATGTTTGTATGAGTATATGCAATTTTATGTGAGCAACTCTTGCCTGATTTTGGGAGAAAAAGTTTTTGAAATACAACTTTGCATTAGTAAACCCAAACTAAAATAGAAATGTGACGGTGCAAAGAAAATGGCACTTAAGAAGGCCCATAACTAAGAATAAACGAACGATCTGGCTACTTTGGATACTATATTTTTGTCTTAAACTAATTGCTCTGTTCTTGACTTTTTTTCGAAAACTAATGAAGAATCTTCTCTTTCACTTATCATTTGGTAATACAGTTGCATTTTTTCAAAAACTTGCATCAATATTTAAAGAGCGATTTTTTATAAAAAAATTGTTAAATAGTGTTGGCTGGCCCAGAAATCGTAAGAATGTGAACTCAATTTTCTTATTCCTACCAATACGAATCAAAGCATAATACTTATTTCTTGGAATCTTTAAAATAAAAAAATGTGCTAACCTGAGGGATATATTTGTCATAAAACCCAATTGAATCCAAGTTAATCCTAAGCATTCTGCCTGATTTTGGTACTAGTTTGCATAACATACTTCCATATATCTCTAGGCACATTTTACTTATTGCTTAGGTACTAGCAAGCAGATAAACGTTAAATTATGCCACTTTTGCAGAAGCACTAGAAAAAAAAGTAAATTCTTTTAAGCCTTAAAAATTTAATTACGGCTGAGTAAAGCTTTGCCTTACGTTGTAGTTACATTTCAAATTGTATTTTTCTAAAGAATTATTTGCTTGTTTTGCTACTTCTGCACTCGCAACTTCTTTTGTGGTACTGCAGCAGTGGCTCATTAAAACTGCACGCTCGAAACAGAAATTGCATCGTTTGAAAAGCGCGCGCGTGTTTTTTGCATAACTCAAGCAATTTCTATGCGTTACGTTATGAAGCAGCAGTTACATTACAGCGGTTGATGTTTTTTGTTTTTCTTATTTTTCCATTGCACCATTTGACATTGAGCAGGTAGCCAGTTACCTATAGCAAATCTATATTGGATTTTGTAAAGGGTGTTTTTTTTAGAAGTATAGAGCTTCGAATTGAAATAAAACACAAGAAAATCGTTTTAATGTCCATCAATTTGGCTTTATTGGAAGGATAATTTTATGCCATTAATGTTTAAATATGATTTCGGGCATGTGGCCGCCGCGGCTGGCTCGAATAAAGAAAATTCTACAGGTCCAATTTTGAACCACTTTTTCGAGCATATGGGGCCGTATGTCGGCAATAACGCCACGAATGTTGGCTTCCAAGTCCCCTAACGTTTCTGGTTTGTTGGCGTAGACGAGCGACTTCACATATCCCCAAAGAAAATAATCCAATGGTGTCAAATCACACGATCTTGGTGGCCAATTGACAGGTCCATTCCGCGAAATTATGCGCTCATCGAATGTTTCCTTCAATAAATCGATTGTGACGTGCGCTGTGTGGCATGTAGCGCCGTCTTGTTGGAACCACAACTCATCCACATTCATGCCATCCAATTCGGGAACAAAATAGTCGGTTATCATGGCTCTATACCGGTCTCCATTAACGGTAACTGACTCTCCAGCATTATTTCGGAAGAAGTATGGCCCAATGACTCCACCAGCCCATAGAGCACACCAAACAGCCAGTTTTTGTGGATGTAATGGCGTCTCAAGGGTCTCATGTGGATTCTCTTCACTCCAAATGCGGCAATTTTGCTTGTTGACGTAGCCATTCAACCAAAAATGAGCCTCATCACTGAACAAAATTTTGCGATGAAAATCAGCATCGAGATCAATCTCATTTTCGGCCCATACACCAAAATCACGACGCATTGCATGGTCTCGCGGCTTTAATTCTTGCACAAGCTGGATCTTGTAAGGTCGCAAGCCAAGATCTTTGCGCAAAATCTTCCATAAAGTTGATGGACAAAGCTCCAATTGCTGTGCACGGTGGCGAATCGATTCATTCGGGTCCTCTTCAACATTTTGCTCTACAGCGGCAATTGTTTCTTCGGTGCGCACTGTTCGACGTCTCTGCGGATGCGTATTATCACATAGAGTAAACGTAGTGCGAAAACGATCCATGGTTAACCGAATTAATTGCTCTGATGGACGATTATGTCGACCATAAAATGGACGGAGCTTGCGGTAAACTTCGCGAACTGAACCATTATTTTCGAAATAAATTTGCACGATTTGCAAGCGTTGTTCTTTTGTCAACCTGTTCATGATGAAATGGCAAACCAAACTGAACATAAATGACATTAGAATTGCCAGATTTGACCATAAAATGCCAGTTTTATCTCTATTCAAAAAACAAACCTCTAAAAAAAACACCCTTCTGTAGAGGAAATTCACTGAAGTGGTATTACCAGAAAATCTGAAATAAATGGAAAATTTGTTACATACGTAGTATATACTTACGTAGTTTATTAAGTATTATTAAATATTAAAATGAAACATTATTTATATAATTATTTTAGAAATATTACTTTTTTAACAAATTATGTTTTTTAATCCATTTTTTTAGAAAAAACACACACACACTTTTCTTAAATACGCAGAATTTCATATTTATCTTCGAAAATGTTGTCTTTAATCTGATTTTCATGTAAGAGATAATTTTCTTTTTGTGTTTGTGTCATTTTTTCACAGACTTTTTGCGTAAATTTTATTTCGTATGTTTTTCTCAGTACGACTTTTTATCTTTATTCAAGCCCAATTTTTAACGATTTTTTTATAGCATGCTACGCTGAGTACATACATATTTATATATGTACTTGGTATGCTAACACATACCTACGAGTGCATAATATAACGCTAAAGAACAAAAAAACAAATTCAAATGCAAATAAGCTTTAATCCAGCATCTATGGCGCATACACGCCACTAAGCCAAGCGTACATATAAGTTGTAGCAGCATACACATTGACACATGTAAACATTTAAAATAACACCTTTTTAAAACGCTTTAAAAATTGTACACGAAAAAGCACATAGCGTAAAGGCAAGATAAAACGAAAATCCCTTAGATGTAAGGAAAAATCTAAAAGAGGTAGAAAATTGCGCTTTTATGTGATTTTTATGTTTTGAGCCCTCAATCGTAACCTCGTCTAGGATATTAGGTTTTTTTTATCAACACAAAAATAAACAATGACTCTACCATAGTAAAATGAGGAAATAGAATTTTCAACATGAAAGCAATGAACGCATTTAAATGTCTGTTGCATATTTGTGGAATGACATGGAGTTCAAAAAACCACTGGAGCAAAATATTTCTCGGATGTTTGAGTTTAGGTAGGGAAAATTGTTATTACAGTCAATAAAATTTTAGCAACAAAAGTAGCGACAAAAATTTGAAGCAACAACACCAACAAAGAGCGTAATAAAAGCATAACAAATAACGCATCAGCAGCAAGTGTACGTTGCGCCCTCAAGTATGCAACGTTTTATGTCTTCCGCTGCATATGACGTACACAAAGACATACTTTTATTGCCCCGCAGTAAATGGCAAGAGCAGCATAAGTTAAGTGATCAACGCATACGCAGACATGGACAAAATAGCATGACATACAACAAACAATAGGACTTTGAGGACGAATGTGGGAGTGTATTCATATGAATGTATTACATGCTGCATTAATATTTTGCTTTTATTTTGATTTAATTTTGTATTCCAGCTATTAAACAATAAAATTTTAAATGTTTTGCATCGTAAACTTACCGAATTATTATATCCAGGGGTGACAATTTGCAAGCGATATATTATGAATTGCTTAAAAGCAAACTAATGGTTATGTTAATTTTATGTTAAACTTTTTAACAACATGTTGAAAATCAAAACAAAGAGAAAATTTTACATGCACTGTAGTGCTAATTTCATCAAATTTAAATAGAAATGTTAATAAAAATAAATTGTATTGTAAAAATTGTTTGCAGATTAATATTGTGCAAACTAAGTACAAGAATGTGTGAATTTTATTTTATGTCCAAAAATCAAAATCAAAAGGATTCGCAGAAACTTTGAGTAACCAAATTTTTACAAAAACTCGACAAAAAAATCAGTATAATTGGAATAAAAGGTCATCTAAAAACTAAGACTTTCATAAAAAATGCAAAGATCTTATTATCTTACCACTGTCACGAAATCAGAAATATTTAAAATCGACAAAAGTAAATACAAATACAACAACTCATAACTAGTTCACAAATAATAAGCATAACAATAAAAGCAAAGCAATAACACGAACAACAACTACAACAAAATCCAAGAACAATAAGATATGCAGAATAAACAAAAAAGTAATATGCTCTATTGTTATTGGTGATGATAGGGCTTTCGTCATTTTTTCCACTCTGTCTCTCTCTCTCTATCTCTCTCTCTTTCTCTCTCTCTCTCTCAGAAACTTTGCTTATGCAAACATTATTGTTAGAGTGTCCTTGAAGTGCTCACTGATGACAATTTTATGTAGTTTTATATAAAAGGTAAAAAAAGACAATAAACATGACAATGATAATAACAACAACAAAAAAAAAAAATTTGAGAGGTACCATCATTTCTATTTGTTTAGTTTTTTTCGCTTTAGGCATCGCTCCTGCTGCTGCAGCTTTCAATTAGTGTTAAAAACAGAAAATCCAAAGTTTTCCGCTTTCAATTTCCACTTTTTCTCAAGGTTTTGTCATATGCTCTGTTAGATTTTACTTTTTCGTATTAACTTTTATTTTCTTGACTAAAACCTTTCCCATTAAATTTGTTTTGTTTACAGCTTTTAGTTTGTTTTGTTAATAATAAAAAAAACGTATTTAGATATCCTTGCAACCATCCCATTATATTACTATTGAGTTTTCTCGTTTCATTTTGTTGAAAAACTGAAAGAAAATCTTGATTTTCAGTTTAAAAAGATTAAAATACTTGTTTATGAAACTTTGCATAAGCTTATGCCTGACTTTGTACTCCGTAGTTATCCTACAAAAGGACCTCTTAGAAAAATATTGGAATTGAAAAAAAAATTTTTTGTTTGTAATTTTATACAGCAAACTTGCTTAATCGTTTTGAATCAAAATTATATTTTTTGTTTGTTCTTTTTTCATTTTTGTCGCTTATTTTATTAGGTCTCTGTTTCATTATGTTTTTACAGCGAGTTTCCAAAGAACTTTTGACAATCAAAAACCTTATTAAAGTTATTCCTAAAAAATTCATATCTAAAGAATTTTCATACGAATTAAATATAAAAGGAAATTTTGAGTGATATTTTGTTACCAAACTCTTTCATTTAGATCATACTACTGTGTCCAAAAAATAAGGTGACATTGTATTTATTTTGAAAATTCTTCATTTATTCTTCCAAATCAATTTCATCCCCTTCAAAGTAATCCCCTCCCGATGCAATGCACTTATGACAACGGATTTTCCAACCTTCGAAACATTGGTTGTAGTCACTTTCCGGGATGGCCTTCAGTTCCATCTTCGCTGCGGCTTGAATCTCCTCTATCGTATCAAAACGGTGTCCCCGGAGCGGTCTTTTGAGCCTGCTGAACAGCCAGAAGTCGCACGGCGCCATATCAGGTGAATACGGTGGTTGCGGAACGATATGGGTTGAGTTTTTGACGAAATGATCACGAAATACATGTGCAGTATGGGATGGTGCATTATCGTGGTGTAAAAAGCATGAATTGTCTTTTCACAATTCCGGCCCTTTTAGACGGATAGCGTTACGCAAACGACGCATAACGTTCTGTATCGCAGTTTTTCTTTTCTCATTAAATGATTTGATCGATATTTCTAATAAAATTTCAAGTTCTTAATTCCTTCATTAACTCATTTTTCGAGATCTAATGCTTTTGTGCTTATGCTCTGCAGTCATTTTGTTTTTTGCTCTGATTTTTTTGGGTTGCTTAGTTTATGTCTGTATAAAAGAAGGTTTGCCAAAGCATTACATCTCTAACACTAAAATTATTACAATGAATACAATTAAATTGTTTAAAATAGGGTTTGAATCTCCAAAAGCGAGCTTGTATCCCCAACTTGCTGTTTTATTTTTTATTTTGAAAGTTTTTTATTTCTTCAGCCTTAAGTTTCTGCTCCTATTTTTGTTTCCCAAATTTCTTCTTTACAAAAATCGAAGGGGGCATACATTTTGGATTTCAAGTTCTTTTGAAATAAAGTAAAGGCTTAAATTGTGTTTTTCGCAAGACTATGAGCTTTTGAAAAAAAAATTCATAACTCTAAAAAGATAGTCAAAAACTTTGAAAAAATTCATAATTGCGTATTTTGACAAAAAATCTGAGGGGATGACTGAAAAAATCGACCGATTTGATATGAGATGCCCCTTATTTTTGCGATTATTTTAAATCTTTTCAAATGACTTCTTAGGCGATTTTACTCATACTGCAATTATCTGAAGTTTCCTTATCAATGTCTTTATTCTTAAGACTTTCGAATAAGAATTAAATTCCCTTACTAAAGTTTGCTTAGTTTTCATAACTTCAAACTTTAATATTATTTTACTCAAAACAAAAACTAGCAAAATAAACTCCACAAGTACTAGTAGTGAAATTCAAGCAAAGCAGTAGCAATTTAAAATCTAAATTTCCACTTTTATCACGAGCGGCACTACATGCTGGCGTGCCCTTTGAGAGAAAACGTTATGCTAAAAAGTATGCTATAAAAAAACAAAGTAAAAAACATCGCAACTAAGTCAAAACCTTATGAAAAATTTAAGCAGCACTGGTGACGGAAATTCAGCTCAACGACGATAATGTGGGTTACAGTCAAGTATAACTTGCGGCGCGGCAAAAATTACGAGAACGAGGCGTGGTATGGCAGCATAACAACAGCCACTAATGGCGATAACAAAAGCGAAATAGCGCATACAGCGAAAGCGAACAAAGAAGAAAGCGACTACATTTTAACTATTTATAAAACACAAACACGCACTCAACGCATACACTCTAACGCGCCGAGCACATATATTAACACAAAGACTCGCATGCATGCATGCACCAACACACATACGAATGTGCAAGTGTAACAATGTTGCATTTTATGGCAAAAAAAATCTCAAGTAAAAAAGATTTCTTGCATTTATTTTTATTTTAATGGTAATATTTTTTCCATTTTTTACGAAATTTTTTTTTTGTATATAAAAAAACTTCCTTGTTTATGTTCTGAGAAAACTTTTGAAACAAAATGTATGAAATTAAAGGAGATACGATGAGGGTGAGGGTAGTGTTCAGTGTAAAAAATTGCACAAGTAAAACGTTCTGCTCTTAAATGCTTTGTTTGTGAACACAAGAAAAAATGTGTTTTGTTTATGTATTTTGTGCACACAAGTCGTAAGTGTGCGTTCTTGCACTTATACATACACACTTATATATGTGAAGACTACCCCCACCGTGGTATTTTAATGAGAAATACAAAAATGTTTTTCGCTTCAAAGTCATTATTTCATGTATTTATTTAATTTTTGCTTTTTTTCTATAAAAAATAAAGCAAAATAAACAGAAACTTTAAGCAAAAGAAGTGCAAAAAATGTTTCCCTTTCACATAAAATTTGTTAATTACATACAACAATTTTCCAACTCACTGTGTTGCAAAAAAAGTTACAAAATAAAAAAAATCGGCAAGCTTCTTAATTTTTTTTTTTTTATTAAAAAAATGTTTTCATAATGAAAGCTGAATCAAAAGGACCCGCAGAGACTCTTGAGAAATCTATAAAATAATTAAAGCCTGTACTGCATACAAGTCGCAAGTTAATAGATTCATCAAAATTTGCAAGAAAATTTACAAATTTAGAGTGCTGAAGGAAGTTAAACAATATTCGAAATAACCATAGTAACATTCAGTATAGAAAAATCTTAAAATATGCAGTCTTACTTATAGGATATGAAAATTAACATCTCAAAATAAGTTAGTTAATTCGAAATATACAAAGCCAGTGTACCAGTTACAAATGTCCTCCAACAACATACTTAATTTTCCTCAAACACTTCGAACCTGCTAATAATCCAATTTTTTCTGAGTTTGACTTCAAAATAATTCTAAAAGCGACACTACAATGTGTCGATATAAAGCGAATCAGCACAATCTTGACATAACATCAGACGATTTTGACTAACTGAATTTGCAGCTAAACGAAATAGGTTTGCAAGCAGGAGCAAATTTCCTCATAGCTGCATCCTCACAGCAACCCAGCTGCTTAAACTATTGCTAGATTGGTGGCTGATTTAGAGCTGTTTTTGATATACTCAAATAAATCACACAAAATCTGTAAAATTAAAAAAAAGAATAAAATCATGAAACTTGGATTTTTATATCGTGGAAAGCAGTAAGACAATTTTTACAAGAATTCTTTCGATGTGATTTTGAAAAAATCGGGTTCAAAAGAAATAGAAATTTTGTTGGTAGGAATTAATTCTGAACCATAATGTGCCGATATTCGTTATATTTAAAGTAATCAGGTACATTGAATTGAAGACGCGCAACACACGACCTGTTGTACGTAACAAACATTTTTAGCCAAAATTGTACTAGGTTTTTTTTCTATTCCCGAAATTTTTTTAAATCTTTTGCTTCACAAATTTACATAGTTAACTTTTAAAATATTAGAACTTTTTTGAAAATAACTTATTTGAAGTTTTCATCTTTAGATAAGCACTAAGCATATGAGAAAATCAGATATATTAGGGAAAAAGTCAAAAAACAACACACAAAAAAAGAATGGGAGAAAATCAAGACTCAAATCCTTTTTCAACTTAAATCTAAGTGACTTGTTATGTAATGAATTTTTGGTTAATTTTTACTGAAATCTGTGAAGTTTCCTGCCTGCAAAATTCTTCAGTGCTTTTGTGTGCTTCTCTATTTTGTGTCATTTTTTCCTAATACTTACTTGTTCGATAATATTTTATTAAATATCAAACAAACTCTTTCACCAAGAGTATCTTGTTCAAGAAGACTTTATTTTCTATCAGCTGTTGATTTTGAGGAACAAAATTTTTAAGAAACTTTAGCAATTTAGCATTTCATCTCATTATGAATTAAAATCCTTTCACTTATTTTCTTAATTTTTATTATATAGCGAGCTTAGCTGAAATCACCTTGCCGAAAATATGTCCCATTGGCTTATTCAACACTGCACACACGCACACATTCAAACATTAAGCTTAATGCAACTGTAAATATTACCACGAACATTTGCCTGAAGTAGCAAATTATAATGCATTACTACCTCTGCTATTGCATTAACTTTCAACATGCGCACTAATTTCTGCTGTTGCTAAAAATACTTTTTTTAATAACTTTCCTCCACTTATGTTTCACTACACACTTTTACACTTAAACTTTAGTTTTTCCTTTTTTTTAGTTTTTCCTTTTTTTTAGTTTTTTTTTTAATGGGAGCACAGAAGATATTTACGCTGACATTCTACTACCTCTCTAAGTATGTAGTAAGTAGTTAAAGTTGTTGACGAACTTGCTGTTACTGTAAAGTCTCTTCAGGTTGTAGGTGCTGCTGCTGCTGCAATTATTAATACTTCAGCGTTGACAATTTCCTTCGCTCATTCACTCTACGCTTCCTTGCTTGCTTGCTTGTGCATTACCTTAGGCTTAACTTTAAGTAATTGCGTAGGATACGAGCGATGCAGCAAGTTTAAATAGCGTAGGTAATGCTTAAAAATAAAGCGATATAGCACACACTTGAGTGTCGAATGAAAAAAAAAATTAAAACAAAATTCTGAACATATTTTTGAAATAAATATTAATATTTTATGCAGTCTAGTTTCTTAAAAAAAAAATTAGGGTAACTAAAGCTTAAGTGCATGAAAAATTTTAAACAAATAATAAATTAATATTTTAAGATCTAAAACAAAATATTTCAACTATTCGCACAAAAAACACCTACTAACAGAACTAGAAAAAAAAGTTCATTAATAAACAAAATACCACTAAATATGAACAAATCCCTCAACATAAACAATTTTTTTTTTCTAATTGAGTTGGAAATTCACACTTATTAATACAAATAATTAAAAGAGTTCAATTCAATCTTTGAAACTTATGCTTCTTACTAAAAATAAAATAATTGATTTTATTATCTTAAAAATATAAAAAAAAAACTAAAATAACAAATGTTGTTTGTTTACTCAATTTCTATTGTAAAGTCAAACTGAAATAATCAGCTTATAAAACGCTTCAGCTTAAATTGTCATATCCTCGTTATATTTCCAACATTAGAACAAATAAAAATAACGAAACAAAGATAAAGCCAAAGACATTGAGTAAACACAAAATTATATAATTCAACTCCAAAGAGTCCCATAAAAACCTAAATAACAGAAAACCAAAAAGCACCTGTGTCGCACAACAACCTTTGACGTCAATTACGATGACTGCTAACGATTGTGGGTGGCTCGTATATTTGTATATCAATGTACGTCATCATAACGACCTTCCACAGTACAGACCTTTGGGCTCTTAAGACTTCACTTTCATAATTCAACACATTAACACCTGTGTGTGCTCTGAGCGTTAGCACACAAATATTTTTACCAAAATTTTTTTAATATTTTTTCATTATTTTAATGACAAAAATAAAAAAAAATTATCAAAATATTTGTTCTAATATTCTTTTATGATAATTCAATATAAAAACATTTCAACTGACTACGTTGAGCTGCAGTGCAAAAGAATTTCGGGCGTTTGTGTTTGCGTTCCTTAATGTATTTGTAGAACATACCTTTATTACTGAGAGTATGTGTATGTGCGTTATGCTATTGTTTTCATGAAGCCACTGGCTTGTGCCAAGCATGTGCTTCCATACTAATACAGTGCTAAAAAATTGTAGGTTCCTTTTGTTTTGATTAGGGTGGCTTAAATATTTTCGATGCTTTTTTATTTTTGATTAACACAAAGACGTCAGATATTGGCTTCTAGCTTAGAATTAATATCGGCTTTTAAAATTATTTGCAAAAAACCCCAAAAAAAATTTCTTTAATAGTTAAACATTTTTTTAAAGCACATTTTTACTGAACATAAGGCCGGTTCCAAAGTTAGATTCAGCCTGAATCAGGCAAAAAAACAGCTCGAAACTTTCCATAAGCTTAAGTGAATATATTTAATTCTAATCAGAAATGCATCTTTAACCATGGTTTAAAAAAAATATAAAAGAAAAAACACCGCTCCATAAATTTATTCACCAATTGGAAAAAATTTATGCTGAAATTGTTCTTCAGAGTCTCTCCAACTTTTCAGCTGACTTTTTTTTTTGTTCCATACAATTTGATCCAGCCTACCAAACACATCCAAAAACAAAATAAAATAAAAATCACTAACGAAAATATATTTTTAAATAATATTTTCGAACATAATCAGTGATGTTACGGTCAGTACACGATCATTCACAATTTTTGGGGATTGCTTTTGTCTATAGCTTAAGTTATTTTATTAAAAATGTTTATGGTCAAAGACCGAAAAGAACTACGGTCACTAGGATATTTATGTCTCCTAACTGTTACAGAAAAACTCCAACCATTTTGTAGGATGTGTTGCATTATAAAAAAAAAACTTTTTGAAACTCAAAAATATTTTTAGATGTTTTTTTTCCAACACCGTATTTACCTACATAGAAAGAACTATAATTTTATTTTTAAAACGAGACCTAACTGAAATTCTATTCAGGTAATCTACTTTATACTATAAAGTATTCTCAATTTGATTCACCTTAGTTATACGGTATCTGCGTTACTCCAAACAAAACATAAAACCTCTTAAAGCACTTTCCTTATACTCGTACCTGCCGTATGCATAGCGTGTAGATACAAAAACAAATAGGCCTTGTTAACAAAAGTCTTACAACAATAACAAGAACAACAACAACAACATCAATTCAAAGTCAACAACAACAGGTGCGAACACTGACTGTTATGCAATACTACTTACTTAGGTGTTGTATATATCACTGCCATTTCTCTAGTATTTCGTGAGAACTCTACATAGATTCGGTCGAAGTTTGGATTGGGTTGAATTTCATTGCCTTCTTAGGCTACTTAACAAGTGGTTGTTGTGGTTGCTATTATTTTGAGTGTTTTATGAGGTATTGACTTGACTTAAGCTTGGGCTGAACTGGGCTGTACCGACCGACTGCAAGCCATTTGACGTATTGTATAGCTAAGAGGAATTCTTAGTGGTGATTGTTGGTTCTGAAGCGTTGTATTACTTTTGTTTATGTGTATATGTGCAATTAGGAAATTTAAAGAGAAATGAGAAATTATAGTAAAAAATTAATAATGTTCATAAGAGGTGCAGTTAAATTTCCCAAAAAGTTTAAGAAACACTTCTTTAACGACTTTTGGAAACTCGGTTCAAACCATTGCAGTTTGACGTATAACTGCAGCGAGACTGTTAAAAAGTGAAATAAAAAGATATTGATGTCAATTAAGAGAGTCAAAACAATTATGGTAATGGCGACAGCATAAAGGTACAGAACTAATGGTATCCGTGACTTCGCACACGTACGTCCTGTTCTTTTTTTTTTTCAATATATAATTACTCTCTTATCATCGTCATCTTTCTATAGTCGCTCTTCAAAAGTAACAAAAAATTTAAAGAGAGTTTGATTTTTGAACTTCGAAGCCAAATTCAAATGGTGCAAATGGGGAAAAAAACGTTAAGATCATAGAATCCAAAAAGCAACTTGAGCATCAGCAACGCAAAATCAAACGAATTTTTTTTGTATGAGCTTTCGCAAAGATCTTAATCCAAAAAAAAATTTATTTTACTTTAAAAAAATAAAAAGAATAAGTATGCAATATCCTTTTTTAGCACAAATATTTTGTTTTAAAATAGAAATTACTAAAAGTGGTTCAGTATTTTTTCCGCAAAAGCGTTACAAACTATTTCCAAATGGAATAGATGTTTAACTATCTATTAAACTAGTGAGTGCAAGCAGAGTGATGTGAAGTATGAAAAGTATTGTGGGCGAAAAGTTAACAACATACTCTATAAAAACAAAAAAAAAAAAACAAAAAAGTTCTATAAAAAAAGAACAGCAATGAATTGCAAAGCCTTTTCCAACAATTTTTGCTCCGGATATGTATGACAATTGTAATTATTCTATTTCTTAATATCATTTGATTTCTATTTAAGTAATTTACAAGAAACCTACACGATAACAATTAAAAACAAAATATTTAGAATCTGTGCATGTATTTGAAACACAGTTTTTGAAATATCTACGATACCTTATCTGGTCTTTGCAGCACTTATTAATAAAAAAAACAGAGTCAACATTATTGTTCGAAAATTACTTTTATTCAAATTAAACTCAAAGCTTTTGAGAAACAAAAAATATTTAATAAATTATGCAACTCAGAGCTTTGAAGTTGTCACATCTATACTAAAAACAAACTTTTTTTGCTCTTTTTCAGACTATTCGACTGAATCCTACTGAATGTTCATCTCAATGTTGCAGCAGAAGATCATATTTTCAAACACAACTATAAAAATCTTATAAAATCAACAAAAAAAAACCAATACATAGAAAATTTCTAAAATTATAATGAATGTGCATTGCCAACACAATGATGATGAATGTAAGAATTCAAAATCATCAATACGAGCAGCAGCAGCAACATCTATAGCAAAGCGCCCTGACAGCAGCGCAGTGGCATACACTCAATGTTCAATTGAAAATAACAGTTGGTCTGCAATTCAACAACAGCAACAACACATTCGAAAAAGCCAATCAACAGCAACACAAAAATGGCGCTTGCGACCGCGGCGGGGGCATAAACATGCAGCAGCAACAACAGCAACACTAGCTAATTTAATAAAAATAACAAATAATTGTACATATTTTTTTATTGTTGCATTGGCATTGTTATGTTGTTGCTGTCAAAATGTTGATTCAACACTACAGCTGTCAGGCAGCGGTCAACAAAATGACATACAAACGAAACAAACAAATAGCAGCAGTAAATATTCAATTAGTAAAGAGCAGCAACAAAAACATATACATAAAAACAACAACAACAACGACGAAAATGTTAATGCTATTGACCGTTTGACGTCAAATATTTACAACACCACCTACAACAATAACAATAACAGCAACAATGTAACAAACATCGCTGGCTCCGATGCTGTTAAAATAATTCTGAGCGATTTCAATGATGCCTTCGCGAGCCTCAGCGTGTTGTCGTTGCCGCCGCAACAGCAACAGCAGCAACAACAAGAACAACATGCATCACGTGATACTAGCAGTAACAGTAGTAAAAATAGTAACAAAAATAGTAGCAAAAATACTAAAAATAGCAGTAGTAAATCCCATAGTTATTTTTATCCTAAAAACAAACATAATACCGATGAGAGCAGTGATAGTGGCGGCCGCGTGAATGCGCCTTCACCAACGCCTTTGACCGGCGCCGAGTATGATGTTGGTCATGAAGACCTACTGCTGGATAGTTTTCGTAATACACACGGCTTGCCAAAGGAGCCGATGTATATGAATGAATTTGCTGTGCATATACCAGCGGGTTCTGTTATTGCTGATATCATAGCAGATCGTTATGGATTTACAAATTTGGGCCAGGTAAGGGAGATTTTTTAATGAAAATAGTATATTTTGATACTAGAACCCGTGAGATTGTGTTTCAAAGATTCAGGAAGCAGACCTTATTCTTATTTCTGTTTCATTATCTTACTAGACAAGATTTTAAGGCATAGGCTCTTTTTGCTCATCTCACACCAGTCTAAGTGAAGTTGAAGTTCGGTGTTATTTATCAAAGCAATACGTAGGAAAAATGAGTTCAAGTAATGTGCTGTCAGCAAAAAAAAAAAAATTATCCCAAAAGTAAATGCGATATATTAAATAAGAAACTCAACATTCTTGAAGCTTGCATTATATTCGATTTGAGTTTCCAAAAGTTTTTTCTATCTGCTTTATTTTCAATTTAATTTTCATAATGCAACCACCTCTCAGCATAATTTTGCACTACTTGCCAATGTCGTTTAGCGTTTATCAAAAGTCAGATTCATAAAATCACATGCTAATTGCTGCAATTAAAAAACAAATAAGGTTTTTCATACTCCACGTAACTTTGAGCAGCAGTCAACTAAATTGAGTGTTTTTTTATGTGTCGTCAAATGCTCTTCAAATTTTGCGCAAAACTCACACCTTGACGCAAGTAACGCGCAGTCAACCAACGCAATTAAATGCAAATAATTTGCTTAACAGCTGAAAAAATTTTAAGGGCAAAAAAACATACAAATAAAGCTATGTTTTTAATTAGTCTTGCGAATATTTCTGATTCAATAATGAAAAAATTTATATAAAAAAAATTTTAGCTGAGGAAAAACATGTCAAGGTGACGTATTTGTGGAATATGAAAATTGTACTTTTAATTAGGAACATTGAATAAAAATATATGAAAATATTTACAGCGAATATTTTGTGTTCTTAACTGAAAATATATTGTATTCATTTCATTTTGGTAGTAAAATGAGCAAAATGTGACGCTGATTTCAAAAACCAATCTATTTGTTTTTTCTGTCATATTCGAATAAAAATTTTAAAATATTAACACAAATTGGAAAAATGCAATAAATTTTTTTATTTGACTTATAATTCATGCCGCAAATTAATTTGAAGCTACTAAAACGGCACCCTTCTCCAATACTTTCCTTTGAAGCAAATATTATCTAAAAACTTTGCTGCACTTCAATTTATCTTTGATATCATTTTATCAATCCTTCATTGATTTATGCATTCAGTGTTTTCAATTATGCAAAAGCCATAAAAAATACAATTTATTTAATTAACGATATTGACGACGCTCGTCAAAAGTCATAAAACAGCGGCGGTAAGTCGTTGCAACGTTTATTTAACAATTGAACTTGCGTTATAGGGGTCATAATTCTATATTTATCAAACGCTTGTCATTTTCTTCTTCGTTTTTTCTATTGACATTAACTAAGTTCGTTCCTTGTTGTTGTAGCTATAATTGCTATAATAAAATTTATATGCATAAATGAATCAATGAATGATATTTAATGTATACACGCGTCTCCATGTTCATAAAACTTTTGCGGCAGTGTAATCAACCTTTTTGTTTTGTGAGCTCAACGCATACGTTGAGTTGATGCCGCCTAATGGTGTAATAAATATGACTAGTAATAATCATAGATGGAGTGATGATAACTTTTATTACTAACGCGATAGGTACGTGAGTGAAATTTTAGTTGAATGTTTAGTTTGATGTTGCATAATTTGATGCATGATGTGGTTGGGTTTGAAAAATATTGGCACTCCCAATTGCATTGTTTTCATTAAAAACAAGAACATACATTTGATATAACTTATTTTAAATTTGTTTGGGAATTTTTAAATACAAAACCATACGGATCGTAACTCATCATGATTTTGGAGACAACCTTTCACTGCAGTATAAAATATGCTATTCTAAGGTATACCGTATATTACTAAGCTTATGAGAAATTATTTAGGTTTCCTCTGCATTTATATTACCCCAATTCAAGGACTAAACTCTTATCAAATGTTCTTTATCGTCTCACAGCGCATAGGTCCTGCACAAATATCTTCCAGAGCACACAATCGTTAGCGATTGCCTTCAATTCTTTACAACTTTCCTCCGATTCACGTATTTTCTACCCTATCCAACGTATCCACGATAACTTAGAATGACCGCGTTTTCTACTACCCTGAGAGTTCCACTCCAATGATTGCCACCTGGCTTCAATTGATGGTTTTTGCAACGTGTGTCCAATTCATTTCCATTTTCGCCATTTTAAACGCATGTTATTTAGATATTGACGGCATTTAGCGAGCAACTCGTCATTAGAAATGGTACTAAGATACAAAATTTCAAGAACTCAGCGAAGGCACTCATTGCTAAATTATGTAGCACTTTGCTATTGAATAACCTTCACGTTAAATTCATAGACTTTGAGCTTCATTGTCGTTTAGAAAAAACGAAGACTGCCAGACATTACGAAGCACAACGAAAGAAATTTTTGCTTTAGTTTTCATGAATATCCTTATTGGTACCTCCAATGCTGGATTTACCTATCGTTGAGCTATTGCTGGCGTTGGTTGGGCGCATGGACCTGCTTTTTGTTATGCTTTATGTTGATTTGGAGACCTACACCTTCGGAAGAAAATCTGACGGCAGTGAGTTTTTCTTGCCAACTGCAAAAGAGGCATTCATTAGCTCAAACCTTCAGTTGAATACCGAATAATAAATTTCTATGCAGGATCGGTGTTACAAGAACCAAAAGCTATTTTTGCCAATGAAGCTTCGGGCTGTTTCTTAGAAATTTGTTGCAGTTAAAACCAAGGTATCCCCTCCCGAATTATAGCCGTCTAATTGAAATTGCTATAGTGGCTTTAAAGCTATGGTAATTTTTTGATAGTCCTATAGTAAATTTCACATATATATAACTTTTTATATATAAATTTGATAATAAATCTGTGAATGAACTGATTTAACGTATTGTAACTCTATGCACAATTTTTTCATTCAAGGTTGCAAAGTCTATAAATTTTGAAGGACAAGGTTCCAGTCTTCCAGGTCTCTTTTTCTTACACCTGAGTAGTTTTTTGTCCTTAGTATGGAGCGATTTACACGTTAATAGCCGGCAACTCAAGAAAAGTTATCGATGTTTGTAACTACTTGGCAATTAAGAACAAATCGCAGTTTAATCACAATTTAATTGAGATAATTTGATAAGCCTTGCTTACTTATTCTTACACATACGTTAACTAGCAGAGTGAAGTAACCCAGCAGGCAATTGAACAAGGCCTTCCCCGGAAAAGGCCTGCTAGCACTACTGCGATGGTAAGAGGCCTTCTCAAAACTAAATTTTCATGCGAATAAAAACATGAATGCTAATTTTTTTTTTTTTGTTATGTTTTTTGTTTTTATTTAAAATCTGTCAATATTAACAATAAGAATTTTATAAGTAGTGAAATTTTCATTAGCAGAATAGTTACACTCCATTGAGTGTATACTCATGAAATGCTATGATGCCTTACCACAGCAGGCGTGCTATCATGCCTTCCCACAGCAGCAGTGCTATAAGGCCTTCTCACAGTAGCAGCATGTATTTTTTTATTTCACGTACTGCAATGTTTTATGATTCGACATTACTTTTTTGTCATTGCATTGTACTTATACGACATCGAAAGTAGATAAATGTTTAGAAGTAAGGAGCGGTGTGTATGTTGCTAGGCTGGTCTTCTGTTTCATGTTATGTTAAATTGGTAGAGTGTTCTGTATTCAATGTCAAATTATAAATTACGAAAGCACCACAAAAAATAAAAAATAAAAATATCAACGCAAGCGAGGTTGACGCAGTTAAAAAAAACATTTAACTAAGGGTCCCATGACGTATTAACATTTCATTTTTGCAAAGTACTTCTGTGACCCTTTCTACGGTAAGCGGTCTTAGCAGGGCTCTTGACGCAAGCGATGTAGGAAGACCTGCTTGAAGAGTATTTCTAGCAGGCCTGCTGAAGAAAGCCTGTTTTATGGGGACGTTTCATATAAAAAAGAGAGAAAGTTTGAAAGGAGGTGGCAAGGCCTTAATCTTACCAAGGAAGGCCTTCTAGCTCCTCCCCTTGCCTACTGAGAAGTGATTTGCTGTATACTGGCAGATAAAAATTACATCTTTGATGGAGTAAATTCATGGGAAAAAATGCTAAGATAACGCTAGTGTGGCATTTTCAACATTTTTAACTTATTCAAAACTTAATCTCTTCGTTCCCATGCAATCTACACTGCGCATTGTTCACCGTATTCTGTTAGTTACCTTTCCCTTCACATTTACTAAGAACTTGTAATCTTACTCATCTATAATTATTTTATGAATCAAAATGTATTCAAGATAAATAAGACTAAGTGATTTTTAAAATAAAATAAATAAATTACAAAATTCAGTATTTCCTAATATTTGAATAAACGAGTACAAATTGCTATTATTTGTTTGAAAAATAATAAAATCTAAATACAAATACCAAAATTCATTCCTCAACTCGTTTACAAAATACGAGATAAGAACAAATATTTAAAAATGCCATCATGAAGCATAAAGAACAGAATCACCTTAAATTTCATTTTATTTATCAAAATATAAATATTTGATTTAATAAAAATCTCAAAAAAAATGCATACGTTAAGGAATAAACCAACAAAAATTTGCTTTAAATTTCAATAAAAAAAAGGAAGTAATATCCAAAGTAGTAAAACTAAATACACAAATATTTCCATATCAAATAAGTAGAAATAACTAACTCCACTCTAAGAAAAATGAACACACACATACACAAACATGCACATGCGAATACTCACACAAACCAATAATTTACATATGCGTTGAAAAACTAATGTAGTATTGCGAAAATTTCTTGTTTTGATTACACATGTGTTTGTGAAAGGATATATGCAGTAAAAAGCTTTTATGTTATTAAACAAATTAAAGCTTTGGTGTGTAAAATACACCCAGTGGACAAGTGCAGTAAGAAGTGGCTGCTTAGTTAGTAGTACGCCTTCCAACCAATTAGTCTTTTTCATATGAAATGCTTCAGTTTACTTGGTCTTCCCAACATCTTAGTGAATGGGGAAAAATATATGCTTTCTATGGAAAGGAGAAAAATACTTCGTCATCTTCTAAATACAAAGAAAAGGGAAGGCTTGTTTTGATAATTTATTAAAAAAATTGTTTTTTTCATGAAGTTTACATAAGTTTTTTATTAATTTAAAGCTAGAAGCTAAAAAGGCTAATAGCTCTAGTAATTTAAAATTATTATTAAGTACATGTTGAATTATTGACAAAGACGCCAATATTTTAAATATCTTTCACGCTTTATACTGATAAATATAGAAAATATCCAAAAATATATACAACTGTAGCAACCAATTGTTATTTATTATAAAAATCCCATAAATCAATTGAGAACTACAAAACAGAAATAAATCTTGGAAAAAAACTTAAGAGTAGATTTTGTGGCTTCTAATTTGGACTCTGTTGGAAGGCCTGCTATTGCAAGTGCAATAAGCCTGCATTTGGAAGGGATATTGGCATAAACAGCTGATGTTTTCAAGGCTTCATGCAAACGCTAACGCGTGCACCAATGTTTGCATTGACTGACATGGCATGCAAGGCAAGGCCTTGCTCAATCATCTACTGGGCACTATACATTCACACAACCACACGAATTTGCTTCGACTACCACTGATGTTATACAATTATGCATGCATACACAAACACAAACTAACATGTAAAGCTGCATAATTAAACAAAATGCAATAGCAGTAAGGGAAAACTCTGTCTCAACAACAACATCATGGTTTTGATTTTCATTTCATTTTCATTACAAATTCACTCATGAGCACAATGTGTGCATATGTATATGTGTAGATTTCCATCATTTGCCTCTATAGTATGTTTAAACGAACTAAAGCGGGCTATCCTAGGTTCAAAACAATTTTTTTTTATCATTTTATAGCTAAATACAGTAGGTATTTCAGCTTTTGATGTTTCTCGTTTCTTATCATATTCTCTCCTCAACAACACCGATTAAATAGGAACATTTTAATAAAACTAGTGTAATATGAGCTCATATTCTATTTTTTGTATTGAACTATGTGGTTCTCAAACATTTTTCCAAGTTAGTGAAATAGTTGTTGCTCAAGAGAGAATGGTAGTTGCCTAAAGGATACTGATGTTTTATAAATTATGTTGTTCTGGTAAACTATTATACTTACTTCAAAACTTAGTGGTCTGCCTGCTGAAATTGAGAAAAAATTTCAGTTGGCCAATTTTTTAATAATGCATATTTTTCGAATGGACTTATTTCAAATGTTATGTGTGACTTTATCAATGCTTTATCATAAATCTATGAATTCAGTGGTCAGAAACGAATTCATTTACTAAGGAACAGAAGCAGCACGTTTAGTGCACCTTGATAAATTTGAAAAGACTGGATAATTTTTCTTTGTTCCTATCCAAATATTTTTCTGCATCGTTTTAACGATCCTCTGTAAATAATATGTTAAGTCAGGTGGATTTGTTTGTTAAACATAAAATTTAATTTCACGCGCTGTAAAAATAAGCAATTGCAAATCGGTAAGATTCTTTTTGAACTGCCATAGCACAACATAGGTTAGGTTTGGTAGGAGTGGCCATTAGGAGTGTTTTTCATTGTGATACCACAGGGTGTCTGACTATTCCCTCTCGTTGAACTAACCAGGTTTTATAATTAAACTAAATAAACAACCTATACGTTTTTAGCACGTACGGGACAGGAGCAGAGAAAATGTTTAATATTTTCCTCTTCCTCCACATCTCCACAACTTATACAGAAGTCAAAGTGCCTAACAACTAATCTCTCCGCATGTCTGCCGAGGAGGCCAGTTATGACTGCAACAACTGACGAGTGCGAGAAATTTGTTCTGACGAGCGCTTAGCTTTCTATTTCGGCCTGATTTGCCTAGTTGACCCTTGAGTCCATCATAGCACAACATAATAGCTTAGTCTTTTTTTTTTGTTGAAAATGTTGCGAAGAGGGAAAGTGCACAGTGTAAAGTTCTTTCCAATAGCAGGCAGTGCCACGCATCTAACAGAAAAAACACAGCTAAGCTAATAGTCCGACTCCCGTAACAGGAAAATATGATTTATTAGCTAAACTTTCCTATGGAGATATATATATTGAATTCTAAGGAAGGGATAGGGCAACATGATACCATGATTTTATATTTTTGAAAGCGATGTCAAACAAAACTCTATTGTATCAGTCAGTGTTACAATACCAAAACGTATTTTTTGCTTTTGTTTTGTCACTGTTATGGTTAAATTTCAACCACTGGGTGAACTCTATTTGTATTAAACTTTTTCACGGTGGTTATTCGGAGATAGTTCTTGTTTTGCTTTGTATTATTTGTTTTTACCGCTCTCACAGGCTTAAAGGTTTTTTTTTTAATATTTCGATACTTATATATTGTATCTCAAATGATATATTTCTTGCGATTTAACAAAACTTGTAAAATCCTTTTCACAACATAGGATACTCCCCAGCAAAAGAATTTTATTTGAATTTATGATTGTGTGTACTCTATACTCTACAAATTTCTATTGCTTATGCATTTGTATGCATGTTATTGTGTATGCATTCGCCTAGCAAATATTTTACTTGGAAAACTTGTCCAATTCTTGTCGTGATTGTTTTTTTGGAATTTTGCATATTGTGTTTTGCAGTTACTTTTGACTGTTTTCAATGTTTTTATATCTCTATTTGCTCATGTATTTTCAAACCTT
This sequence comes from Meiosimyza decipiens, assembly GCA_963680825.1. NCBI lineage: Eukaryota > Metazoa > Arthropoda > Insecta > Diptera > Lauxaniidae > Meiosimyza > Meiosimyza decipiens. The sequence goes on along the minus strand of OY804258.1, from coordinate 140,329,353 downwards.
GAAGGAAATATGGTAACAACATCAGCTCAAAAAGACAAAAAGAACTTCTGCAAACTACTTTCTACAGTTTGAATTAACAAATATTTTTTATTGTCATATATGCGAGTAGACTTTTTTTAATAATAATAATAATAGATTTTAGCTACTACAGCTATTAGCCTTCTTAGCTATTTAGCTTGAAGCTTTAAATCAAGTTAAGAGCTTTTTAATAAATAATGAAGATGAAAAAAATTATACATGCAATTAATTTGTTATTTTTTATAATTTTTTGTTAGCTTTATCGCACTTTCTCAACTCAATCAGACCATGTCATATAGATATTAAAATAATTATATGTGTAATTTTACATGGTCCAAGGCGTAAATGTTAGAAAAAATTTACCCTGCATGCTGTGGGGCTCGGACAACACAAACATAAAAATACAGACCACCATAAAGCTACAAATTTAGCTACAGTTAGTTTTAAATCTAAGCTTGAGTTGACCTTTTGACAAGCTAATGTTATAAAAATCGCAATTATTAATAAGAGTTGTCATACGATTAAAAGGAGCTGTAGCCATATAATTAGTTCTACTAACCGGTTGATAAAATAATTGATTAGAGTTACGAGTACTTCTCCGATTAGTATTAAAATGTATATAATCAAGAAGCTCTGGTGCAGCAAGAGACCCTGTTACAAGTTGATGCAAATAAAGTATATCCGCAATATTTCTACGGGACCTCAAAAACTGCAAATGTAATAACTTCAAACGATCCTCATTAGGAGGAAGGTGCAAAGAGTCAGTCTAATTTAAGCCATTGAGTGCAAAACGAATAAAAATTTTTTGAATTCTCTCAATTCTATTTATATTTTATATTTCTGATCACATGCTCAAACCACGATGATAGTACAAAAGTTTTTCTAACCACACCTATTCTTTGGCCTTTATACGCCTTTTCCAATTGGGAGATAGGCTTTTATTTTAAGTGTGTGTATTTCTTATGCACAAATGTGTAAATTTGGGTGACAAGTGTAATTAGAATGTCCGAATATTCACACTCTGTGCATGAATGCATTTCTGTGTGTTTACATTTTGCTAGCAATAAAAAAGAAACAACAACTAAAAGAAAAACAATATTTCTGCTTAATAAAACTATTTTATTCATTTCTTCAAGTGCTGGTAAAATAAAATATACCTACATATAAAATAAATACATGAATAAATGATGAACAAACTAAGATGTTGAAATTTCCAGACATCAAGAAAATATGTTAGTCCTTACTGTTGACTGTTGATTTATATGAAAACTCGAACTTTTAAAAGAAAACTTGACTCAAAAGACTACAAACAAAATTTATTTGTTAGTGAAGTTTGCTAAATTACTGAGCCTGAAAAAAGATATTGCCACAGTAGTCATTGCACATTGTCAGATTGATTGGGGAAGGCATAAGCATTGGTTAGACATTACTAAGATTCAACTACTGCTTAATGATAAAACACTGGTTTTTAAAAAGATTGAATTGAATAATGTTTATTGTAACTCTATATGTAAGTATCTTTGATATCAACAGTAAAGTATTAAATAGCTGACTATAAACGCGGTCATCGAGCAACCTAACCTAACCTAACCAAACAGACAAACGAAGCTTCGATTTGGTGCATGTGAAAATGAGCTGCCACATATTGACAAAGTTATACTCAACATTTCCGATAGTTTGCTTATTGCAAAAACGCGTACACATCTACTTTCATTTTGGCCAAATTTATGTGTACCAGCAAAAGCACTCATATAAAATTACAGCTACTGACCTCTAACCACCTGCAGTTGCTTTTGCCGTAGTCACATTGAAAATTTACGCTGTTGATTTTGTACGCAGTGCTATGCTATGCTGTGCTGTGCTGCGCTCATATCGTGTGTTGCTAAGTTTGGTTGTATTCTGCTTTTCTGTGCTATGCGCCCTGGTTATTAGATTGATGATTTTGCTGATATCTGAAGGCAGATATGTTGAGCGAAATTTGAAGTTAAATAAACAACGAATTCAACTGCTGTTGCTAACCGTAAAGAAGGTCAGAAATGGTTCTAAATTTTTCGTTGTACATTGATCTTTAGCCCGCTTACATGAGTGTTTGTTTATCCTTGGGTATCCTTTGTGGGAAACCCAGAAACTGATTTCGCTTTTGTCGATAATGTTGATATATATCGTGATGTATGCATAGCAAGTTGCACTAAAAGGAAGTACAAAAAAGTCAGCTTATTAACGCTGGCAAATGAGTTATGAGCTGTAGGATGTTATGTTTAAAGGGCATTTTACCGGGCTACAAGCAATAAAATTTTGCATTTCTATCCTTCTTCAATGTTTATATCAAGCTTTTAGGGACTTTTTTTAAAAAAATTAAGAAAGCGGCTATATCCGTTGCATAGTGAGCATCGAAACATTTAAAGTATTACCAAAATCTTATGCAGCAAAACTTTCATAAAATTGGAGAATCTGAGAATAAAAGTCAAAACGTTCTTGGTGTCGCTTAACCACGAGATCATAGCAGCGCAGATAAAAAAGCAGCAGAATACAATGATTTTTTTTAATGTCTTTATTTTGATAGAAATGTCATAGGCCGAATCCATTTCCAAATTGTGGAACTGATTACCGATAAAATATAATGTTTTTCAGAAAAAATGCATGTGTACCTCCGATTTGCTTGAAAAACATTTTTTACGATGTTATGCGCATTTCAATTTTAGGTGTCAAAAATTGAAAAACCGCCAAAAACTTTTTCAAATACCCGGATTTTCCATGCAATCCAAAATGTGCATTCATGATCAAATACTTCCAAAACATTACAGCTTTCAATTATGTTAAAACATTCAAGAAGTTCTTACATAAAATTTACTTATGGATAGCATCTAGAATTACTGAATGCAATTACTTAAGCTCTTCGAAAGATTCAAAGTACTCTAAGCATTCAGCCAATACTGAAAGAGTATATTTATTTTATTTTTTTTTAAATTACAATCCATGTTTGTGAAAACTTCACAATTTGCTCCCATCCCACTCCTGCTTCTGTGTTGTCTGAGTTTTTATGTTATTCAATTATGCCAACATTATTACGAGTAAATATCAACGTAATAATCATAACGAAACCAATTTACTTTTTTTGCCATAACACAAATTCAATTGCAGCTCTGTAATGCAGCATACTCAAATGTTATTTCTTGTCTACCATACTAAAAATATACTGCTCGTCTAAATACGCTGACAAGTTTTTCTGAAAACAAACCAAAGGAACACGGAAGTCCATAGCACAAGATACGCTATAAAACTCAAATTTCCCATGCGTATTTCCGGCACGCAAAACGTAATTTTCACAAGTAAATCCGTTACGTTACGTTAAAGTTGTAAAAGTTTTTACTATTGGCAATGCTGGCTACCAGTAGCAGCATCAAATTCAAGTGCAATTCTGCAAGTTGCCGGCAATAGCACAGAGCCACGTTTTATCTTGGTTAAAAGCGCGCTAGAGTAAGTTGTAAATATAAGTTGAATTTAACTCACAAGCATACTGACACACTGACTCTCACGCTCTTCCACTTATTGATAGTCAGTTGAACAGACTGACTGTCTGCTTGGCCGAATCGAATACTGATGCCACTACTGATTTTCAATTGCAAAACTTGCGATATTCAGTGCAAGGTTGTTTTTGATATCAATAACCGGTTACGTGAATAATTCAAAATGTGCAAGTGCCATTTGCATTGAAAAGCAAATTTGTTTTGCATAATTTCAGGGGCTGCTGCTATTGTTTACTAAAATTTCAGTGGGAGTTCTGATTTTATGTTTTTTTTACTCGGCGATAAGCCAGCAAAAATGTCTTAAAATCTACCGATATCACAGCTTTCAAGAAAAACTGTCTCTCACAGAGCAACTATATCACAACTTAATAGTGTGACCAAAGGAAGAATTATCACGGTGGATTATTCAGCTTGAGCTCAACGGCGCAGAGGTGGATGATAGAATCAATTCACTCAATTTGTAGCCTCGACGAGCAACGTTTCAGAATTAACATTTCCAAAGGAATGCTAATTCCGAAACGCTTCAATTTGGACCTGACTTCAATACCGCTAGTGTATTAAACTGAGAGTGATATTTTTGCTTAATACCAACTTTTTTGGAAACTATGAGAGACCGCATGGCTTATCGAGATATTTTGAATTAACTCACAACGTATTCACCATCACAAGTTAAGTTATGAGAACCGGATTGAACATCAAATAACCTGCCTACATATCTGGAGTATATTAGATATCACTAATAGAGCTATCGACTTGATTTGGAGTTGATTGTGCAACACATAGCTACTTACAATTGGAGCAGCAGAAACGGAAGTATGCGGTACACAGAACACATACATATTTTTATCTAAATTCAAGGCTTCAACTGGCAGTTGCCAAGGATATGCAATGCAATGCAATCGTAAAATGAAATCATTGAGTAAAGTTTACTGATTTTCTTTTGGGTCAGCATTGAATTGAATGCACCATGAGTACAAATTTAGCAGTTTGAAGGGATTCCCTCGGAATCTTTTCATTTACTTAAAAACATTTTAAAATATTAAATTTTATGCAAAATAAAAAAGGAGATTGTAAATTTGCATGTGTAATTTATATCGAAATGATTAACAATTACTCAAATATTTAATTTGTAATCGTGTGAAAGTTGTGTTTTCAAGCTTTGCCAGTTTGATGCAGTTTTTATTTATTATGTAATTGGAGCTTAGACATTTTTGTTAATAATGGGTGATTTTTTAAGCGTTTGGTTTTGGAAAATTTAAAAGATAATAAGAATTTTGCAAAAGCGAATGATATATTTTGTTGGAGCGATACAACAATTCCTTTCATTTACTTTTTATAGAATATTTCATGTAAATGTTGCCCGCGACGACGCCTGAGATTGTTTATCTCTGAGCTCCAATTTTGTCACACAATGGCAGCTGTATTGTTGTCATCAAGAATTACAATTGTAGCTGGTTTGTTTCCTGATTCCACGTAGCCCCACTAAAAATAGTCGATGTGAGGTCAAAACCCATGATCTTGGCGGCCAACGGACTGCTTCAAAACGTGAGGTTAATTGCTCAACCAACTCGCTTTTCAATAGGTTCATTGTATTGCGTAGCGTAGAAGAATGTGACACCGTGCATTTCTTCCATTTTGTGCGAAAAGAAGTCAGTAATCATCGCATGGTACCTTGCTCCATTGATCATGCATTTTTCAAAGCACATTGAACTCTCTTTGGCTGCTCTTCTGACCAAATTTGGCAATTCTGTTTGTTTACGTACTCATTGAGCCAAAAATGAGTTTCATCGCTGAAGAAAATTTTTCGATAAAGACACATTTCTCACAGTGCACCAATTTTGATAATAAAATCTAGTAATAATGCAAGCGTCGTTCATTAGTTAGTCTATGGCAAGTTTTATTGAGCATTTCTGTTTTTGACAAACGTTGTGAATCACGCGTGTGGTGTCAAAAAAATTATACTGAAAAAACAAATAGCAAAAAAATCACATGTTAATATTAAAAAAAATATGGAGATAGGCACTTTTGATAAATTATTTCTACCTAATCATATGTTTTATTGTTTTTTAACTTTTTGATTACTTTAATGATTTTAATGATTAACTGAGATCAAGTTTCTTTTAACGTATATAAAAATACATTCCTAAGTCAGTGAACTTCAGCATTTTTGAGAAAACACCACTAAATTATTCAATAGCTGTCTAAAGCAACATTAAATTATTATAATTTGGTTTAGTGATGCCATAATTTATAATATTTCTTAAAGTAGATTTGAGTGCTTTTGATTTTTATGGGTTCATTCAATAGGGTTTTTTGGTTCTAAATAAGCTTGATATTTGGTACAATATCGCTCAAAAGTTCTCATTAATTATGTTCTTTTGTGTAAGAAAATCAAACACTGGTAAACTCACGTCACCGTTGAACATTTTGAGTGTATGTTGACGTTCTAATTTATAATATTCCTAACAGTGGACTTGAGCGCTTCTGAATCTCATTGGCTCCAATGGAAGATTTAATTTTTATGGATTTTATTTTGTACAATATGGGCCATGAGTTCTTATCAATTTAATTCTTATGACATTTGCAATCAAATTTTTTTATATATGCTTGTGCCAGTTTGAAAATGGTTTCAAGAATACAATGTTATGCTACTTTTGAACACTTTCCCTTAGAATAACAATTTTTTCCTATAATCTTTTATGTCATTTTTCACGTTTTATTACTTAAATGATGCCCTGATCTTTATGTATTTGAGAAAATAAATGCTTCATCTTGAAATCAAGTGCACTTTCAATTAGACTAATTGCCAACAATTGAAAACAAAAAAGAGAACAGATTCTACTCTACATAAGTTAAGCGCTTAGCAGTGTTGCCATTGCTTTGTTATGCCACAGCGCAGCAGTCATTAATTATTTGCATTAAAAAGGAGCCACTTTTTTTGCAATTCGCAAAGCGCCTGTAGAACAAAAAATTTGCAGTCTTCAAACAAAAATACAATCCCATCAAAAGTAGATTTTGTAAGTAATTAAACTGAGATTAAAACCAAAAACAAAAAATGTAGCGAAACCAGTCAACAGCACAGCAAATCACATTATTCAATTAGGTTAGTTGAACTGAAAAAAAAACTTCAAAAATCAACTGCGCCCATAAAAAAGCATACCAAAACTTGTGCTCGTACAGCAATCAATAATAAAACAAAAACAAGAAATCTCTGCAGAAAAAATTTACCAAACTTCCGGTCAACATTGGCAACGTGGCAATCAACACGCTCGATACGTTGGTAACCAGCATCAGTAAGACCAATACGATTTTTTCGACTCTCTGCCTTGCCGTCAATTTTGACTTGTAATTTCGCATTTGGTCTTCTCCGATATTACAAGAAAACTGAAAAAAATCAAAAATACGAAAATAAAGCTAAAAAAAAATAAAGAAATTTAAACGAAACTTAAAAAAATGTAGTAAATATAAAAATAATATGGTCGAAATCAGAGTGGAGCGAAATAGAGAATAAAAATCTCTACCGCTCATTCTTCGCGTCGCGTTGGGCCCAAGCATGCAGAAGTGAAATCAAATCAAAAATCTTTTAAGAGTTTTTCTTCATCAATAAACACATAGATATACCTACACATTCATATACACAAACGTTGTTACCATGGCTTATGCTTTTGGAATTCCAGTAGGAAAATTTTATGTGACTTTTCGGCATTTTTCTTTGAAATTTAAAACCAAAATATATTACAGTAACTGAGAAGCTTAAGGTATGTAAAATCTTAGTTTTAAAATTTTTTTAAACTTCTTTTAATTTAGTCACCAATTTTGGTATTTTCTACAAGGTTATTTAAGGAAAACTTTCTTTTCAAGTTATTCTTGTTCAAAAATCACAATTCCAATGAGATTTCAAATAATGTCTGCTGCTGTGAAAATCAAGCAGTTTTTTTCGCTTCATTTTGTTCACCCTCCCCTTCGTACATTCACACAAATATCTTCGTTTTGAACTTTTGGTCAATACTTTCAAAGTTACTTTCTAGTCTATGGTAACACATATAGGGTGTTATCTGGGAGCATGCGAATGTTGTACAGTGTTTTTGTTGTCTTCGAATTGTAAAATTAAGTTATTTAAGTCTGACATGAGTTCTCGAAAAATTCGCAAATGTACTCGTACGATGCTGTAGAGTTTTTGCGCATAAGAATCTGTTATGGGAATACGTAGTAGTTATTTTCATTTAATGTTTAATGTAGAAGAAGAAAGTTCTTTAAAGCATGATAAAACTTAGCAATGAAATGGCATGTAAAATAAATATTTAATTTTGAAATTTATTTAAAAAAAATTAAGCAATAGGGTGGGGGAAAAGTTGGGCTTAAGTAAATATATTAATCTCGGTTTGAGAATTGACTTTAAAAAGGCTTAAAGTTAATAAATTTATGTCTATATAACAACTTATGAGTAAAACTCAATCAAAAATAATCGTAATTAAGGAAAAAAAGGGCAGCAATTCAAGTAAAGTTTTGAAGTGCTTCAAATTTCACACTTTCTAGCTTAGTTTTTAATTAAAAAACATATACATACTTTAATTGGTTGTTTTTTTATACTTTCAGATTGGCAGCCTGAAAGACTACTATTTATTTAATCACCGTCATGTTTCGAAACGTTCGCTACGTACCAGCGATGTGCATCACAGTGCGCTTAATGGTGAACCGGAGGTAAGTCTGCCTTGAATTTCAAACACATTGACCGCAAAGTATGCAATGCTTTGCGAAAGTGAAAAAAATTATTACAGCGTTTATAAATTACGTGGCATACCTTGAGGCTTCTTAACTCTTAAGCTTTCAACATTTTGAAAATATACAAATTTCTTTATTTTTCACTCCTCAGGTCCGGTGGATGCAACAGCAACACGAAAAGAAACGTCATAAGCGTGATGGGTCCTATGTTGGCATATCCGGATATAGCCCCTATGAAGTAATACGACCTATATCCGGTTACACAGGTGATCCTGGCACAACTGGTACACGTCTTGGTGGCTATCATTCGACTGTTACACGTCCAATTGTACCGCGTGCACCACGTATTCAATATCGCGATGCGAGTCCACATAACATTTTCCCTGATCCTTTGTTCAAGGAACAGTGGTACTTGGTGAGTAAAGTATGTGTGCAATCAATACATTTTTGTTTTTTTGCTGCTTATGTTATGAATTCTTGAAATGTTGTGGGTCATTATGCTCCCAGTTCCTAAATAATTCCTTAAACTTTTGGTGCTGGCATTTGTTAATGTGTATATGGTAATTAAAAAATTTTTTATATTTTTTTATTGGCTTAACAGCTTACGGTATGTTTCTTTAAAAAAGATCAAATATTTGCACATATTTTACGAATCGGGCAGACACTTAACTCCTTTCTTATGAATTGACTACACATTTTATGTACTTTTGAAAGAAATTTTATATTTTGTAGGTATTTCCCGACACTGAGCTCTTCCGTATTTTGCCGTGCTATTTTTATACTTTTTTATTAAATTTAATTAAAAACTTACGTTGCAACACATATCTGTGAGAATTACGCCTGCATGTATGCAACACTTTCCAGTGTGCAAGTTTTCTTGTACAAAGTCCCTATGTGCAGTTTTGATACTGCAAACTTGCCTTTAACTTTTAAAGTAAAGTTTCTTACTTTTATAAGAAATATTTCGTTACTTTAACTTTATGTTGCTGTCTTTCAATTTGCTCATTTTAGTTATTTCACTTTTGTTATGATACATTTATCGATTCGATTTAACTACCGCAAGTTATTTTTTAAGATACTTAACTCAGAAGCGATTAACATTCCAAGCTTTAAAATTGACTTTAAGTCAAAGGCTGAGAATTTGAGTGATTTTTTAAAGGATTGTGATAAAAAGCAACAATCAACAAAACTATACCCGGAGACACACTCTCAACTTAACTTATTTATCGGTAATGAAGATCTCGTAAAGTACGATCATGTATATCAAAACAAAAACCGGTTTTGATTATCTATGTTCACTTGTACTAAGCACATCAGTTATTTCGTTATATCATTTTTCAGTAAAAAGTCACTTTGAAATATATTTCAGCATATATATAAATTGGCTTTTAATTGAAATCATTTGACAAAAACATCAAAAGTAGTACTGACATTAACAGCAGCATCAGCAAGAAAAAATAAAATTGTTCAAGAAAAAGCCTACGACTTAGCTTCTTTGTTCTCATCTGAGGACAATGAATCCTTTGTAAATGAGTGTTTTCATAGTGTCACAAGGTAGTTTATCTTTGATATCGTTAAGTTAACCACTCAACTTTCCTCATGATTTGTAGCGGTAAAGCAGGCTAGCAAAGAAAGGACATTTCGCATCGAATTTTGTCATTGCTATTATTTTCAAATTCAAAACGATACTTGCATTAAAAACTGATTATCTATTCAGTTATTGTTCATCACTTACAAGCTTAGCTTAGCCGAGGATAGGGCATGGCAACATAGCTGCAGAATCAGTTATATGCATACTTCCTTTTTTTAAGGAAAAATACTAATTTAATTAAAAAACTTAAAAGGCATTTACTTTACAAAACATTTCAATACTGTTGCTTTATTATACTAAGTGATTCCTGAAAGTAAAAATTTTCAAACCCTTCAAATAGTTTTGATTCAGTATTTTAACAGAAATTTCACTGCAATCCAATCGAAAATTCTTAGGAGTAGGATGTGTATCATTTTCCTACAGAAAAAACTTTAGTAATATTCTTTTTAAGTTGCAAGTTCTGCATTAAAATGAGCTTCTGTTATCATTCAGTGGATTTCAAAGCAAATTATTAACATTGTATTATCGATTTATAAAAATACTTAAAGAAATTTACCGCAGCAGATCAATATGTTAACACTGACAAACGCAAATAAATTTCTCCAGATTGATTTTGTACTTGCAAGGAAGTGTTAGATTGAAAATATCTGAATTTAAAAAAAACGTATTTTGAATGCGTGTGTTAATATAAATTTAATAAAAAGATTTATCATAGTCTTAACAGCATAGAAGTAAATTGTGAAAGTTAAGTTCAGTGTAACAGAGGATTAACAGAACATAGAAATAACATAAAGATGATATGCGTCTGTGTGCATGATAATGGTTCATATGTTGGAAATCGAGTTAGGTATGGATTGTTTAGTGCTGGTAAAAATAGATACAGCTACGATTACAGGAACATTAATTTAGCTCCCTAGCTAAGATGTTGGAATAGTACGGATTTTTGCTCCCTCGCCATATTCAAAATATGAGTTTTGAAAAAGGTGCTCTAATTTGTAGCAACTAAACAACTGAGGCATAAAAGGTGATTTGTTAAGCACTTAAATCTGAGTTGTCAAATAAACTCCTTTTTTTCTGAAAATGCTGAAAAAGATCATTGATTGTTTTTCATATGCGATATAGCACTTTACTTTATAACTACTGTTTTAGGATTTTTCCAGCCACTGAACGTTATATTTCGTTCTAAGTTTATAATCTGCCAACTCACATTAACACTGTTATATTCATAGAACTCCATTTAAACTGTAACTTCTCAAATACATACATTTTAAACAAGATTTGTATTTTGAATATAGCTATGTGCAACTAAGTATGTGTCTTATAAGTTTCTTGAAATCTCTCTAACAGAAAGTCACTAAATGAAAATTTGTTGCACATAATTTAGCTACTTCTGAAATATATGTTACGCTAACATTTTAAGCATGCTCACACAAGACGTAAAATGTAAAAATAGACAACTTCCAAACAATAGCAGTTGATTTCTTCTGTATATTTTCTTCCAAGAAATGTTTCATATCGCCGAGTATTCATTGTGCAAGCTTCTCTGCCTGCCCTTCCGTACCAACAATACAAATTCTGTTGAAAATTTATGATATTTACACTGCAAATTTAACATATTCACTTTTTTGTGGCACTTGAACAAACAAACTACGCAAAGATATATTCAGATGTAAGGTAAATTGTGCTGTTGCGTCATATGCTTTTTTATTTTTAACGCAGAACTTTTGATGTGTAAGCTTTTCTTCTGGCATTTATGAAAGAGCAGCTGTAAAATAGACGCTCTAAAATGGAGTGTTTTCTACCTTAAACGACTTTTTTTAACGGTTGTTGACTTATGCAACAATTTTCAAGTTTTTCAACCTTTTAGTGTCGTTCAAATCTGTCATGATATTTCGAGATTTTTATTTGTAACTTTTTCGTATCCTTTAAAATGTTTAGTCTTTTAAAATTTATGACTATCTCAACAGTTTTTTTAATTTTTCGTCCATGTCAACATTACGATACAAATATGCACATATCATTCTCCGAGTGCTTGCACTCACAAGCCTGGAAGCGCTTAAGCAACAGATAGTTAAACATCTATACCATTTATATAAAATTGCTTATATGCAAACTTTTGTAACGCTTTGGCACAAAATATTCCGATCCAATTTTAATAATTTCTTGTTTAAAACAATAATATGTTTTATAGAAGGTAATTGCTTACTTTTTTTGTAATTTAAATACGATTATCCTTTCTTGGGACTAAATTTTTGCAAAACTTCACGCTAAGATTGTTGTTTGATTTTTCATTTCTATAGCCGTTCTTTTTTTTCCTCATTTGTGCCATTTGTATTTGGCTTTAAAAGTCCAACAACAAGCTCTCTATCAATTGTTTTTCTTAAAAAAAAATTAGGTATATTTTACTTATCACTAAAAAGCTACTTTTTTTTAAATGCCAATGAAAGGACTTTTATTTTTACTGATTCTAAGAGTATAAATTCACTGTTGAGCTATAAATGAATTAATTAGCTTTCTTAAGCGTATCAACACTAATTTTTTCTCTCCTAATATTTAGGAAAAAATCCACTAAAAACAATGCAACCTGCTGGCATTAGCTATCATTGCCCTATATGAGCCAAATAGTTGCCTACACAAGGATATACGTAAATTAAAATGCGGTTTTGGTCTGGTATATCCTTGGAGACAATGTTGGCTTTATCTTTGTCGTACGCTTAATGCAAATCATTTCTTCTGCTTTATAGTTTCCTACTTTTTTGAGATTTTAGTTTTGTTGCTGAATTTGCAACATCTTAAATTGTACTCAGCAGTGCAAGTTAGTCGAGCATCCTTTTTTTGCTTCATACATACGACTTGTCTGTGTCTTATCCTCTGTAGTCTTAATGTTTTTCTTACATTTTCTCGCTAAAATTGTTTTTTCTGATATGCTCTCATTTATGTGAAAATTTAAATTATGTGACTGCAAAAATTAATGTGGCTATGATAAACTTTGCGAGCGTGCGCATATTTTTCAACTTTTTATTCCACTGTACTAAAATATTATGCATACATCAGATTTCTCTTTCTTTATATTACAAAAAAATATTGCATTATTCAAGATAAGAACTGATGAAGTGCAGTAATGTTAGTTAGGAGAGAAATATATATATTCTTATATATGAACAATGTAAAATAAGTGAGTAAGCATTGCAGCATTATCACTGTGATATTTGGAATATAGTGAATGTGGTAAATGCTGCAAGTGGAGTTAGTGTTGCAAGCAATGTGGATTGAAAAACTAAGAAGTCATTAATCAAAAAATTGTGGTTTACAATAAAATCCAAATTTTTGTGCAGAGACAGATTTTCTTAATTAAATTTTAGGAAATATTATAAAAAAACGAGAATTGTTAAATCTAAATAATAAAGAAATTTTAAAAATCTTATAGACTAAGAAATGTTTTGTACAGTTTTTCAGTATCTCATTTTAAGAGTTCATTCATTGGTTTAAGCGATTATCAATGAGAGTGATATATATTTTTTTAATGAAACAAAATCATGACAACATAGAGCAGAAATGGCCAAGTTCAACAAAAGATTATAATTCCGGCTCCTTTACGAATATGATGAGCTCAGGTATAAATTTGACGAAAAATTTAATTGCTGGTCGACAGTAGTGATTTTGACGTTCCGCACTTTCGATCTTAAAGTATATCATTCTTATTATAAACACCTTATATTCTTCATCCGTGTGATTATTTTTCGAAGTACTAAGTCCATAAGTTTTAATGTCTAAAAGTCTAATTGAAAGGCTGAAATTTTCTACAGCAATAAATCCAACGCATTGAATTTTACAAAGAAGTGAGTGAGTGCACCTTTTGTATAGAAAAGGCTGTTCCGTAAAGCGAGATGAAATTCAAGAAAAAGTAGTTTTTGGGTTCCTGATCATAAGTCTCAATGGGCGCCAGGGCTAAAAATATTTTTCAATTGAGTTAGCAATGTTGGAAGTATTTTTTTTCGTATGTTTTTTATGTCAGTTTGCCTACGTTGAATGCAATTTTTATGAGACAACATCTTTTGATCAGCATATACACCACAGAGTGTCATCTAAGTGCAGTTCAAGTTTTTCATTAATTTATTCATTAAATTTCTTTTTAGAACTTTAACAATTCAAGTTTTGTGTATTATTTTCGAAGTATATGCTCAATAAGCGCAGTTAAGCTGCTGTTAAGTGACTGTAATGGTTACATTTTTTATTTAAAATCAACAATGTGAACGTATGAAAATGAAATCATGTTAAAATTATATGAAATCAAACAGAAAATCCCTGATTCAAAATAAAGCTTTTCCGTATGAATCCGAATTAAATACTGTGCAAATACCTTACCCATATGTTTCCTTATAAAATAGAAAATAAATGCGGCGGAAGCTTACATACATAAATTAATACAATGACAGGAAAAAACACAGACACTCGTATTATATACAAACACACACACACACTAAAAGCTTAAAATCTTACACACATACTACTATGTACACGGTACAGCTACACATATGGCTAAAGGACAAATACGATTAATTCGAATTCTCGTTGAAATAACTGAGCTGGATTTCTTATTTTGGTTTATTTTTTTTCCTATTTATCTTTTATTTCTTTATTGGAATTATGTCTTCGTTTTTTAATTTAAGCCGCTTAAAAGCGTGCAACAACACGCACACATTTATATTAAACAGACTTTATATATATAACATATATATTTATACGCTATTTCTTTTTTTCCTTTCCCTTTTTATCTCTTTTGCGCACAATTTACGCTGAATCTGTAATAACAACAACAACAAATACTGCAAATATCATATGAACTTAAAATGGAAAATGTATAAAAAATTACAAAAAAATAAATAAAAAAATCACAAAATGAAAATGAAAACAAACAAATAATACATAAATAAATAACATCATAACAAAATAAATGAATACTTAAATGGAACAACAACACAAACATTATATGCTGCTGCTGCTGCTGCACAGAATGGTGGCGCCAAAGATGGTCTCGACATGAACATTGGTCCTGCCTGGCAAAAAGGATATACGGGTAAAGGCGTCGTTGTTTCAATACTGGACGATGGCATACAAACAAATCATCCTGACCTTGCACAAAATTATGTAAGTACCGTTGATGTTAATTTTTTTTAAATAAATACAACATATTTATTCACACAGTGGTGGAGGGGTGTTTGAAAAATCCTTTGAAAAGTTTAAATTTATAAGTTAAACAGTGAAATATAATATATTTGAGTTGATTTATCTTACTTTAGGCCAGTTTAAGAATTTTCGCATACGTTTATTCTATCCTCTGGTTCACCAAAGCTAAAGCAAAAAACAATATGCAATAAAAACAATAATAAGATACGAATAAGCTATTTCTAAGTCACTAATTCTGCAAAGTTGCTTTTTAATTTCCCTATTTATGAAACAATATATGAGGGCCTCAGAAGCCAAGGGGCATAAGTGCACATTTTGAAAATTTTGAGCTGGTCCGTGCAAAGTACTCATAAAACCGTAGTAAACATGTATATTTACTGAAAATTAACTTTTAAGCTCTCCCCGCGCCATCTCGTGCTTTCAAATTACGTTAAAAAATTTAAGTTGC
The DNA here is from genome assembly GCA_963680825.1 of Meiosimyza decipiens. NCBI lineage: Eukaryota > Metazoa > Arthropoda > Insecta > Diptera > Lauxaniidae > Meiosimyza > Meiosimyza decipiens. Next base: position 140,313,860 of record OY804258.1, on the reverse strand, counting down.
GGTTACGCTGGAAGCCAAGGGGCATAAGTAGCACTTATGCCCCTTGGCTTCCAAACAAAGTTCTAAAGACCTGTTTGCTCTGAACTGTACAGCTGTGACGCTTCACATTATTTCAATAATTGAAAATTGTATATATTTAAATAATTATTAAAGTAAATAACATAAATAAAAAAAAAATAATTTGCTTTAATTATTTGATATACCTCAGTAAAATTGATATTTGTGCAATATATTTTTTAAGCTTAGTGTAAGCACTAAGTTTTTTCTCTTATGATTTATTTTTTTTAATAAAGGCTTTAATAAGTTGAACATATCAAAACATAAACATATTTAATTCATCACATTTTAATATCTAGAAATAAGAAATAAAAATTTATTTCATAGAAAATTGATATTTATGCAATGTAGTTTTAAATTAAATTTTGACTTTAAACTCAAAAATAAATTTAGTTTAAGGTCACTTTAGTATGAGATGGTGTTGCCCTTTTGCCTTTCAACTAACTGCAACCGTCAGGGCATCGAATTTACCAAGTTTTGTAGAACCGATAAATCTATCTTTGACCACTCCATAACAATTGCTTGTTTTAGCTGCTTCAAGGATTCGTACTGCTTCGCGGCACCAAGAGACATATTGAACTAAAATAAATATTTTCCAACACATATAAATTACAATTTAATTTTTGTATTAATAATTACAAACCTCTTCAATAATTTTGTCCCTTTATTTGTATGTATGGTGTCGCTGCAGTATTCAAGACTCAAATAAATCAATTTGCACATACATATATCAAATTTCCATGAAACGCAGTGTTTACCGCGCTTCGTTAAGATATCTGTACCATAGATTCAAAAAAAATTTGGAAGCCAAGGGGCATAAGTGTTTCAAGTTTGGAAGCCAAGGGGCATAAGTGATCTAAAATTGTGGCATAAGTGCAAAAGTGTTTGGAAGCCAAGGGGCATAAGCGAAAAATACCTTCCTACCGCATGCTGGTACTCCGATATGACATATTGTAAAGGTTTTTCCACTTAAGGATTACTTTTTTATAGTCAGCAATTGAAATTTTTGAGGCTCTTACCATATTCACGAAAAATCTTTTAAAGTTCCGTTTTGTATATGAAAAGAAAAACTTTTGTTAATATAAAACGTACGCACAATCGGAATTTAATGACCAGTGGAAGAGCTTATTTTGGGATAAGAAATGTGCCTTTTAAGTTCTCACGACGCAATACTGTTTACTTATGTGGTAGTGTAGAACCAACTTTATTAATTTCTGTCAGCATAAATTCACCCGCATTTTGTTGAAAGGATGTATTCAGAATACCGAACATAATTTGTTTTCCAATCTGTAGTGACTTAAAGTCTATTGTGCCGTATTTATATTGACATATGTATATTTCTATTACAATTAGGCTGATGGCATATTCTGATTTTAATTCGTACCGATTTATAGAAAAATGCGATTTCAGAAATAAAGGGTGTTTTTTTAGAGGTTTGTTTTTCGAATAGAGATAAAACTAGCATTTTATGGTCAAATCTGGCAACTCTAATGTCATTTATGTTTAGTTTGGTTTGCCATTTTATCATAAACAGGTTGATAAAAGAACAACGCTTGCAAATCGTGCAAATTTATTTTGAAAATAATGGTTCAGTTCGCGAAGTTTATCGCAAGCTCCGTCCATTTTATGGTCGACATAATCGTCCATCAGAGCAATTAATTCAGTTAACCATGGATCGTTTTCGCACTACGTTTACTCTATGTGATAATACGCATCCGCAGAGACGTCGAAGAGTGCGCACCGAAGAAATAATTGCCGCTGTAGAGCAAAATGTTGAAGAGGACCCGAATGAATCGATTCGCCACCGTGCACAGCAATTGGAACTTTGTCCATCAACTGTATGGAAGATTTTGCGCAAAGATCTTGGCTTGCGACCTTACAAGATCCAGCTTGTGCAAGAATTAAAGCCGCGAGACCATGCAATGCGTCGTGATTTTGGTGTATGGGCCGAAAATGAGATTGATCTCGATGCTGATTTTCATCGCAAAATTTTGTTCAGTGATGAGGCTCATTTTTGGTTGAATGGCTACGTCAACAAGCAAAATTGCCGCATTTGGAGTGAAGAGAATCCACATGAGACCCTTGAGACGCCATTACATCCACAAAAACTGACTGTTTGGTGTGCTCTATGGGCTGGTGGAGTCATTGGGCCATACTTCTTCCGAAATAATGCTGGAGAGTCAGTTACCGTTAATGGAGACCGGTATAGAGCCATGATAACCGACTATTTTGTTCCCGAATTGGATGGCATGAATGTGGATGAGTTGTGGTTCCAACAAGACGGCGCTACATGCCACACAGCGCACGTCACAATCGATTTATTGAAGGAAACATTCGATGAGCGCATAATTTCGCGGAATGGACCTGTCAATTGGCCACCAAGATCGTGTGATTTGACACCATTGGATTATTTTCTTTGGGGATATGTGAAGTCGCTCGTCTACGCCAACAAACCAGAAACGTTAGGGGACTTGGAAGCCATCATTCGTGGCGTTATTGCCGACATACGGCCCCATATGCTCGAAAAAGTGGTTCAAAATTGGACCTGTAGAATTTTCTTTATTCGAGCCAGCCGCGGCGGCCACATGCCCGAAATCATATTTAAACATTAATGGCATAAAATTATCCTTCCAATAAAGGCAAATTGATGGACATTAAAACGATTTTCTTGTGTTTTATTTCAATTCGAAGCTCTATACCTCTAAAAAAAACACCCTTTATGTAAAATTAACAAATTTGTGTTGAATGCTTTTCAAAGTTGTCTTAAAAACTGTGAAGAAAAGTGCTATGACAATTTTCAATCAAAAGTAATTGAAAAATTGCCTTCAATATCTCATATAATATGAAAATTATATATCAGGAGCCCTACCCTGTAATGAGTTGTGATTCGAAAACCAATACAATTCATTGCGTTTTAGAGCACAATATACACAATTATGATATGATTTTGTAGCAAATCGCACTTTAAAGTAGGACATTTGGTATTGAAACCTGAAAACAATAAATTGAACAAGGGTTAGAATATTTCCAATTTGTTCTAAAAAGAGGTACTACTGGTTCCAACGTAAGACCTGTTTACGATATATGTGCTGGCATTTTTCCAATGTTGATGAGTCTCCTCCTATGATGTCTGGTATAAAATATTCTCATTCCATAATATGTTTAAGGCGCTTGCGGTGAAAAAAGTTAATAAGCGGAGAGCCACTGTAGAAAAGTCGGGAGTATTAGATTACAAGATAAAATATACGGGAAGAGAGCAATGCATTATAGTGAAATTAACGAACCAGGGTTGCCTTGCCAAAGCCCGTTCCGATGCCCAAAAATTAACGAATTTGGAAAAATTTTGTTGATATGATTAAAACTTTAAACTGCTCACCAAACCCACCTCTCAACAGCTCCATGGTATTACGTGCCGTATGGCATGCGGACCGTCTTGTTGAAACCACTTGTCAACCAAGTCCAATTCTTCCCTTTTGAGGAAAACAAAGTCGGTAATCATCGCACGGTACCTTGACTGTGACGTTTCGATTTTCATTATTTTTGAAAAAGTACGGTCCAATGATGCCGCCGGCCCACAAACTGTACCAAACAGTGCCTTTATCAGGGTGCATTGGAAACTCTTGAACTGCCTCTGGCAGCTCTTTAGACCGATTTCAGCAGTTCTGTTTGTTGACGCAGCCATTGAGCCAAAAATGAGCTTCGTCGCTGAAGAAAGTTTTCGATAAAACACATTTCTCGCAGTGCATGAATTTCGATAGTAAAGTTCAATGATTTGCAAGCGTTTTTCGTTTTTAAATCTATTTATGGTAAAATGGTAAAACTTATTGAGGATTTCGCACGCTTACATGTGTTACAAATCACGCGTAAAACGTCAAAAAGCTTACACTAAAAAAACAATCAACTAATTTTAAAGTAGTTTAAAAGTACGTTTTTTTCAAGCACAACTAGTTGAAATTCTGACTTTTTCTCATGTAACCAATTGACTTAAATAACATGGGGATGTCATTGGAGTAAGGCAATTGTCGTCATCTGCATGTGTTTTCAACTAATTTAAATGTAGTTTAAAAGCAACTAGCTTTAAAGTACTTTACTTAAACTAGTTTTGAAGATCTGCATCTTCCTCAGAACCAAAGGCGTCTAAAAGAGGGGAGAATAAAGCATCAACAAGAAAAGACTCGTATTATGATAAATCGTTTACCTCTTAAAACTGGGTAAAAGTTTTTGTAATCTTTCAGTCTCTTCTTTCCGTGGGTGCCATTAACGTTGTAGTTGTCTACGATTGGAAAGACGTCCTCGGTTTTGAATGGAAAATGTGATCTTAAGATATTCACATTTATAGAAATGAAAATTTTCGATACAAAATTAAAATGTACATAAAATCAAATCTGCTCAGTTTTATTATAGCAACTGTTAAGTGTAAAAAATATCGAATTGACGCATTCCGCATGTATTTTAACTACTTTTAAACTAATTGTTTTTCAACTACTTTTAAATTAGTTGTTTTTTATCAATTGACTTTTTCACTCCGGCAGGGTAGTATTTACTTCAACGAAACGCTTTTTATAAAACTATTTTTTTTCGTAATAGTTTACAATAACTTTATTTTGTTTGATGTTTTGTAATATTCACGTTTTTCTTGTAGTAAATCTTCTTATAATGGTTTTGCGGCAATTAAGTATCATATTTTAATATTTCTCATTGAGACGTATTTGTTATCTTCACAATAAGCTGTAGCTAAGGTAATGTCCGCTGTTACTGAAATCACAATTTCTCTTAAGACACATTCATGTTAGTTTGACTTAGTTTTCTGATATTTAATTTTTAAAGCGCTCTTTACAACATAAATAAACTTTTTTACTTGATTCAGGCTTATAGCTGTAGTAGTTAAACTCTTTTATTATGTTATCTAAGGAGTATAATTTTTAGCGTTTTTTCAAACTCAATTATATCATGGGATATATATGTTATCTATTATTTTTTGTTAATTTTGGTAGTTATCACTTTTTTTTATGAATAATTACTTATTTCATGACACTTTTCAAACACGATTATTCTGCAAACATTTTTGAATTTTTACATCAATCAATCGAAGATTTATATCAAAAACCTTTCAGTATTTATTACTTATATTCAAAGATAGCATATTGATACTTACAAATAAATGGTATAATATTGTGAAATTACATATTAATATAAATGTTCTTAGTCTTCATCACTCAACTCGCATTTTCTATTTTAATTTATCGGCTTGCAAATGCAGACATCAAAAAAGGCAACCAAACTTTATAAAATGGTAGCCCTTTATTAAATTTTGTTTCTGTATAGCACTTTTATACACTGTATTGCTTACAGAAAATTCTATTTGTATGTACAATTAAAAAGAAGAAAAAGAAGTTTTTCAAAAAATTGAGACAATGAAATATTGAATTCCTGTGGCGATTTAAGCAAACGGAAGAATGCAAAAAAAAAGTTGAAATAACATAAATCAAGGATAAACAGGACATGACAGCTGATTTTGAAAAAATTGAAAAGGGACCCAGATATAAACTTTAAAAACGAAGCCATAGGCACTAATTTGAAAACAAAGTACAAAATTAAAAAGTTGTGAAAATCCTTTTTTTTACATTTTACCCTTACGAGTAAAATATGCCAACTTTTTAAAAAATTATAGCTGTCAATTGCAGCTGAGTTTTCAATTTAAAAGAGGAAAAATTTGCCAGCAAATGCAGCAATTTCAAAAAATTTGCTACAAAAATAACCAAAAAAAAAAGAAGCGGTAGAGCTCTAATAGGAGTAAAACCACTTTATCATTTCAGCGATTCAATAAATATAAAAGTGGGCGTAATAATTTGTATAAATTTGTTGGAGCACAACATGATTTATAGCTTAAAATTAACAAAAAAAAATGGTGACCTTTGTAACAATGCCCTCAGAAGTATGCAATGAAAAAAAAGTCATTAAATTGATAGAGCAAAGAAAAAAGTTTATAAAAACGCACAGCGAGGCTATTGAAAATAGATTTTTTATTATGCGCTGATTTGGTCAAAACCATGGGCATCTAGTGACTCATTCCTATTACGAAATTTCATTTAAATGAACCGACATTCAAATGGTTTCCTTTCATTTTTTGCCTATCGCTTTGTTTACAAACAATAAAATTTAAATAACAATTTAAAATTTCCCTTTTCATTTAATTTTTTGCTCGTTCTGCGGGTTTTGTGTGTGGGACTTTCGTCTTCTTTATTTTTATTCATATCGAACCTTTTGTTGCAAAGTCAGCCAGCCGTACACGCTTAAGATGCCGATTTGTGTCAATAATTTGTTGCAAATCGTTTCAGTTCATTTTTTCTTTGCTTTTTTAAACGAGGTTTTTTTCAACAGCAATGCTGCTGCAGTAAACCACAAAATCCTGTCCTTGTTGCACCCGCTCTACCCATAATCTGGGGCATTTACAACTAAAACCAGACGTTGACAACAAAGGGGAATTCAAGTTGGTGTAGCAGCACCATAAGGACATTCATAAGACAATATTCCCAAATGTCACTTTCAGACGCCATGAATAAGAAATGAGCAACAAGAATGTAAAAACAGAATGTAAGAAAATCAACCGTAGTTGAATGAGTGAACAAAAAAATGATTGTGAACAACAAAAAGGAAACTTTTTTTAAAAAAAAAACACATTGTCATCGAACAGCTATTGAGCGCATTTTTTGTCCACTTTATTTTTATCCCGTATATTTTCTGTAGACTTTATTTACCTTTGTTGTATTCGCGTTATTTATATCTTTTTATTGTATGAATTGAAGGGTACTGAAAGAAAAATCAAAACTAATGTTCGAAATTGACTTAAAAAAGAAAAATAAGTGCTTCATCAGACGCCTGTGGAGAATCAAATCTTTTTTTAATTAATATTTTTTTTAAATTTGAGGTTGAGGCTACAAGGTTGTTTTTCGGGGCATGTGGTTTTCTCTTTTAAGACATTTTTTCTATGACATCTGCTAGCCAATATTTTTTATTTAAATTCTTGCATTAATGACATTTTTTATGACTGTTTTGTAAATATTATATTTTATCAAGTCGTATCTTTACAGCCTGATTGCAAATTTTTTTGCGGAACTCTCTCATGAGATATCTTTCTGAAAAACTTATTCTCTTATGAAAGATTTTTGCTCAAGTTGCATTGGATTAGTTTCAAAACTTAATTGAAATTTGTCATTTTCTGATACAAAATTAATTTTTTAATATCAACTGCGTTTTCGTTCTCATACTCAATATTTATGGATTTTTTTATGTTTTATGAACAATTTGTTAGCAAAGTATTTAAATTTCTGGTTTATCATCTTACATATAATAAAAAACTTAATTCACTAAACAATATGGTATAAGTGTCCATAACATTGCTTTATACGACCTAACACAACCACAAAAGTTCAAGCACAACAGCTGAGCATGCAACATTAACTGTACACGCAGCTACATCATTGGCAACACTAATGCAAACAAACAATGACTGGTGGTTGTAGAAAATTCAACTAAAAAACCACAGCAGTAACGCGTATTAACTCAAAAACTTTGCAAGCGATGTTGCAAATATAACAAACAGACACAGTCGGAGAAGAGAGAAATGGACCTGCTGCTGGACAGACTAACCGACATTTACCACTAACACAAATAATACAACGAAATGGTGAAACTTTGCTCGTTTGTATGCAAAATTTGAAAAAAACAAAAAGAAACAAAGTATGCAAAAACCGCAATAGCTGCGATTAGATGGAAATGCGTTTGTACACAGAGCAAATTTGAAACACTAAAATTAGCAGTGTTGTTCGTGTGGCTATGTTATGTATATCAATTGTTTGATTTTCTCTTGCTGCCTTAAAAATCGAGCAGTTTGAATTCTCCTGAATTTAGTACAGCTGTAAACTGGTCAATTGAATATATTGCATACATTTAGGAACTTGTTTTGGTAAAGCTTGCTTTAATTAGATTATATGCCAAACAATGCCATATTTTCTAAATCGTTTAGTACTTGTAAATAATTAATTTCGCTCTCTTTTAATATAAAAACTTTAAAATTCTCGTTGCAAAATTTCTCTGCGTGTAGCTAAGCCACATGTATCCTTGAATATAGAAAAGAATAGATGAAGGATAATTTGTCTTTTACAGCAAAAAAAAAAAAGGAATCTTACCAACTAGCGTTTGTAATAGTGGTATAATAGCAACAGCAACAACAACAAACAATAAAAGCAAAATGAGCAACAACAAGTAAAATTTGTGACTAAAAAATAGCATTAATTCAATGCTCAGTATCGTCATTGCTTTTTTTCCAGTCATGAGAGACAGCATTGCAACGGACGATCAACAACGCAAAACTTAAATTAAAAAGGAGTTACAGAATATATTGTTAAATAAAAAACAAAAAAGAGAATCTAGTGGAATCTTTAACGGACTTTCAAAGATCCGACATTCAATACGTTGGAAAACTATTTATATATCTGTGGCAAAAAAGAATAACTGCTTAAGTTATGCACGAAGAAAGTTGAGGCCAATTTCCATTAAGTCTTGGTGAAACTCGCTTTCCATTTTTTGGTGGGATTCGTTGAGAGCATGCAAATCCTACAACAGTCTTTGAAATTGCGTATGAAGGTTGTATTAAGCACAGGCGTATTGGTATTACGAAATAACCATTTATGAATCTTCAGCTTTGTTTCGTTTTAAAAGTCAGAATCATATTGCAGAATCACCGAAAAAATCTAAGTCACAAAAAAAAAATCTTTATCCTTCTCGTGTTTTCTTTATCTCCTCGCGGAGCCTAAAACGTAATCAAAACTCTTTAATCGTACACGATCAGTAGCGAGTGCTTTTAATTCCCTCTTACTAGTGATAATTTTTGCATGAGTTTAACTGAAGGATACATTCGAACAACATATAAGCCAAAATAAGATCGCAAAACATATGCTAATCCATTGAAAAAATAAAAAAAAAAGTTTTCTCAGTCTGTTTATACACAGGATGTTTGGAACTGTGGTAAGCAATACGCGTATTCACCACATTAATTGAACAAGAACTGGTTCATATCAAAAGATAATTTTGTCTGTAGGTAAATCATTTCTTACAAAAACCAAGCCACACATTTTTCTCGCATTATTATACACACTTTATGAAAGGAAGAACCGTTTCAAACAAGTCAAGAAATTGACTACTGAACAGTAACTTTAGAAGCAATCTGGGATATCATGCTGCGACAGTGCCTGCCTAACCGCTGCGTATCATAATGCACCGTAGTTTTCAAAATTTTAATCACAAAAGAAAAGATCTAAAAAGACTTATTATTTCGATACATAAAATCTCCAAATAAACTGCCCACAGTAACCAACTTTGCAATAAAATATTTCCAATTCCATAAATTACGCCTAAATTTACACAGCGGTCCAATTTAATTTATTTGAAAAGTAATATTTTTACAGCACATACTCAGCTGCTGTTGACTGAGCTGCGATGTAACTGCCAACAACCACCACACCTATCGCATGGATTATCATTTTAAAAGAATTTCCCCATGGAGTGGCAACTGCGCTATCATAACTACAAAATAAAAATATTAAATGCAAAACATTTATAAAAAATTCGATATTTTTTAACACTTTTTATTATGAGTAAAAAATATTGCAAAATTAATATTTCCCAAGTGTTTGATTAAAAACTCAAATAAAAGACCAAAAAATAACTTTCAATGCAAAAAAACACAAAAACAAAAAACAAAAAACAAACAGCAAAAGCAATGAAATGAAGCACTGCAACAGCTACAACAATAAAAAAAAACATTAAAGTAAAAATATATATAAAAATTTCATTTACAGTTGATTTATTTTATAAAAATTTAAACAAACAATATTCCCACAACAATTTATACTGCAACAACAACAGTAGCAGCAGAGTTACTAGAAAAAAACACAACAACAGAATCAATTAATTTCAATGCGCACACGCGCGAAGGAGACAGCAAATATCATACAATGCAGAAATGAGTTAGTATGGGTTGGCTGGTGAAAGTGCACACCTGAGTTTATAAAAATATCAAAAAATGAAAGTAAAACACAAACATAACGTATAATGCAAAAATATATATTTTTCTATGCTTTCTGTGAAGAAAAAAATCAAAAATCAACAACAACAAGAATAACTAAATGAATTCTCTATGGTAACATTTACGAAAAATACTACATACCATCGTGTGTTTAAAAGAAATGTAGAATTTACAGTAGGTACTTGCAAGAAATGTGGTGGAATTTTATTTTTTTAAATTTAGCTTTTAGGAAAATTTTGCTTTTGCCCACAGTAGCAAAAAGAAAAAAATTCTAGAGAAAGATTTTATAAAAATAAAAACTATCGATTGGAAACAATAAAAAAGAAGCAATCAAAGCATGAATTCCAAGTTATTTCTATTACAAATGTTTTTATAAAAAAAAACTGATTCATATTTTTTTTTTTTTAATTTTTGATTATTGATGTTGCAGCTTCAGGTAGGCAGCGGCAGCAGCAACGGTTGCAGCTGCTGGCTAGAAAAATTGTTTAGATCTTTTGGGAAATCATCGTAATAAGTTTTCATATTTTTCGCCACATCCACTTAATGTTGATAAATATTGTTGTTTGTTCGCTGTTGTTTTTGTTATTGCTATTGCTATTGTTGATAAAAGTTAGCTTTGCTGCTGTTGGCATTCTTGTAATTTAGAAAACAATCAACGTCGTTGCTGTAAGTGAAAGAAAGGCTAAAGTAATATTAAAAAAACTGTGCAAAACTTAAGAGAAATTAAATGACTCTGTAGCTTTGCAGTTCTCTGAAGATAAAATGATGAATTTTTATTGCTAAGTTCAGTGTCATTATTCATCTAAAAATTCATTATGTGTTCATTGTCATAATGACTGTTAAATCTCTACATTAAAAAAAATACATTATAAGAAAAATTTGATTTAAACATTAAAAAAATAGTTTACTCCTTGTACTTTTTTTATTATATAGAAATTTAAAATGTTTCTCATTGTCATTATATAAAGTTTTTCTTACACATCTTCAGCTTTAAACTTTCAAGAACATAATACAAAAATTCCAGTTAAAATCATACAATCTCAAGTGTATCATATGTGCCGCATCCTTTAGCCTCACCCTTGGCAATCCTAAAGAGATAATCAAAAGTGAAACTTTTCGCAACAAAAAAAAGCCTTAACTCCAATACGATGTCTTCATTTAAATTGCTACCAAATGTCATCATCAACGTCGCGTTGGTTTTGTTGTTTACGTTGTCTCATGCATGTTTACAAAATACAAAAACACAAAGCTAAAAGTAAAAAAAAAACAATCAACAAACTTTTGCCATATTCCCGCAAAGTTTTCTAGAGCGCGCAAAAAAAAAAAAAACAAAACAAAAAAAAGTTTAAGTAAGACAGCAATACAAAAGAAGGGAAGGGGAAGCCAAAATTCGAAACTCCCAAAAAAAAGGAAATATTTTCTTTACTGATTTTCACACGCATGCCGCTAGTTCAAGAAACTAATTTCAAAGTTTGAAACACATAGTTTATCTTATGCTATTTATCGTTTTGATCAAAAGGGTGTACCGGAAATATCGATTTTTTTATGTGTTTTAATACATAAAATGAAGTTGTTTTGAAATGAGTACTATAATGACAACAGCGCTATCTATTGCTCGAATATATAAATGATATATTGGGATAATTGTAACTGGAGTAGAGCCCACAAAGAGAAGGATATCTGACTTGTTATACCAATCAATCGCTCAAATGATTAAATGTTACTCATACGACCTGTACGAAACGTAGATTGGTGATGAAGAACTAAGGGGCTTTATAGCTGTTTTGTTGCATGGATTTCTAAATTGAATTTATAAAAGAAGTAATTTTTTTTAAAGCGACTTTTTTTTATTTCATTACTTCTATGTGGGTCATTCCATCTATAATGGGCCTATAATTACCCTCATGTTTTTTAAATAGGCTGAAACTTTTTTCAGTGATTGGTCTATCATGTAGAAGATGTAAAAAAATTCGATAAAATTTTTTTGAACAGTATTATTGCTTAAAAACAAAGTTTCAAATTGTGTTAAAAAAAACTCGTGAGTATAACAAAAAATTCATTGATGAATATAAACAAACCAACACAATTCATATTAGCTTTTATATTATTTTTAGGTAGTTGTATGCTAGTAGATGACAAAAAAACTGAAAATCTGAATAAATGAAGGCCTGAACGGTTTCTATGTGGTAAAAGATAAAAAAATTGACCTTCCAAGAAAACATCACTTTCCCAAATACTCCATCATCGACTTCAGCTTTTTTAGGTTCAAAACTTTCAGAACATATGGGAGTGCCATCCCTGAAAAATTTATCCATGTTTTTTCACAATGTTTGATTTTACAAGCATTTAAAGTTAAGATTTATGATTTGCAATGTAAATTGAAACATTGAGAATAAAAGCGAGAGAATAAAATTTGAATTGATTTCAGCGTTTTTAGGCAAAAAATTTTCAGAACATTCAGGAGTACCATTTCTGAAAATTTCATTAATTTTTGTTCACCTTATTTCATTTTACAGGCATCTTAAATTAAGATTTAGGATTTGCAATGTAAATTGAAACATTGAGAAGTAGAGCAAGAAAAATTGAATATTCATTTATATTTCTTTCATAAATATTCCACTGTATACACTCACTTTAGATGCTTGTAAAATGAAATAAGGTGAACAAAAATGAATCAAATTTTCAGAGATGGAACTCCTGAATGTTCTGAAAATTTTGAGCCTAAAAACGCTGAAATCAATTCAAATTTTATTCTCTCGCCTTCATTCTCAATGTTTCAATTTACATTGCAAATCATAAATCTTAATTTTAAATGCTTGTAAAATCAAATAGGGTGAAAAAACATGGATAAAACTTTCAGGGATGCTATTCATATATGTTCTGAAAATTTTTAGCCTAAAAAATCTGAAATCGATGATGGAGTATTTGGGAAAGTGATGTTTTCTTGGAAGGTCAATTTTTTTATCTTTTACCACATAGAAACCGTTCAGGCCTTCATTTATTCAGATTTGCAGTTTTTTTGTCATCTACTAGCATACAACTACCTAAAAATAATAAAAAAGCTAATATGAATTGTGTTGGTTTGTTTATATTCATCAATGAATTTTTTTGTTTTACTCACGAGTTTTTTTTAACACAATTTGAAACTTTTTTTTTAAGCAATAATACTGGTCAAAAAAATTTTATCGAATCTTCTACATGATAGACCAATCACTGAAAAAAATTTCAGCCTATTTAAAAAACATGAGGGTAATGATAGTTCCATTATAGATGGAATGACCCATGTGGAAATTGCTTCACTTCAGTTCCTTAATTAAACTCAGCTCAATTTCATCTGGTCTCATCAGAGCTTCTTCCACATACAGCTTCACGAGCACCGTTAATGCATTAGCTGAGGGTACAGGAGAAGTAGCAAAATAAAAAGTTGCATTGGAAGAAAGTTTACCCTTGCGGGAAACGCAAATTTCCGCCTTGTGGACGACATAGCTGAGAACTCCTTAAGTTGCCGAAAGTAATAAATTGCGTCTCTGTAGGATCAGAGCCTGCAGCGTTTAGTCATGCGCGCGGTTACACCCCACCCATCTTATAGATGGTAATTTAATCATGGCGGAACACCGTTCTTGCTTATAGCCACTAAGCAAATCTGCCTCTTGACACAGAGGGCCGGGAAATTCCACGACTATTTTTAATAGACTATTCTCCAAAGCAGCACTATTCTGTTGATTTCATGTTGCTTCCGCAACATACGACTCCATGTCAAGGACTGCGAAAATACTTTGTTTTCCTTTATGACCTCACCAAAAGACAGAGTTCCGCCGAGAGATCACTAGCCCTCATTAAAATGAGGCCGAATTGTATTTACCTAGCATTTCCTTTAAAGGTTTTTTTAATAGGTGGGACTAAGGTATTTTGGTGCTCCCCTGAGTGATTCGTTCCAGTAAAAGACGAATACGTTGACAGTGCTTAATCGCGCTGTGGAACAGTGACCACTGCCAGTGACTGAGCGAAGCTTGTTATTTTTAATAGAGTGTACGCTACGATAAATTCTTTATGAAAAGTTGATAGCGAAAATTGTCAGCAAATTCTGACAATTTATTAATTTCACAGTATTTCAACTTAAGTTCACAAAATTTTTTGTAATAACGAAATCCGGCCACCAAGAGTGCCTGATTTGACAGTACTGGAGTATTTTTAAAGGAAATTTGTGTAACTTTTCATATATGTTGCTATACTAACAGAAATTTCTCTAAAAAGTGATTAAAAATTTGACCTTTAGACTGCACTCATTTGCACAACATCATACCAAAAATGCAAAATGACGTTATGCTTTATAGTCAAAATTTAAATAATTCGAACCTTTTTTCATGTTTAGGAATTTTTTAAGACTACGATAGTCTAAAATTAAACACCTATATATTTGGGTATCATAGCTCAGTCGCATCAGTTACAACTCGAATTAACTATTTTCCATCATCTATTCAATCGCTATTTTTATAGTTTAATTTTGATTGACCCTGTATGTCTCCTACAAATTTTCAATTTTTTTTATCAATTTTTTTCTCCTACTTGAAATCTACAATATTTTCTTCAGCTTTACGCTACTTCAATCAAAATTATGCTTGTTTAATACCCATGCTTTTGTTTACTTCTGAAGGCAACATTTAACATTCCTTCTTTCAATGTTAAATTTACTATGGATTCACATGAAATGAAATCAGAAGAAAGAATAAAAATAAAGCCATAAAAAACCACAAAAATCTAGAATACGCACCAAGTTACTTAATTAGGTTGCATAATAAATTCTTAATTAACTTCTAACGAGAAAACAAACCCCTCAACCCCACGAAACCCAGTCAGCGTAAAAGCAACCATACAAAATGTCGTAGACAAGTCAACATCAGCAGCAACAAAGTCAAAGCCAAAGTGAAACGGAAAAAATATGTTTTTACAAAATTAAAAGAAAACAAAAAAAAGAAATGCCACAAGCAAAGCAAAAAAAAGTCATCATCATCAGTCGTAGCAGAAAAAACGAAAAAAGAACGTCATAAAAAGGACGCTTTTAAATAGTAGCAATGAAACACCATACGTCTTTTGCAGCTGCCGCTACCGCATCCATAATGTTGCTGTTGGCTGGCGACGAAAAAATCGAGTTAATTAGACATAATTTGAGGACAAGGAATATGTAAACATTTCGTTGACTATAAAAGGACTAACAAATTTTGATGTATGTTGTTTGCGGGCTGTTGTTGGTTTTCCATTTGTTTTGTATTCTATGGCATTTCCAAGGATATTTACTAAAGTCACTGCAAAATAAGGAATATTTGATAAGTTCTCTCAATACTTCACTGATTTATTTGTTTTCGTTTGCATATTGAAAAGTAACATTTCCAGTGTGGGCACCTTTTTACTGCCGACTGAAATATAACACTACTGAATTTCTCTATTTCTGGATTAACTTTCAAAATTTTTACATAGCAAGACAATCATGCGATGTGCAAACACAGCAAATCTGAGTTGTGTGTGCGTATTGTCTTTTTTAATTGGTACAGATATCACTAAGGCAAAGTTGCATATCAACAATTAATATTTTTGATCTTACCCTTGGATTGGTGCAGACACATTTTTTAAAAAACAAATTTAAATTGATATTACGATCTTCCTGGGGAGACTACTTGTGATGACAATGCCTGCTTTTTCAACCTCCCTCTAAACTAAAAAGAAAATGTTCGAAAACCTGAGCCCATGGGCAATATATTGATAGAGAGGGTGCCAAAACAAAAACAAATCAAAAAATATCTCTCCAGCAGGTATACTCTTGGCAATGGCAAAAACTCAATTTCAAACTTTGGTATTTGACTGGAATTAAAAAGCAGTTTTATCAAATACACCCCTTATTTTTGATTGAAAAATTTGGAATCATGAAATGGGCCATTTTTTTACCAAAAAAAATGATAATCAAAAATAATGGCTATTTCGTTTCAGCAAAGTATAGATCAATTTATAACGATTCTGCCAGGATTTTTATTTTAAAAATAATAAGTTCATTAACTGATTTTCAGACATATCTTCCTCGTGATGATCCTCTAAAATATAGAGAGCCTAGTTTTGAAATTAAGATATACCTGACGAAATTACACGCGGTGACAATAATTGACTTATCAACCTCTCTCTAAAAGAAAAAAAATATTTTGACAAAAATGTGGCGAAATAAAAATGTTAAGAAAACATAACCAAACAGCAACGCACCTGACAATCATATGAAATCCGACCTATGGTATTTGAATGAATGAAAATTCAATTTTTCTTATATGACCCCAAAGCAATCACTTATTCTTTCTCGATAATATAGGAAATATAAAATGGGTTCTATCTTAGCAACATAAAGAACAATCGAAAACAATCGCTATTTTTTATTAACAAAATATAGATCCGATTATGCAATGATTTTTATTTTATATCTAAAAAGATATCCTTGACCTATATATATTAATAAAGACATCAGAATGAAGGTCGTCAAAAAAATCGAGCTTTTTTAGTTTCTTTTTGTCTTTCTTTAGTGTGATTTCATGTTAATTTTCCTGAAAAACAAATCTATGACTCACTTAATCGTTCAGAATTAAATAAGGAAAAACTGTCATCAATGCCTTAAGCAATTTATGTTTAATTTATGCCTAAGTAAAGAAATGATATTCCATTCACTTTTACTCCACGTTATCTTATTTTTCTTTCACTCTATCTATTTAAAGGATCCTGATGCTTCATTCGATATAAACGGCAATGATTCAGATCCAACGCCACAGGATAATGGTGACAACAAACATGGCACCAGGTGTGCTGGTGAAGTAGCCGCGGTGGCATTCAATAATTACTGCGGTGTTGGTGTGGCTTATAATTCCAGTATAGGAGGTAAGTACAAAACAAAAAAAAATTTATATTTTTACACAAAAAAATGCCACAAGAAATGTAGTAAGCAAACTCAAAAGCGAAAAGAGCAAAAGTCCAAAACATATATATGTTTGGTGAGAAGAGAAAAAACAACAAACGGAAGTGGAAGTTGTAAAACTTTTTGTTATTTTTTACGTTAACATTTTGCCAACTTAAAGATGGTTTATGTCTTTTTATGTTACCGGCGAGCAGTAACAGCCAGTCTTGGTGGTCAGCAAATGTAGGGCATGTAGTGTTGATTTAGTAGCGAATTCCGGTGCTTCAATACTTGAAAAATTATTATAAGCATATTTTTATGTTTGTAATATATTTAGCTGAATTCGTGCTAAGGTGTTGATTTTTTTTTTAAATAGATAACAGGCTGGTTTTCATTAAAACGAGTAAATGTAAATGAGTTTCTTTTTTTTGTGTAATGTAATTTTCATTTTTCATTACGATCACACGCCTGGACAGGTGAAGTTCGATCATTGAATATACCACTGCCAATATATTGAGGATTACATTGATTTTTGTCGCAATATAAGACTTAAACTTTTTAAACTTAAACTGCTGACTTCTAGTCAGGATGACGGAAGCTACAACGCACTAAGTGGACGTAAACCACATTTACATACCATTAGTGCAGAGTCTCTTAATATCACTGAATATGCACAATAGCGAAATTTGAATTTGCATCTTCAAGAAGTGGAGCTTTCTGCTTTATCAGCTAAACTTATTGCCAACATTAACACAACAGCACCACTATTGCTAAGTAATAACATCAGAGCTACATACGTAACAACAACAATTGAAGGCATTTATTAGCAGCGGGTGCCATTCCTGTGGGATGATTACAGCTTTCCATAGTAAATTTTGTAGAAACGCAGCTTATGGTTAAGAGAAAATTGAAAGCAGAAGTAACAGCATTTCGCATATCAAAACAGATGCATCAACTAACACAAATACACTGTAACAACCGCTCATAATTATTTCGCTATCGTTGTCAGCAGCGTTTGGCTTTAACACGCAAATCCAATGTAGACAGATGATACCGATACACTAAGAAAAAGTTAGAGAAATCGAAATAAAACTGCAATAAATACAAAATTTAGAGTATCTCAGGCACATTCTGTGCGCCAAACATAGTCATTTTCAGACTCAAGCAGCCGTTAAATTTTTTTTAACTTCAGATGGATCCTTTAGTTCATAACCACTATTAGACTCGGCTATAGAGTTTGTAGCAAAAGCTTTTTTTGGTAGCTAGACCAACTTTACAAATGGTTAAAAATTTGGAAATATATATTTTAGGCCAAAATAAATTAAATATTTTATTTTAGTTTAGATCGCGTTAATTTTAGAAATTTAATTTTTTAATATATGTAAAGGCTAGGATCGATCTTTTCGGATTTTTTAAAATCGAGTTAAAACACAAGAAATTTTTTGAAAAATTATCCCTTGCAGCGCCGACGTTTCGAGGATTATTTGTCCTCTTCTTCAGGGCGTCAATTTATTAACTGAACATTAAAACATATAATAACATAGTTACAAGTAATGATACAACAATTATAAATATTACATAAATTTAGTTAACATAGATTGGAACAGTGTGAGAGATTTTTAAAATTGTATTTTAAACAGAAAAGCTATTACAAAAGTAAGAAGAAGAGTTAATGTAAAGCTAGCAGATAATTTGTGCTGATATTGTCACAGTCCTCTTTTCTGTTCATCGTTCTATTTATGTTTTTTTGTATGTGCAGACTCTCCAGCGTCATTCTTATGTTGTAGTTTGGCTCTCTGTCGACTATTGAGACATTATCGAGGTCTGCCGAATGTCCAATAACAACATTATTTTTGCACAAAAACCTATGTTTCTTTTGACCAGCATTTTTACAAAAACAAAAACTCCAATTGAAGCACAACAACAATCCAATGTCATTTACAAAATCAGTTGCAATGGTAAGGAGCAACCGTGCAATAAAATCTACATTGGAACCACAAAGCGAAAACTTGCAATTAGAATCGGCGAACATGCGAATGACATATAAACGAAGAAAGAAACGACAGCCTTAGCACAACATATTAAAAATTCTGGACATTCGGCAGACCTCGATAATGTCTCAATAGTCGACAGAGAGCCAAACTACAACATAAGAATGACGCTGGAGAGTCTGCACATACAAAAAAACATAAATAGAACGATGAACAGAAAAGAGGACTGTGACAATATCAGCACAAATTATCTGCTAGCTTTACATTAACTCTTCTTCTTACTTTAGTAATAGCTTTTCTGTTTAAAATACAATTTTAAAAATCTCTCACACTGTTCCAATCTATGTTAACTAAATTTATGTAATATTTATAATTGTTGTATCATTACTTGTAACTATGTTATTATATGTTTTAATGTTCAGTTAATAAATTGACGCCCTGAAGAAGAGGACAAATAATCCTCGAAACGTCGGCGCTGCAAGGGATAGTTTTTCAAAAAATTTCTTGTGTTTTAACTCGATTTTAAAAAATCCGAAAAGATCGATCCTAGCCTTTACATATATTACAAAATAAATTAAATTTATATGGTATTTCTGAAAACTTATAAACTAAGTTTGTTATCATATATGGCTTATACTCATACAGTTCAAAAAGTGCTTTTACTCTTATATTAATGCACTTAATATACTCTTAAACACATTAATAAGAGCAGCATTTGCTTTGAAATAAAAAATGCTTTATGTAACAATAATTTGTAAGTTTTTCCACTCTTGCAAGACTTCTTATGTCTATGATGTTGCTAAAGCCTTTAAATTCATACAAGTCTTTCAGAAGTTTTGAGTCGATTATGTTCTCAAACTTATCAATTTACCTAGTTATTTTCAAATTTTCAAGTCGTTAAATTTTTTTGATTTTGCAGGATCCGAAGAGAGATCACCTTCACCCATATGCTGATCGGATTTCTTATTAAGTCTCGAATTTAGACAAATACATCCAAAAACTCTTGTCTATTAAAATGTATCCAAGGCTATCTCTAATTGAAATTATTTAATTAACTTTTTTTCGGATTCTTCACCTACTTGTTTACCGAACAAATATTATTCAAACTGAGAGCTTCGAACATAAAAAATACGTCTAGGTAGTTTTGCCAACACGTTTCTGGTCATAACTACCTGGCAAACAGGTACAAACAGTTAAGTTAATATAGGCAACTGTACTGATCTGTGTACCAATCGAAATACTTATCAAAGTAAAGATAATTTAATTGCAAAGACGATGGTATAGCATTGCCTGCAATTAACCGGTCATCAAATAGTATTGCCAGGCTTTAAAGTTAAAAAATGGGAGTGAACAAAGATGCGTGAGAGAGAAAAATGAACGTCCGATAAAGATAGCCACTACCATACTTCAATGGAAAAGTGTTTCTGGATGTATTCGCTTACATTCGAGATTTAATAAAAAGTATGTTTCATCCGGTAAGCAGATGGGTGAAGGTCGATGGCTCTTCGGATCTTAGACTTTGAGCTCATTAAGTTTTTCAAGTTCCCAAATCCTATCAGAATGCTTAAGTTCTATGGTTAGAAAAGCATTTCAGATAGTTGGTTTTGGCTTTATAACATTCGAAGCATTCATGTAGCCTTTCCAATATTGAGAGACCTTGAAGTCCAACAAGCTGTTTAAATTTATGCATTCACCCTTATCAAGCAATTTCATAAAATCTGTGAATGACATCAAGTTCATCAAATCCTAGCAGAAGGTGACTTAGGAATTTTAAAAATTAATTGAGTGGAGAGCTCAAACCTCGTTTTTCCTTTTAAATTACGAATACTTTCGATCAAACCTGCCAACAGCCAGAAATTTGTAGTCCTCGGTCATATTTTATCGTGCTATTGAAGAAATTCATGTTTATCAAATTTATTCACTGCATTCATCTAAAGAGCCCGCTCAACTCAATTTCATTTTCATCTTTCCTGACAAGCAAAAAAATTTTGCTAGTTTCTACAATTTAACTTTCAGCAGTAGGTAACTCTAAAAAACCATTTATTTTCTCAATGTATCGCACATCGCATTTGCGATAATACCACAATGTGCTACATGAGACTTTGCAATACGTATTTATCCTAACCGCAGACTGCTTACTCAAAGCGTCTATGTGCAATGCACTTGTGCGGAGAACTTAACACCAGCAAAGGATTCACGGTTTCATTTTGAGTACAAAAGCACAATTTTCGCGATCATTGTCAATTGACAAGGATATTGCTGTGCCTTAGCGTAGCTTTGTGAAGGACAAATGAAATGGGATGAAATGCTTTGCGGCATTTTCGCTTTCGCTGTTGTGTTTGTTGCCATTGTCGCTAACTCGTTCCAGAGCTTAACTGTTGGTGTTACTTTAGCTCTGACTGTAAATTGCTGCTTTTTCAATGGCATCCTTTGGGGTCATCACCTATGCTTTTGCTGGTAAGCCAAAGTGCTATCGTCAATTGTGTTGTCATCATCAATTCCGGAGTCTTTAGTGATGATTGCAATTAAACGGTTTTGGCAAATTTTTCTTTAGTCATAGAACTTTGTGATAAGAATTTTGATAATGCTACACTCAACGTATATGAGTTTTCCAATTATTAGTGAAGTAATTAGATTTGCAAAAATTTGGGGTTCAAAGAAAATAAATATTATTTTGCGGTTTCTTTGGATTTTTTTTGAAAATATCTAAAACATATTTATTGTCTCACAAAATTGTGAAAAAATTACAAACCCTTAAATAACTTAGAGAACATAGAAAAAACAATGCTCATACATCAACTCATGCCCTTCTCCCGCTGTTATTCTAACGAACTTGGTTAATTTTTTTGTGCTGTCAAAAGCACGCAGTAGCACATTTTTGCCATTTCTTAATATTTTTCCTTCTCGAATTTGCAAGACACACGCGTCCTCGCGCTATAAAAATCAAGCTTAAGTGAAAAAAGTCAATAACAGTGTTCTGTAACGCCTGCAGTGGTGAAGTAGCAGCATCATTGTTCCATGCCACCCAGTTAAAGTCACCAGTCCTGTGGAGCCGGATGTCTGGTCCTCTTTTACATTTAAGCTACTTTTGACGTTTCCTATGTTGGTGGTCTCTTTCATTTTGTTTCTTTTCTTCTGATGAGTTTAATGTTGTTTTTTCATCTCAAAGGCTTTAAATTTTTCTGCATGGGTACATCCATGGCTGAACTCCACTTTTAAGTGCAAGCGTAATACATTGAAAATGTAATATTTCAGTATGGAGGCAGTTTGTGAATTCTTCGAACAAGGCTCTCAAAGCTATGGCAATCAAGAAAGTCTTTTTAATAATTTACTAAAACGTGAAGTTACTTGTGGAAGAAACCGTCAGCAGAATCCTGAATGCATTCTTTTTAGTATGATACACTATCCAGTTACTTAGTACTAACATTTTATAATTAAATGTTACACATACGTCTCATTACTATTAATGTTTACTTCCTAAAGAATTCAAATATCTTACAACTTAGTTCCGATATACTGTAGTGTTGACGTGCTTTAAATGTGATTATTTTTACATTATTCTTAACCGGAAAAAGTGTTTTTAATTACTGGCCGCTGGAAAAGCAAAAAAAAATCTACTTTTCAAAATAGTACACTTATTTAAGATCTTAGAAATGTTTTCATAAAAGTCATTTAAGCCCAGTTTTCGCTGGAACATCCCGCTCAAAAGCACGTGTGTGTATGTATGTGCTTGTATTTTAATGCTTTGGGAATATTGTGTCAATATTTTAAAAGTATCACACATAGCAAACTTTAATACACACACACACATACACACTTCTTTCAATATGTATAGAATGTATGAAGTTGCTATTAAAATCCTTTCCCTTGTCTTTTTACTTCAGGCAAACAAAACGTCATTTTACTTGCTGTTGCCACTCATATACCCCTTGTGTTCAGGCCAGTTACCACATAAAATCCTTAGGGGCTCTTTATGTGTAAACGACGACCAACTTAAGGCGTCATGATGAAAATGAAACCCTTTATTTTTCTTTCACTTTCATATGTGATATGTGTGTGTGTTTGTTTATATTATGTATGTATTTTTTATTTTTCTTTTACTAAAAGCATGAGTCATAAATGTTTGATAGTTGCTTTTGTTATGTGCATATAGCTCAAAAGTGGGTTTGCTATTTTTTTTTTTTTTTTCTTTTTCTAAGCCAAAGAAGAAAATGTCATTGCAGGCTATTGAAGATAAAGCAAATTTAAAAAAAGTAAAGATAATTGAAGAGAAAGTGCTGTAGCAGAAATGTTTCATTGAGGAGAATCTTTTTTTTTTTTGTAAACTGTTAGCTTTCATTTATGCAATTTAAATATTCTTCTAACGTGAGATATCAGCAACATTATTGGCTATATATAGTTTTGAAACAAAGTGCTTAAATACAACTCATATGTCAAAAAAATTGTTTTACAATAAGAACTTCATGTGCAATATCTCAGTTCTGATATCGTTTGGCATTCGCATGCTTCGTTTCTCGACATCATATTTTATTTTTTTTATGTGAAAACATAATTTTTTTTAATGGTCGTTGATAAGAAATAAAGAATTCTTCTCTGAATTTTTAACACTTTGAAAACGGTTGAAAACGTATTTTGCATTTATTCAGTGCAATTTGTGCATTGGAGTGGTCCTTTAGCCAAATATTTTCGGAAATTCTCTGCAAAGTGAGCAGTTTTCTGAAGAGCTATTAAACTCTATGAACTTCTTATGCAGAAAGTTTCATAATTTTTTCAAGCTTAAACTTTTCATTTCCCATACAAAACTTAAAAATTTTTGCAAGCATATCGAGCAAAGACTTTGTAGGTAATTGTTTTGAATGAATTTTTAAGAACCACCTTAATTTTTATACTTAAACGCTTAATATATTGGTTTTCCATTGCTTGATATTTTTTTAAATTTTTTCAACACATTTTTTGGGCTTTCGTCATTTTTGTTGTTGCCATTCATGTTGTCGTTAATTTTGCTTTTCAAGAGCTCAACCGCTTGTGTACTCTCAAGTGAAGATCTCGTACATTTTTGCATGCCGTGCTCTGTATTCTTGTGTGATATTGCTTACATTGAGTTATAACGCAATTAATTTTATAATTTTTAAATCAAAAGCTTAAAATTTAAATGTTCACTGACTGTGACGATTATTTACTTTTCTCAGCAATTTCATATGCAAGTAAAAGTTTGGGAAAATCATCATAAGAAGTTGCACACAGAAAAAAGTTTCATTAATAATTAACAATAAAAAGAACATTCCAAGAATGCCATGATAATACCAGAAAAAATCGCATTACTTTTCAAAAATCTCCTTAAACGAAAATTATGAATAAATTTTTCAAAAAAAACTTTACAAAGCAAATTATATGCTAATATTTGCTTAACTTATGTTGATGTAATTAATAAAATTTGTACTTTACAACCCACTTTTGATACTTTAAATTCACTACTCTGTATATCCTTTGCCCCACAATATTTGCTATGCTTATTTTCGTTATTGTAATTTCACTTTTGCTTCCAAAATAAACAGCAAAAGTGGCGGAAACGGAAGTAATTTGAAATGGCGTTAAATAAGTTTTTCGCTACTTTGCTACAAGTTTTATTGCTTCTGCAGATTTTGCATAAAATGACAATAAAGTAATCAATTTAAATAAATTTTCGTACTCAATTTATGTTAATTTCATTGCAAGTTTCCAAAAGTTTCAAGTGATCATAAAATTTGATTTCCCTTACAAGCAGCAAAAAAAAATATGTTAAAATTCCATCAGTGAAAAGTTTATTGTTCAATTATTAACATTGACAAACTGTGTCGTTTTTTCTTCGACTGTAAAAGTTGAAAAAATAACGTCCTTTTAACAACATCGCATGAAACAATCGGCAGGACATTTTTGTAGCTGTGCCAGACACCCATATGAATACAAATGAATGCAGTTGTCATTCAATTAACCAAAAAAAAAAAAAAAAATAAAAAAATAAAACCCTGTATTCACTATCTGAGATTTCTGTATTAATTCTTGGATCATATTAAATTAAGCATATTCTTAGACTTCTTTTCCTCAACCAGAAGGTGACATTCTCGCATTTACTGTTGAATGTTTAATTTCGAACATAGATAATTTGTCTTTTTGTGAATACATTTTAAAAATGTCTTACATGTAGATACTTACACTGAACAAAGTTTTTGCGTGAATACTAAAACTCTCTATTTTATATAGAGCAGTTCAATATTAATTTTTTTTTAAACATATAGCGCAAATCTAGATGGAAACACAATACGTACTATAAAAATTAATATTTGTTGATTTAAAATTGAAATAATTATTTTCTCAGTGCATTTTTATCGATGCCATATCATGACATAAAAACAAACAAAGCAAATTGTGCTCTTAACAAGTGACAGCTGCAAGTTGTCAAAAAAAAATTCACTAGCAGACATAAAATAAAAACCAACAGAAAGCATCGTGCTCGGCGAAAAGTGGAGTTCGTATAAATAGCAGGATAAAATAACGAACGCATCACTATGAGGCATAAAATTTAAAGGACAAGCGACAGCAGCAACAACTATGTACACGTGAATTATCCTTATTAAAAATACATTGTCATTACAGTGTTATGTGATTAAAAGTAACATAGCTCTGACAGCGAACCGTTACAGTAAAGCGACTAAAAATTTCACTGCATGCAAACCCAGTTGGAGTTAATGTCATTGATGACACTTTCAAGTCTGACAAAAAAAAAAAATATTTATATGTATACTATATTAAAAATTGTACATTGTGTCAAAATTCGAACAAACATCCCTATCCTTAGTCACCATATTAGAAGCAAAGAATCCTCATGCCCATGATTGACTTTTGTGTAGTAGACATTTTTCAAATCCTTACCTAACAACAGTTCAGCACTCAAAGTTCATTAAGGTGCATTGCTCCAATGTCTAGCATAATTGCTAGCATAGAATACATATTCCATTGTGTCCGATTGTTCGATTACAAACCGCACAAAATTAAAGTGTTTATCAAACCTCAGAAGTCATTTTGGTGTAGAAATAATAATGGTCTTCATTTTGAGATATGTGTTTCCAATGAAAAACTGCATTTATATTGCAATCTTCCTTAACATGAATCACCCTCATATTTTCTACTGGGATGTGAATTGAAAAACCAACCTCTTGCATGTTAAACAAGGCATCAAATTGCCATAATAAATTAATTACTTTTCAACATTTTTAAATCTTTTTTTTTCCTGGATCAAGTTGAAACACAACGCTGATCTAAAGTACGCAGACAGGCATATGTTTGTATGAATATGGGAATTTTACAAACACATACACATCAAAACATTAAATGTTAGTGTTAAGAGTTAATGCAGCTCAGTGAACTGTTTGACAGTAACAGCAGCAGATACGACAACAGGAAGGCTATAAATATATTTAGTATCAATGATTTTATTTGAGCATTAGATGGTACCTTTATTTTAAAAGAAGGCTACCAAACATTATTTAAATTTGTGAGTATGAGCATTCTCTAAAATATTAAGCTAAAAGTTCTTAAAAATAAGATGATTCAATTGAAGTTCAATAATGCTAATGAAAGTTTAAAAAAAAAAAAATTTTAGGAGCTAAGTTTAATTTATGTTCCAAAATCCCATCCTCTGCAGACTAAAATTTAATGCGCTAATAATTTTAAATCATCTCAGTTTCAGGTAAAGTCTTTTTGGTTGGTTATTTTAAAAACCATTAGTTTTTCATTACTTAGGCTTCATTTGCCTACCACTTTATTTAACTCATTATCAAACACTCTCAATTTTGGCTCAATGGCTCAATGGAGCGTGCTGGAACATTTTATATTTTTATACCCTACACAGAGGGTACATTCACTTTGTCATTCCGTTTGTAACACATAGAAGTGGCGTGGGAGGTATGGAAAAGTATATATATTCTTGCTCAGCGTCACCACCTGAGTCGATATAGCTGTGTCCGTCTGTCCGTCTGTCTGTTGGAATCAGGTTTACGCAAAAACTAAGCAAGCTAATTCAATGAAATTTTGCACACAGCTCACATCTTCTTGCAAGCTGCCAGCATATAAAAATGGGCGAAATCGGTTAACAGCCACGCCTTCCGCCCATACTCTATGTAAATATACCCAAGTCCGTTTTGAAAAAATGTCGCTGCGATTTTGATCAAAATTGGTGATTTGGTGAATATGAGAACAACATTAAGATAAGTCTAGGTCTTAAGTTTGCAAAGGCTTTTAAAGAGGCGTGGCACAGCCCTAAATTTTAAGTTTTATGACGCCATTGCTCGTAAACTGTGCAAGATATTGTGATGAAATTTGGTACACGGATACAGATCTTGTGAATTTTTAATTCCGCATAAAGTGGGCGGAATTGTAAAAGTGGGCGTGGCTTTTCTTAACAATTAAAAAATCTTGATTTCGTATAACTCCAAAATGGCACATACGATTTTCACTTAATTTTAGGGATGTTACCACTGAAAGTAGTCAACAATACAAGCCACGTCAATATACTGAAAAATTTATTTTAAGGGCGTGGCATAGCCTACAATATTTATTAACGTTATAAAAAGAGAACTAACAACGCAATCGTTATGAAATTTAATATGGCGGATACACTTGCTAAAAGGTGTCTTCTTGCAAAATTTTGGCACAATTACGCCGGTGGGTGTGGCACCTCCCATATAAGCAAAATACGTTTAATGCTATAGATAGTGTGCTATGAAAGTAATCTTCATAAAATTTTGTGTAGAGGTGTCGGTTACTATACGCTTCATAATTAAATGAAACTTGACAAGATTGCATCAGTGGGCGTGGCACCTCCCTCATTCACATAAAGTTATAAGTGCTATTTTAAGTGAACTATTGGAGCAATCGATCTGGAATTTGATGTAAGTGGTTTACTGTCTAATAGGTATATATGAATCAAAAGCTGGCGAAATAGTAACAGTGGGCGTGGCACCTCCCATACAATTAAAATACCTTAAGTGGCATAACTATCGAAATATATGAGCAATCATAGTGAAATTTGGTGTAAGTTTTTTTATTAAAAGCTATTTCTGGATCAAAATCGGAGTGGATTGCACCAGTGGGTCTGTCACCGTCCTAAATTTTAGGAATAATTACGGCACATATCGCAAACTATACAAGCTATTTTGCTAAAATTTGGTTTGATCATGTTAATCACGAATATCATTTATTGAAACAAAAGTGGGCGGAATTTTAGGAGTGGGCGTGACATATTTCGTGTTTTTCATTTCTATTCTATTCTTTTCAACATTTCCCATATTCTTTTGACATTTTCACTTTTTTTCAACACTTTCCAACATTTTTGAACCTTTTTACATTATTTTCGACTTATTCAACCCCCTCAACATTTTTTTAACATTTATTTAAAATGTACTTTTAATGTGGTGTAGGGTATGTGAGTTTCGGCCTGGCCGAAGATAACACCTTTACTAGTTTTGCTTACTTTTGTTTTACGATAATGCAAACATATTTAAAAATGTTCCAAAAAATAATAGGTAACAAAACCCAGACACACATGCACTTGTGCACAAAGCTGTCACTCATTGTCGGCTCAACTCAACTGAAATGTGTGTGTGCATGAGCACAAGTATTTGTACAGTATTAATTTCCACTTTTAAATAATTTCCCATATCGTTGCTTACTACGTATCACAAACACAATCATATACTTTATTTGAAAAAAAAAATATTTTTTGTTTTTTTATGTTCACTCCTTTCAGGGGTTCGCATGCTGGATGGTAAAGTAAACGATGTCGTTGAAGCCCAGGCACTCAGCTTAAATCCCTCACACATTGACATCTACAGCGCCTCATGGGGACCCGAGGATGATGGTTCGACGGTGGATGGACCCGGACCCTTGGCTAGGCGTGCATTCATTTATGGCGTCACCAGTGGACGTCAAGGCAAAGGTTCAATATTTGTTTGGGCATCGGGTAATGGTGGTCGTTATACGGATTCTTGCAATTGCGATGGCTACACCAACTCAATTTTCACACTTTCAATATCGAGTGCAACACAAGGCGGGTAAGTGAAAGTAGGGTGGGTGTAGTGTAACAAAATGTGTAGGGTATAAATGTGGATTCCATAAAGATATTGTAGTAGCACAGAGTGCAGGATATTGAAACGGCTGTATGTGCGTCGTATGTATGAACAAGATTTATTTTTGCTGTAGTTGATATCCTTTGATTGATATTTCAGTTGTTTACTTTACTTTTTCGTTTCTTCCTTTAACTTAACACGAGAGTACATAATTATTACTGAAAGAATTTGTTAATGCTGTTTACTTACGAATAAAATCCGTGTAATAAAAAGGAATTTTCGAGATACGTTTATTTAAAAATGTTGATGGATTCTATACAGGCTTTTGATAGACTACACGATTGGTAGTTTGACTTGAAAAATGATAAAAATAGCTTTTGGTCAATATACAAATGTAGACAAAAATATCACAGAATTTCAAATTTGCACTAAAAAACGAGTGGCAATAAAATTTTTGAAATTTTGATCTTTTTTAAAGGCATTTTGAAGTTTATTGTATTAGCAAGCGGAATGCAGAAAATGGGCGAGGATTATAGGAGAGGAGAGAAAAATAGGAAAAGAAATGAGAGCAGAGGAGAAAAAAGTAGTGAACGGAAAAGGTAAGGAAAGGAGTGAGAGAGAAAAAAAATGAGAGATGAGATGGCCATAGTATAGAAGAAAAAAGGAGTGCATTGAATGAAAGAGAGCTGAAGAGAGCATAAGAGATCAGAGGAGAACAGGAAGGAAAATTGGGAAAAAAGTATAAGATAGGATATAGTAGACGAGCAAAAGATAAGTGACGAGAAGAGAAGAGAAGAAACATAACATATTGCTCGTTCGATAGATACCTTAAACCACACTATGGTAGTTTTTTAAATATCGATATGGAAACATATCCAATCTGACGATCGCAATGGGTTCTCATATTTCAGCCGAAAAAAAATATTTATGGCAATCTGAAAACCTTTTTTAACAAGAAATTAAATGAAACTTAATCCACAACAAATGTATTTTCTTTGAAATATTTTCCTTTGAGGGTGTTTGTCATAAGAAATATGAAACACAGAAATGTTGATCCGAAACTTGAAAGGATTTTTCTATATAGTTTCTAAACGCGAGTTTTATATTGGTTTCAAATTGATTTTATTCAATGCTGTTTGCTAGGAAGCACATTTTATTTTCAAACATTTGTATTTTTTTAAGAGACAACACTTAGGATGTAATACTAGTTTTTTATATCACCTATTTACCGTATACTGTTTATTTAACAAATTTAAATAAAATAGTGTTTGTTCTCCTATACGCATATATTTATATTTAATTGATATTATTAATAAAAACTGGAAAATCGTGTAATTTGCAATTACTCTGTCATAAAATGTCAGAGTAGCTGGCAAAACCAGCAGCTGTTCAAATGTTCAATACGAGTGGTAGAATTCAATACTTTGAACACCAAAATCCTCCAATTCCCCAACATAATATGAGTGAATGAAACTTTTGCAATTATAAATTTTAAATTTAGTTTGCGAATTTAATTAAACTTTTTTCGAGAAAATGCATTCAACCGCCAATTAAAAAATATGCGTTAGCACACGAAATTGGCAACATTTGCAGCAAATATCAAAAATTTAATTTATTTTTGTGGTTGCAGCAAAAAAAAACTGTGTTTTTTGTACTGATTTTAATTCTGAATGGTTTTTTATTATTCCCGCTAAACTTCATTCATCCACAAATTAATTTATTAACTCATAATTGGGCATTTTAAATTTCGCAGGTGCAAATGCTGCCAAACGCATTCGGTATATGTGCTGTTTTTCTATTTTCTATTGTTGTTATTTTCACTTAAACTAAATGAAAGGTTTTTTGCGAAAATTGTAATTGCCAATTGAACAACATGAAATATGTTGCTTCAGGTAATTACAAGCATTAGCTGGAATATTTCATGTTTGAACACTGAATGAACTTGCATTTTTTAATTATACAAAATAAATTTTTGAATGAACAGTCAATCTTGCTCGAGATTTTGTAGTCGCTTTCGGGCGATTTTTTATCTGGGTTATAATATTGCTAATTTTTTCAAATTATTTTGTGACTAATACTACCAAAAAACCTTGGAATTTCACCAATTTCAAGCCAATATTTTTTCTTTGGTTAATAGTGAAATTATCACTTTGTTTTAAAATTATCAATATTAAAGTTCAATGTCATTGGGCCTATTAAGTGGGTGTTTTCTCGTACTTTAAAATCAATCAATTTTTATTCTTTAACGCATTTCTGTCATTCACAGCTTTAAACCATGGTATTTGGAAGAATGCTCCAGCACTTTGGCTACCACCTACAGCTCAGGTACCCCCGGACACGATAAGAGTGTCGCCACTGTTGACATGGATGGTCGCCTACGTCCCGATCATATTTGCACTGTTGAACACACAGGGACTTCTGCATCGGCACCACTGGCAGCTGGTATTTGTGCCTTGGCCCTGGAAGCCAATCCAAACCTAACCTGGCGTGATATGCAATATCTTGTTGTGATCACTTCACGTCCAGGTCCACTGGAAAAAGAAAGTGGTTGGATCATCAATGGCGTGAAACGCAAATACAGCCATAAATTTGGCTATGGACTAATGGACGCTGGTGCAATGGTTGGGCTGGCGGAACAGTGGACCACAGTACCACCGCAGCATATCTGCAAGTCACGTGAAAATAATGAAGATCGAAAAATCGAAGGCACCTACGGCTATACACTCGCAACACATATGGATGTGAATGGTTGTGCCGGTACCATTAATGAAGTGCGCTTCTTGGAACATGTGCAATGTCGCATCACGTTGCGTTTCTTCCCACGTGGCAACCTGCGTATTTTGTTGACTTCACCTATGGGCACTACAAGCACTTTACTCTTTGAGCGTCCACGAGATATTGTCAAATCCAATTTTGATGATTGGCCATTCTTGTCCGTGCATTTCTGGGGTGAAAAGGCAGAGGGACGTTGGACGCTACAAGTGATAAATGGTGGTCGCAGAAGGGTCAATCAGCCTGGCATACTCTCTAAATGGCAATTGATATTCTATGGTACTGCCGTACAGCCAGTGCGGCTGAAGGGAGGACTGCAGCAGCAATCGCAACGTGGTCCTGGCTTGAATCCATACGCTTATCCAACTGAATCGGATTTGGGTCAACCTGCCGCAGATGGTGGATTCTTTAACACGGATCAATTTTCTGGATATCTCAATTATCAAAATCTTTTTACTGGCGCCGGTTCGAATCCTGAAGTAGCAGTGGCCACAGTTGATGGTCATAATATTCCTACGCCGCAGCGTCAAAATGTCATGGCTGATTCGAATAATAAGCTCGTTTTGCACGACTGTGATCCGGAGTGTGATTCACAGGGCTGTTATGGACGTGGACCAACACAATGTGTTGCGTGCAAGCACTACCGATTGGATAAGTAAGTTGGTGATGTTCGTTTGTAGATATTTACCTATTAACTATTTTTTGTTTTTTTTTTCAGCACCTGCGTTAGTCGTTGTCCGCCACGCTCATTCCCAAACCAGGGTGGTGTCTGCTGGCCTTGCCATGAGTCGTGTGAAACTTGCGCTGGTGCAGGCCAAGACAGTTGCCTGACGTGTGCACCTGCTCATTTGCATGTAACTGATTTAGCTGTTTGTCTACAAGTTTGTCCTGACGGCTATTACGAAAGTAAGTTGTCGTTATATTTAATATGTGTCCTCTAAATAGATTTTAAAACGGCTTCACGTGTAAGAATACTTTCGTCGCTAAAAACTAAAAAAAGTCTACTGAAAAAAAGGGTGACCATTTTAGAACCATTGGAAACAAAAAAGTCAAATTTTCAAGTCAAAAAAAATATGCTCACATATACACTTTTAACTTGTGATAAGCCTGCTTGTTAAGTTTGCATGCGATTATCTTGACATGACAACATTTAAATGGACCCAGTAGGCAAGGGTAGCAGCATACAGAACTTCTAAAAGTCCTTCCTTTGGCAGAAATAGGGCTTTCCAACTTCTTCCATACGTACTTTCTTTTTTATATGAAATGTCCGGCTGTAACTGGCCTTAGCAGGCCTTCTAAGACAGCTTGCCATAGCAGGGCTCACAGAAGTACTTGGAAAAAACGGATGTCATCACGTCTAGGGACATTGAAATATCTCGTTTTTTTATTACTTGCGTTGATATTTTTTATGTTTAGTTTTCGTGACGTTCCTTCATTTATAATTGACAACAAAGCTCTACAACATTAACATTCCATGAAATTACTCACATATTCTTTACATTTAACTATTTGCATATGTATCTAATGCCTTCTAATTTGCGGCCTGATGTGGGAGCGCGTAATAGCCTTTCTCCGTGGCACGCCTTGCTCAATTGCCTGCTGGGCAGATAAAAGCAACAATATTGTTTCACAATGTTTGTCACAATTTAAGCAAGTAATTTGAAGCAATTTAGGTTCTAAACAATGAACTAAATTTTATTTTTGGATAGAAAGTAACCTATGTTCTTATTCAAGACACATAACAACTATCTACCAAATTTTATTTAAATTCATTCAACCGTAAAGACCCTATTGAGGATTAAACGACCTTACTCTGGCATTTATAACTAAGTGAGATTAACAAAAAATATGTTTTAAAGAAAAGTAGAGCGAAAATGGTCAGGAAACGAGGCAAATATACTGTGACAGATAAGATATCGAACCCACAAAAATTGAGAGAGAATAAACCTACATAAATTGAGTAACATTTACGAGAACAGTTTGCGATTACGATCAATGTACGAAAACGCAAAATAATATATAAAAACTTTACCATTTGTGTTCAATATTAGAAAACATCATACTTTAAAAAGAATTCCCATATATTGAGTTAGGCCAACTAATTTTAAAATCATTCTTAGTAATAGTCGAAAATAAGCAGTACAAAAAGGAACGTACTCTACATTAGTTGCATAGGAGGTTTTATGGGGGACTAGTGTCACTAATTCTCTTGCACAAATAAATACTTGGCATATTTTTTATGAAACGATTTCTTAGAAGCGGGCTTTATGCAAAATTTTAAAATCAAAGTCCACTCTAAAACGAAGCCTCTTGCAAAAGTTAAGACCAC
Organism: Meiosimyza decipiens; assembly: GCA_963680825.1. NCBI lineage: Eukaryota > Metazoa > Arthropoda > Insecta > Diptera > Lauxaniidae > Meiosimyza > Meiosimyza decipiens. Next base: position 140,279,599 of record OY804258.1, on the reverse strand, counting down.
TGAAAACGATTAAATTGACTGTAACTTTAAATATGTTTTCAAAAGAATAGTTTTTATTAAGACCAACTTTTTATTTGATGTTATCAAAAAGTTAAAAACTGTATGTTTCAGGAAAAGATAAGCTAAGATTCTAAAATTAAAAAAAAAACTTTTACATTTTGTTTCACAGTCATTCAAAGGTTAGCAATTTTTCAACACTTTTATCAAGTGTCCCATATCCTGGAATCCATTGTAGTCAGAGATCTAAAAATGCATCTTAAGCTTAGGAACTTCGTGAGCATTGAAAAAATGGTTTTTAAATGCAGAGCTTGCTAGGTCAAAAATTTTGGATTGTTGAGTAAGTAGCATTAGCTAATTACGACATTTCACCAAGATAATGTGACTTAGCTCATTATGGATTTTACACATTCGATATATTTTAAACAGTTGAGTTCTTATAATGTGTTCAAAAATTTTGAAAGAATGTTATGAAGAGTTGAAATATAAATTGACAACTCAACGAGCTGGTGGTTGCCAAGACTGACAACCGAACAAATGACATAAGTTTTCAAAAGTATTATTAAAAAAACAATGTTGTTAAAAATTTTTCTGTTTTTTGTTTTTAAGTATACTTTTGCTTACATCCAAATCATTATATACCAAATTGTAACTATCATAAATTACAAAAATAAATATTATATTATACCCTTAATCGCAATTTTTTTGTATCGCTTAGATTATGACAACAAAACTTGCGTGCCCTGTGAAGCGAATTGTGCATCCTGTCAGGATCGTCCAGATTATTGCACCAGCTGTGAACATCATTTAGTGATGCATGAACATAAATGCTATTCGGCGTGTCCTCTTCACACCTATGAAACAGAGGATTACAAGTAAGTGAACAAGAACAAACAATAAACATATTTGCACACAACTACAGCTGTAAATTAATGCACACATTAACAAATCAACACTTGCTCTCTCATGCACTTGATATTAATTAAGCAGTAAACATTAAACAGTGAAAGTGTTTCAAAATATTAGGAAATAAAATCCTCTAAGCAAATGAAGAAAAACTGGCAATGCTTCAAGGAGTTCACTCAGCTGAGCTTAGTCAACAAATAGTTGAACTTTGTTTCGATGACATGTGGCTCAATATTTTGTGTAAATATTCAAGCTTTATACTCGATTTTTGGAAAACTTCAGTGAAGACAAAATATTCAAAAAAAAAAAAAACGAACATTTTTGAAAATGTTGAAATTACTATACAATAGAACAGGACAAAATTTAGATTCATCCCGTCACCGACTCAAAAGCTACAAGAAACCTTATAAACCATATCGTCATTATTTTTTTGTCGCTCCAAGAAAAACCAATGGACCAATGGAACTTTTCATTCTCCTAAAGATCCTTTTTGACTAAAAAAAAGGAAGTTTTGCTCACAACTTTTAATACTTCACATAACGGATATCAGAATTTGCTCGAAAAATAAAGATTGCGTTTTTGCAAAAAACTTGACGTTAAAAAATTCAACATTTTTTTGATAATATCCAATTCCAAAATTCGAATTTCCCATATTTTTTTTTATTTATTTTGCTTCCACTACTGTACTTGTTGAATTTGTTATTGCTTTTTTTATTTTTTGCCTGTGATTGGAAACTTAATAAGCTCATTTTTCAGTAATGCAGTATCCATTCTTTGAAGGTATTAAAGTTAAAAAAACGTGATTTTTTTTCCTTCAGGAGTATCAAAAGTGCTTTTTCACGAAGCGAAAAAAAATGGCGCAGATATCGTTTTTATGGGTTCTTCTTACTTTTCAGTTCGGGTCTGACTGACTTTATTTTGCTTCATACAAATCCACCCGGTCTACTATCCAAATTATTATATTTTCAGAACCATTTTTCTGTTTAATATTAAGTCCCATGAGACCAATTAAGTTATTATTTGTTAAGGGACTAAAAACTCAAAGTGATTTCCCTCATTATGATTTATTTTGCTACAAATCCTTTTATTGTTTGTTAAAAACTTTTCATTAAGTTTTCTTTTGTAATAGACCTTTACAATTTATGTATTGCGATTTGAAGCGATAATTGAAAATTCGTTGTATAAATTGTGTTGTTTTGTGTGCTTGTGAATTTTTTTATAGCTTTTAAGTGGCTAAAAACAAGGTATTTTTCAAAATCGAAAAATTTGGATTATCTAAAAATCTTCTGTCATTTTTCAGGTATAATTTTGTAACTTTTAATTTTCAAAAATATCATGGAACTTTCTTCATTTTCTAATTTTCGCAATATTCCATTCTTTCATAACCTGAATCCATTTCACTTTTCTTTGACTGATTGTTTTATACGGCAAAAACTTATAAGATTTTTTAAAAAACTTCAGTGATTTTAAACTTTTATTGCAAAAATGATTCTTTTTTCTTCATCCATAAAGGTTTCTTCAGAAATTTCATGTGATTTTTTAAAAATCAATTAGTTTCTATACTAAAGGTTTTATTCGGCAAAACTTCCATCTTTAGCACTTTAAACAAAATTAGATATGTCGATTTAAAAATCTATATGCTACTAAAGTTTACTACAGTACGACCTAATATCATGCAATATATAAAACTAATTGTTTAAACGTGCTAGAGTGAATTCGTACTAAAAGGAATGATCGACTGCTAAAAACCAACAAAGCAATAATTAAATGCGCCCTAAAGGCGTTATATTAATATTCTCACTTTTCACAGAAAGTAAATTAAAACAACTCATTCAATTCGATTCGATTCGATTCGATTCGAGTAGCAATATAAAAAAATAAAATTATTGCTTCACTAAATTGAACAATTTATTGAGTATCCCATGCTATTGCTATTGTTCATTTTATTTCCATCGCTTGGCAATTCATCTGCACGTTGTTATAATTTAATAATACTAAATAAAGTTATAGTTTCCATTTATATAATTTAGACAGAAACGACCATTTGACCTCGCACAGCAATATTCAACCACACACAGACACAAACACACACACATACATACACAATAACAAATAGACAACAGCAATTTGTAGCAAACCAAACAAAAAAATAATACCAACACAATCACAAAGGATAAGCCATAACAAAACATACCCACAGCTACAAACCACTGTGACACGCCTACTACCCTAACGCCATCTACAATGCATTCTACACAAGCGTTTAAGGCTTCCTCGAACACAACAACAACAACCAACAGCAAAAAAAGAGTGTAGTAGCAGACAAAAAAGAGCAAACAACCAACTCGCACACTGGCATCAAATTAAATTGAAAATTGATAGCATTGAGTATTGATGAGCATCACAACGTATCCTTGCTCATTAATCTTTTGTGTATCCTTTTACACTTGGATTTTTTGTTTTTTGCTGTTGCCTTTTTGTATAGCTTTGTTTCATTTACTGCTTTGGCACAGGGCTATTAAATGTCTATAAAAGATAGTGCATATAGCATCAGCGGCAGCAGCTTTTGTGCAACTAAAAATTTTACGAAAGCGATGTTTTATGTACTCGATACTTTTATTATCATAATTTTGTTAAATGAACTCATGAAAACTGAAAATGTTTTTATTATTCAAGTAAATATATAGTTTCAAGGTAATTGCCAAAGGCTGCCATGTGTCACCAGAACGAGTAGACCGAAGTTTTACTCTAAATGATTGACTTGACGCTATTTGTAGGTTGTTTTATCGACTGATTGCTAATTAAAATTGAGGATTGTTTCTAGTCATTAACATAGTATGCATTTAACATATGCAGTCAGGTGACGTGTTTAAAAAAAATTAATCGCTGTTACTCCACAAAAGTCGAAAAAACGAATGATTGGCATCCCGTGTACCCCTTCTTGACTCCGTAAAAAGCGTATTTCTGAATATACATGTGTATAAACATATTTCAATTAGTAGCACCTTCGAAGCTACCTGTGACTATTAATAAAGATAAGTGGATTCGTACGCGCACATCCCGCTGTTTTTTCATAATGAAATTACTACTTAAACATCTCATCTTATCTCTTCAAAAGTAACAGAAAAAAGAATTGAACGAGATTTTTCACATTGAAGTTCAAAGCCAAGTACGAACCGTTCAAATGGAAACAACATAACAAAAACAATACAAAAAATTGAAGAAGCAGCACAAAGCGACAAATCAGTCAACAATTTTTTTAAGAGGGTTTGAAAATATTTTGTCACAAAAAATAAGAAAATAGGTATGCGGTAAGCTTTTGTAGCAAAAATACTTTGTTTAAAAATAGAAGTTATTAAAATCGGCTCAGTATATTTTGCGCCAAAGCGTTACAAACCATTTCCGGAATTTTGTAAAAACTAGCATAGCTACATGAACGCAGTTGAAATAACTATAGTAAATTGATCTTTTGATATTGAGCAAGAAAATGTATTTTTTTAATAAAATATCGAGCTGGAATATTTTAAAAATGCAATCAGGTATGAACGGGTAAGTTAGTGACTAATGATACACACAATGTTTGCTTCATTTAATTTTATGAAAAGAGTTATTCAAATTCTAAGCACAGTGTAATGACAAAAATAGATAGAAATACTTTCGAATAAATTTAAGTTCTAGAAAACTCATACAAAGCGTATCTATTTTTATTCATGGAATACAAATTACAGATCTCCATTGAAAAAGATCACAGTTGACTTCGAATTAATCTTTAAAACCGGTTTTAAGGTCAAAGGCAGGGTCATTGATATATGACCCTCTTTAACCTTTTTATCGTTTGGCTTAAACATTTATCACTATCTTACTTAGTTTTCGAAATATTGCTCTGGCCAATATACTTATTACAAAATTTTAACTTTCGATACTTTTGATTCGATAGCATAGAACTCGCATATACTCAAGAAAAACAACAAATATTTGCTACCACCAATACAATAACACTCCGACTAGCGTAATACACACACAAAGTAATAGTTTTTACGCTTAAGCCATACAACTTTGTTGTAGTAATAGTAACTCAAAACAGGTACACAGGTAAAGCGTAACAATTTAGTTGTTTCCATTGTAGTTCTTGTAGTTGCTGTAAGGAGTTATAGTTCAATATATCCTTGAGTTAGCTACTTTGTTGCTAAACTTAAGTTTAAGTTTGCTTGGTATTTTTTCCGTCTATATGTAACGTGCAAATAAATTGTAGCTTTTGACAGAGTGGACATGTCAAGGATATTGCTGTTGCCATAACAGCACAGCAAGGACTTTCGAAAGTTGCATCCTCAGGGTGGTCTTCAGATAGTTAATATACATTTGCTATATATAAAATTACAATTGAGGAAATGTTTTGACGAAGTGTATATCCTTGCAAGGAAGCTATATGTTGAAAAATTACACTAAATTACTTAGAATAAGAACTAACTTTCGAATGGGGGCGTAGCACTACTTTCGTTTATTGATAGATTGATATATTGATAGGCTGCTAGTTTGGTATATTGATATATCTCGAAGAGATAAACTGATGATTGAAAGAACGCAAAAATTGATTGATTGAGCTCATGAATTTTTTATGTTTTAAACAAAGTTAAGAATTGCTCTCGAATTTAACCAGCAATCAAAGCACAGTTTTGGCTTAAACTCTATAGCAATTTATGGGAAAACCCTTAACATCAATATAAATTTCAAATGCATATTCTAATAAGTCGAATATATCAACTACGTCGGCATCTTTAAAGCAAATATTTTTCTCAATTCCTTGGAGCTCAATCGGTTGTTGTGACATCTGTGACATTGGCATCAGTAACTTGAGATGCACTTTGTGTAAACAATTTTCCAATAGCCAAAGTTTGGCATAATAATCCACTTGATGCATAAAGTATGACATTTTGTTTAATTACTACTCAAAAAATTTTATGTTAGCAAAATAAATGACTTTTCGTAGTTTGATATGAAATAGAGTTTTTGCAGCAAAACTAAAAATGAACTGCTGCTCAAACGATTCGGTAGCAACTTGCAATATGCCCAAATGATTGACAACATCAGTAGCAGCATTTTGTGTGGGTTTGAAGGATAATATCAGCAGGTGAATGTATTTTCGCTTTATTAAAGTTTGCTTGGACAGAAAAATTAAGCTACGAAAATCCATACTATATATTAGAATTTATGGGTAATTTCATACGAAAAAATTGAAAAAAATGTTTCAAAAACATGAATTCAAAATTAAGTGCATTATCATAAGATATGAATTATTTAATTAAGATATTTTTCAAATACATGTTTTTAAGCTTTTAACAAGTTGTATTTACTTTTATTTGACTTAATTTTTATGCTAAGCCTGCTTATGCAGATATCTTTGGTTAGTTGCTGAATGAAAAATTTTGAATGCTCCGAATATAATCTGGTCTGCAACAATAGCTACTACTGCAAAGCAAAAAATGAATGTGTTCATGCTGGCCGGACAATCGTCAACTTCGACATCAGCATCAGCATCAGCATTGTATTTGAGTTTTCAACTGCAAATTTACTGTTAAGCTCTTATATTAAATTTAAGAATTTTACTAACCTTTTAAAAACATTTTTGAATTATTTCAAGCACTAAATTTTTCAACCATTGCTTTGTTCCTATAATTCAATATAATTGAAGTTAATTGAAAATTCTGCTACCAAAAATATATACATTCAAATAAGTATATAGAACTATTTTTTCCAGTGCGGATTATATGACGAGATCACACGTGAATCATTTCAAGCAGTCATGATATTGTTGTTCAGAATTATTTCATCATCTTAAAAGACGTACACCACAACAGCCTTTGCAAATTGTAGAAATTTACCAAATATCTAAAAATATTACCTACAAATTCCTTCCTTTAAAATTTCATATGATTTCTTGTAATAATGAAACTATTTGGCCGCCTAGATACTTTGATATCATACCACTGATCCTTTCTTTTGAGGCTTCATAATTTAAGCAAAGTCTTCACGGACAAACCTGCTACGACTGAGAAATAGGAAGCTAACATTCCTCAGTGAAAGTTTCACCAATATTTTAAAATTTAACGCTTTTCGGAAATTTTTAAAATTCAAAAATATTTCAATAATCCAAACTATGTATACGAACCTTAAGAAAAATTTGTTTATCTTATTCACTTTGTTTTTTTTTTAATATTTTATAAAAATTGTACGTGATCCTTGCCGCTGTGAACGTCATTTCGAAATTTGCGAAAACGCTATACAGCCTTGCAAAGTAATTGATTTAACGAAATTATTCAGCCCAGTTTGAGCTTTTTATTCGAAACACTGCGATGCACTGCTGGAGTGTTACACTTGACAAAGCATTTAATCAAGCAAACATTTTAATAAAAAAAATTATTTGTCCATATAAAAACAAATTTTGTTGTATAACTTAAATATTTAGTACAAATGCACCACATTTAATTAAAATGCTTCTCATTATATCTACGTTTTGTATTAACTATTTATACTATGAACCTTTTTACTCAATCACTGATTTCAATGTGGCTGTCTCTTTGTGCTCTTAATAATACCTTGAAGGCTCTTAATTTAATTTTTGATTAATTACACTTTATGAATGTAATTACTGGATCCTTTTCACATTCCAATATATGTTGCGGTATGCTTTAAGTTTGACCTCGTACACTATTTTAAACAATACCTTTAAGACATCAAGTATTGCAATTAGTCAACATCTTATTATGCAATGATGCATGTCCAGCAATCAACATTTTCATCAAAGATTGTGCTGGTAAGCCCACAACTTACTAATTGAAAATGCTGATATGTTTTATTTACATAACAAAACACAATACGATGAGTACACACATCTTAAGCATTTTCTGTATTAATTTCGATATTTAGTTTGATCTTTAACAATGACATTTTAATGCATATGACACCAAGAACAATTGTGAAAACACCACAAAACCATCAAAACGTCTTAGGGTTATCAAGCAATGGTATAAACTGACTGGCAAAACTATGAGTATAGTAAAATCAATAGAACGAGACAACTGCAGCAATTGCACTCTACACACACAGTCAGACGAGTGACAGAAGTTGACAAAACATGTGATGCTAATAACGTTGTTATTTGTTATTGAATGACAGTTGTCAGTGATGTTGATGATGATGATATTTGAAGCTGATGTTGATGATGGCCATGCTGCTGATAAAAGCAATAGCAATAATTGTAATGATATTGACGCAAACTGTGATAATTTTAAGAAACATAAAGGCAGTGCTTGTGTGAACAATTGTGCTGATATTAAGTTGCGGATTTTATTCGACATGGCGATTTTAACTATTGTTTTTAAAATGAGAGCATTTTTTATGTAATGAGATTTTCCAAAAATTTTATAAATAATTTTTGGAAATTTTTTTGGAATATTTTTAATGATACTTGTCAGTTTTGGAAACAATGTAAATGCACATTTTTTTCTTTTTTTGTATATGTGAGGCTACAGTTGACTGGGAAACGTTTTTAAATCATTTTTTAATCGAAATTAAAACGATTGTGTCTACTTTTTCCACATATTTTGAGCGCATATTTCAACTTTTCTCAACTGCTTTGAATTTTTCGACTTCTTCAATATTCTTCCTTTTTTTTAGGTTCTCAAAATTTTCAAATATTTCTACATTTATTCAATTTTTTCGATGTTTTCAACGATTGATCTCTTCTGAATTTCATTAATTTTTCCGATTGTTCAACATTTCTTAACTTTTTCAAATTTTTTCAATTTCTCTCAACTTTTTCAACTATTTCCAACGTTTACCAACTTATTCAGCTATCTTGACTTTTCAATTTATTTGGACATTCTCAAATTTTTATAAATATATTCAACATTCTTATGAATTTAGGTAATTTTTCATTCCCCTTTGACCATTTAAGTTTCCAACAACTTAGCCGACACAAATACAAATTTGATGCTAAGAACAAACATTATGAAATTATTCATAATGTGTCACTTATGCAAATGTTTCTTATTTAACAAACATTTTCCATTTCACATCAGACCAGCTACTGCTGCCATTTGCATGCAAACAATTATTTAAACATTACAAAAATGTCATCTTGTATTACCATCTTTATACGTATGTAATCAATCTCTACATGCATACATCAGTATTGCTTGTATTCCCGAAACATGAATGCACCTGTTGTGGTTGGTAACACATAGCTTACTGCACATATCCTTTGAAAGGAAATTAAATTTTAATGATTTACGATACAATGATGATGGTAAAATTATTCTCATCGACTAAATACTTCAATAACATAAAAGATTTCGGAAAAAAAATGTGGTACAATCTTAATTGACTTTCCGTTTTTCATCTTAAAAACTTACTTTTATTTTCATAAGTGACAGTTTAAAAGATGTATAAATTTTGAAAAAGACATTGTTGCGGGGAAAATTCCTTTTGTATTAAAGTTAATATTAATAATATATCACTGACTCATGATGACATATCACAGATAATGATTCATTCCTATTTCGAAGAAAAACAAAAGCAATTTTTAAGCGCCATACGCTCAACACTCTTCATGCATGTTTTAACACACTTAACTCGCAAAAATTTTGTAACACAGACAATACCCAGCAAGCAATTGAACGAGGCCTTCCCCGGAGAAGGCCTGCTGGCACTACTCCGATTGTAAGAGGCCTTCTCAAAACTAAACTTTCATGCAAATAAAAACATGAATGGGTTTTTTTTTTTTTTTGTTTGTTATTATGAATTTTGTTTTTATTTAAAATCTGTCAATATTAACAATAAGAATTTTATAAGTAGTGAATTTTTAATTAGCAGAATAGTTGCACTCCATTGAGTGCATACTCATGAAATGCTATTATGTCTTACCACAGCAGGCGTGCTAAGTATTATGCCTTCCCACAGCAGTACTGCTATAAGTCCTTCCCACAGCAGCAGTGCTATAAGGCCTCATAATAGAAGGCCAAAAAGAAGGACTTCATGTATTTTTTTATTTCATGTCTTTCAATGTTTTATGATTCGACATTACTTTTTTGTCATTGGATCGTACTTATACGACATCAAAAGTAGATAAATGGTAAGACGGAAGGAACGGTGTTCATGTTGCTAGGCTGTTTCATCTTATGTTAAAGTAGTAGTGCTGTGTATTCAATGTCAAATTAAAAATTAAGAAACGTCAGTAAGAAAAAAACATTTAACGACGTATTAAGATTTAATTTTTTCAAAGTACTTATGTGACCCCTTCTACGGTAAGCGGTCTTAGAAGGGCTCTTGACGCAAGCGATGTAGGAAGACCTGCTTGAAGGGTATTTCTAGCAGACCTGCTAAAGAAGGACTGTTTTATCGGGACGTTTCATAGAAAAAACAAAGTAAGTTTGAAAGGAGGTGGCAAGGCCTAAATCTTACCAGGTAAGGCCTGCAAGCTCCTGCCTTTGCCTACTGGGTATGTATGCGGGACATAAATTTCCTACTTGATAAGTATGTTCCATACAAGATACTATCTCGAAAAAATATAAATACCAACTTTGAACGTAGCCACTCCTATGTCGGGCAGCTAGCAAAATATAAGAACAAATGTTGACATTCTGGGAATTTCTTGAAAGTAAAATATTCTTGCTGTTATTTATAATTGTGCAACAATTTAATTTAACTTATATTCACACATACACATGCAACCAACATACACGTATGTGTGTGTTTTATATTAATATAATTCAATCCAATTATTAACCACTTTGTCATTAATGAGTTTTCACCTAAAATGACCATTCAGTCACGTATGCATGCGTGTGTAGCATGTGCTTTGCTTGTGTTATTAACATAAAGATTCAATTACTGCATCCAAAATACTTGTACCAATTAATCAAAATTTTAACCACATGGCTGCATCATGGATTACTCACATGTGTGACTGTAATTAGGTTATAATTAAAATTAAATTAGTAACTCGTATATGTTATCTAGGAAATATGAGTACTGGCATGTATACAATTAGACATTTATACAAATGTGCTTGTGCCATTTATACGAATGTGTTTGTGCCTTAGTTTATTTAAGTATACAAAAACCAAGCATTTTCTAGCATACCTTAAGTATTAAAATCTTAACAACCAACGTCTTGTTTTATTATTCCAAAGTTTTCAAAGTGGCTTTGTTGAAAATTGTTTACCTTTTTCAACTCACAAAAGGCTTTGCTAAAGGCTTAGATTAAAAAATAAATTAAAAACTGTACTGAATATAAAATTATTCAAAAAGGCTGGGCATTTTACCATGAATAGACTAACAAACAAACAGCGCTTGCAAGACATTGAATTTTATTATGAAATTTCGTGCTCTGTCAGAAATGCGTTTCTTATCGAAAAATTTTCTTCAGCGACGAAGATCAACAGCTACCAATGTACCCTGAAAAATGCACTGTTTGGTGCGGTTTGTGGGCTGGTAGCATCATTAGATCGTACTTTTTCAAAAATAAGGAAAATCGCATCGTTACAATCAATAGGGAAAGGAACCGTGCGATTTATTGTTTTGTGCATATTTTTTGACCTATTAAAAATGAATCATGATCAAGTTTCTTAACACATAGTCAAATCATGTAGCATAAGTCAAATTCTGAATTCACAATGCTTAGACTTATGCTGAAGTGCTAAGTGACGAATTCGGCAAACAAAAATAAAAAATGCTTAACGAATGCGGACCCATTAAGATTCAATTCATTTCATTCTGGTAAATCATATTCCAAATATTATATGGATTTGACATTAAATGCCATACAAAATCATTTCCCTTGCTATATTTTTGCTGGATAGCCAAGTAGGCTTTAATTGCAGATTGCATTTTGTAGAACTTTTTTCTTAAGTTTTTGTTTACTTAAAAAAAATGGTTTCTTACTTTATACATCGTTGTCTATGAGAGATAATATAAGGATGGTGTAAAATTTAGGAGCATTTAAAATTAAAAAATTCATCGTAACAAAATTTATACTCATTTTCCTTTGTAATTGTAATGTTTGAATAAATATTCATAAATAAAAAAAATTGTCGCACCAAATATCTCGCCGAAAATTAATCAAAATGTAACAAAAAGTTAATGCCTCATTTTGCTCAGGGAAATTGAAAAATTGACTCCTATTGCGCATAGCTAAAAAATCAAACTTGAAAGAAACGCAAAAATGGAATTCAATGTTGCGTACAACCGTAGCAACAATGAATGAAAAATTGTGTGAGGTGGGCGTAACGTTAGTCTCACATACTGTTGCATAGTGGCTTAGAATTCTTCATGCCGAGGTTTTTGTTGTTGTTAAATTAATGAAAAATCATAAAAATAAAAAATCGCCAGCTATCAACATTATTACCGGACATTCATGGTAATAGCGTGCATTTGCTGTATTGTTGGCTAATGGGGAATTTTTTTCGTTCTTTTTTCCAGTGTATTATCGTATGCAAAAAAAAAAGTAAACGTTAATTTGTACACACAGGAAATTTATGGAAATGAAAAATAATTGCGCTGTTAGATGGTTTTTTTTACCAGAGCTGCTAAAATTCAGTATTGCATAAATTGCTTGTTGTTGCTATACGGAGTAATTTTTTTTAAAAGCGGAAACTCTTTGAGAAACATTTTCTTAACTTAAAAATAGCATTTACAGAGAAAGCTGAAGTTATTTGATATAAATAAAATGCGGATAAGCGCGCAATTTCCATGGCAGTTATTGACTTAAAAAATTCGCCTTTTAAAAATCAAAACAAAAAACCAACGATTTTGGGAAAATTCCAACTTCAAATTTTCAATTACAGACTTTCCATTAGCTTTTCAAAAAATTCGTAACCAAAAACCTTTGACCGATTAACTGAAAAGTCAAGAACTCAAGTTAAAGTGCAAACAACACCCTGTTACTATTAAAAATTATGAGGCTAATAAAACCGTCTACATAGTGCCAACATCATAAAAGAAATATTCGCAAAAGCTCATAACTAATTTTCATACCCAAGCAAATGGCACAAATGCCACTAATGAATACCTACAATAAAAACAAAATGAAAAAAAAAAATAAAGAAAAACGGCGTAGAGAATCATTAGGAAAGTAAAGATAACAAAAGCACAACATAAAAAATAAATATAAATAACTTACTGAAAGTACTATATAGTAACAACGCAGCATATTAATCTTCGATATGAATGAACTTTCATCAAATGATGCGCCACGATGCGATGTGATGCGCCGCTGTTTTCGCCTTCATCAGTAAATTTATCGCTATGAAAACCAAGGATATTCTCGTAATGAAAAAAGCAACATTGTATCGCATCCCGTTGTCGGATATGAAGCACTGGTAACAAAATTGAAAAATAGCCCCTTAATTGGCAGCGGCGAGTGCGCGATGAGCCACTTAAGCTCAAATAATCATTTTTTTCTTTCTTTCTTCTTTAGAAAGTAATGAAAAGAATGCTGTGAAAATGTTAAAAATAGAAAATGCTGTTGGAGTGAGGCAAAAGATAAAGCCATTTAAAATGAGAAAAAATAAATTGAGCAACTACCGTGCCGCCGTTGAAGATGCGCGCACACAAATTAACTGCAACAGAACGCGTGCGCTGACATTGATTAATGTGAAATTCATGCAGTAATCTATGGGATGGAAAAATTATTATATTCAAAACTATATGCACTACCTCTTTTGCTAGTACTAATTAGTACCTACTTAATGATGATGAAAGGTACTTTCAAATAAGCAATGCAATAAAAGAATTTGTTTACTTGCCATTCCAGTACAATTAAGCTGGGAAAATACATTTCTATAACGGGTGATTTTTTAAACATTTGTTTTTTGAAAATTGAAAAAAAAACAGAAAATTTGCAATGGTGAATCAAATATTTATTTAGAGCCCTACATCATGTTGCCCATGGCTATGCCTGAGGTGGTTCTTCCATAAGCCCCAATTTTGGCGTATTTTTTTCAGCATTTCGGCCGTTATATCACCTATGGCAGCTGTAATGTTGTCTCGCAGGTCTGAAAATGTGGCTGGCTTGTCCCTGTACACTAGATACTTCACGTACCCGAACAAAAAATAGTCTAGTGGGGTCAAATCGCATGATCTTGGCGGCCAATGGACTGCACCAAAACGTGAGGTCAATTGCTCACCACACTCGTCTCTCAATAGGTCCATGGTATCGCATACCGTGTGACATGTGCCACCATGTTGTTGAAACTGAATGTAGACGAAGTCCAATTCTTCCATTTTGACCAAAAAAAAACGGTTATCATCGCACGGTACCTTGCTCCATTGACTGTAACGTTGCGATTTTCATTAGTTTTGAAAAAGTACGCTCCAATGATGCCGCCGGCAATAAAACGGCTCCAAACACTGCATTTTTCACATCTACAAACACTGAGAAAACGATTTGTCTCAATATACGTATCTTTGCTATAGAGGAATCAAATAGTTGTATGAGTCAAACTTATGATATTTGGATCAATTAGTGCTAAGGTTTGGTTGAAGCATATAATGCCTGACTCCATCATATATTTATTTTTTATAATCAATATTTGTTACATACAAACAAATCGATATCTCAGTACACCTAATATCACCTTAAATATGATTCGAAAATTTGTCGCAGTGGCCACGCCTGTCACTGAAATTAATTTCAAGACTTTTTCTTGCATATCCACAACTATGTTTATGGAGATTTTCACTAAAAATTTTTGTTATCGGAGCTAACATTTTGGCCAGGTCGTTGTCAGGATAATTAAACGCTTTTTGTATAGAAAACATTATTTTTTCCTTTTTAATGAGAAAGTTAATTTCTGCTTTTGTAGTTCTTGCTTGTGTAAAATGCTCATAGAATTTGAATTTAAAAAGGAAACTGCCTCCGTAGTTATAGACATTAAATGACGATTTTATACTCCAAATTTCGAGTTTCTGTAGCTAAGAACTCAAGTTGGCTTTAAAAGAAGATTTTTTCGCAGTTCCAGGATAAAAAATTAGGCATGGGAAACGTTTTATAGTCACCCATTGAGGAAATAAAGTTCTGGATCTGGATTTTCACTTAATCAGCGCAATGTTGCCTACTCAAACTTATTATAAAAGCTTTTAGAAAGAATTTGGAAACGATGACAAATACATTTTTTTTAAAAAAAAACAACTTTTTTTGGATGTGTGAACATCTTTATATATCTCTAAGGGAGTGAATTGGCTGGAAATCTAGCGCAAAACGATAATTTCAATGCCAAGTTAGTGTTCCATTTTCGACTTCCATTAACATTTTCTATATATTTCGATATTTTTGACTCATATGACCTATTCAACTTCTATTTATTTTGAAACCTTCAAAATTTTTCAGTACATATACGAACTTTGTCAAACTTTTCAACATTTTTCAACTTTTATCATATTTTCCGACTTTTTAGGAATTTATCGTCTTACATAAAAAAACATCAGTAAGTTCATACATCATCCCACAAATATTTGCATTTACATTTGCTTTTTTCTCTACCCTTCTGCATCAGACATAAATCCGTATAACATTTGACCCCTAATATTGATTATCACTTCTGAGAAGCCAAAGCTTCCCATTTCAACTAATTTTCAACTGATAGTTTCTGATATCAAAACCTTCAATTATTCATAAAAACTTGAACATGGATATCATAAGTAAAGTAAGGTTTTCTGATTTATTGCATGCGACATCTATAAGCCTGCATACATTAAATTCAATAATGTTTGTTCGTATCATCTAAATTGATTTCTGTGCTATCAATGCAGGAAATCAGCAAGGGAGATAATTTCAATTTACCATTTCTAGTCAGCGTCAGAGTCAGTGTAAGTGTCAATTTGGTTTGGAATTTCCAAGTCATAAAGGCTGTGAAGTCTGATTGCTGTTGTTGCTATAAATTCTTGTGGTTTACAACAAATAGCAGATAGCAAGTTAAATAAAAGACAGACATGACGACACACAATTTGTATGTATTTAGAAATAAATTGATTGTTATATATATATATATACATATATATATACATATACAAATGTATGCATGTATGTATAGATATTGAATCCTTTGTATTTATTTGCTTAGTAAGCTCAGTAGGAAAAGTATTATGTCTGTGAAGTTAGCCCACCATTTTTTGATTTTTCAAAAAATGATACTTGTGCTGCGATGTGCCCGACTTGTGCTATGATGTGCCGTATTTAAAAAAACTATTATTTCTAGGATTCGATTTTTATAAGCAAAGTAATTTTTTAGTGCAAAGTTCGCCCACCATTTTTGATATTTATAAAAAAGTAGCCTTGTGCTGTAATGTGCTCAGGATGTGCTGCCGTGTGCCGTAAAGGATATAAAATGAATCCTGCAATTTCGACATTTATGGGCAAAAACATTTTTTGCGTGTGAAGTTAGCCCATCATTTTTCTATTTTTCAAAGAATTGATGTTGTGCTGTAATGTGCTCGACTTGTGCTATGTTGTGCCGTATTGCAAAAAAAAATAATTCCAAGTATTTAATAAAAAAATTATTTAAAAAAATGTGCGAAGTTGACCCAGCATTTTTTGATTTCCAAAAAAAAAGTATTGTGCTGTATTGTGCTCAACTTGTGCTATGTTGTGCCGTATTGTAAAAAAAAATAATTCAACTTTTGTTATATGAAACTTGCAAAAAGCAATAAATCATACAAAAATGTATGTGAAGTTGGCCCACCATTTTTTGATTTTTAAGAAAAAAATTGTTATGCTGCATTGTGCTCGACTTGTGCTATGTTGTGCCGTATTGAAAAAAAGTATGTTTCAACTTTTGGTACATAAAAGTTGCAAAAAACTATAAATCATACAAAAATGTATGTGAAGTTGGCCCACCATTTTTGGATATTCAAAAAAAAAAAGTGTTGTGCTGTATTGTGCTCCACTTGTGCTATGTTGTGCCGTATTGCAAAAAGGTATATTTCAAATTTTGCTACATAAAACTTGCAAAAAACTATAAATCATACAAAAATTATGTGAAGTTGGCCAAACATTTTTCGATTTTCAAAAAAATGTTCCTGTGACCTGGCCGTACGACTTCTGTTTTTTTATACGACTTGCCCTCAGACGCATTGAACAGAATTGGGACGGGGTCGGGAAAGCGGCAATGGTTACTCCAATCAGCTTGTGTCTATATTATTGTTTACGTTTGAAATGTCAATGAAAACAAAATGGCAGCTGAATTTTGCGTCGATCGTCGTCAGACGCAAATGTGTTTATTCGAACAATTTTCCGACGAGGCTTTTTTTGACAGCGAGTAACCAAATTTTATGTAGCAAAAGTTGAAACATACTTTTTTTCAATATGGCACAACATAGCACAAGTCGAGCACAATGCAGTACAACAATTTTTTTTTTGGAAATCAAAAAATGCTGGGTCAACTTCCCACATTTTTTCAAATAATTTTTTTATTAAATTCTTGGAATTATTTTTTTTGCGATACGGCACATCATAGCACAAGTCGAGCACATTACAGCACAACATCAATTCTTTAAAAAATAGAAAAATGGTGGGCTAACTTCACACGCAAAAAATGTTTTTGCTCATAAAGGTCGAAATTGCAGGATTCATTTTATATCCTTTACGGCACACGGCAGCACATCCTGAGCACATTACAGCACAAGGCTACTTTTTTATAAATGTCAAAAATGGTGGGCAAACTTCACACTAAAAAATTACTTTGCTTATAAAAATCGAATCCTAGAAATGATATTTTTTTTAAATACGGCACATCATGGCACAAGTCGGGCACATCGCAGCACAAGTTTCATTTTTTGAAAAATCTAAAAATGGTGGGCCAACTTCACAGACAAAAAGTATTTATATATAAGATTTCGAAAGCATTCAAAATAGAGTCACCAAAGGAAATGTAGTTTGTTTTTTAAGGTTCTGGAAAAAGTTTAAGCTTTTCAAAATTGAACAGAAATTTTGAAAATAGCTCAAAATAAAGCGGAAATCCAAATTTTTTTTTTTTGTTAACTAAAAGTTATGGGCTTTCCCAAAAAAAAAATATTAAGTAAACACCCAAAAAGCTGCAGTATTAAAGATCAGTCATGGCATTTTCGGTGTGTTTGTACCTATTAGAAAATTTTCTTACACTCTAATAAAATTGGCTGTTCAAGACAAAAAAAAATACATTCCGCCTTAAGTCTCGATTATATCGAAACATTGTGAACATGGACATCATCATGCAATAGCCAGCTAGGTCACTTCCACTAACATTTCCCACTGGGCATGTAGTTTTGCAATTTTATTTTAATTTGTTGATTGCAAATTTCATAAATGTTTGTATAAAATGTCTGTGTGTATGCATTTGCAGACAGTCATATAAATTTATGTATTTGTTTGTATGTGTATGTGTTGTACTGTAATAATGTGAATTTCAATTTTCAATGCTGCTTCGCTGCGTTCGTTTCCTTTCCATTATTAATTTCTCCAAGATGAGCTGATATTTGTTGAATGCTACAATTGTTGATGGAAGTTCAGTAATCAAAAGTGTCTCGTCTTAATTTCTATTCGTAATGTGTTGAAATGCACAATCCTGCGGAATCTATTTTGAAATATATTGAGCTTTGTATTTTCAAGTCTTTTATCTAAAAACGTACTGTGAAAATTGTAAAAATTACTTGGAAAGTTTTTTTGTTCTTATGGAGATCAAAAAATGATCAAACAAAATATTTTTTTCTGAAGATTCTTACAGAAGTTTCGAAGTCTTCAATAAAACGGCTTAAAATCAAACTTTGAACAGAAATATATCAACCATTTGAAAACTGTAAATTATTTATATATAATACAATACCTGATACCTTGCTTTGAAATTTTCAAAAAAAGTGCATTCTAATGATCTTTTCTCGAAACGAAACCACCTCCAACAAAAATGTTAATTTCAATAGAAGATACTAGGCAAATTCTCTATGGACGCAAGAGTTTTGCTCAGTTGAAAATATTTAATACTTTTATAGCTAACCTGAACTTCTAAAATATTTTATATATATGTATATAAAATACACTGAGTAACAAAGTAAAAAAAGTTTTTCTACTTCGATTTGATACAAACAATTTTAAAATTTTACTTTTACAAACAATTGCACACCATTCTTTCTGAAAGTGATGGTAGGTACTTCACTATTTCTAAAATGGACTTTTTTTTTCAACACACTTTAGCAGAATTAAACGGATTTGTTTGTCACACCAAACCACACCCCCGTTTTTTCTAATTCCATACACACTCATCAACTGTTTTTTTTTTTCTACTCTGCAATAGCAATTGTAACACACTCTTTTACTAAACTTTGTCTATTTTTTAACTTATTTTAAAAACATTTTCATTCCATACATACAATTTTTTCGATAAGTATTTTTTAAACTTTTTGCCTTTTTTAACTCATATTTATCCATACATTTTTATTACTGTTTTTCAGCTGTGCCTCATGCCATTCATCTTGTGCCACATGCAACGGTTCATCAGAATCACAATGCATAACATGCCGTTCCGGTCGCTTTGCTTTCGATGGCAAATGCTTAAATAGCTGCCCGGATGGTTTCTATGCCGATAAAAAACGACAGGAATGTGTGGCTTGTCCAACTGGTTGCGCAACATGTAGCAATAATGGATATTGTCTCACTTGCCGCTTGAATTGGACCAAGAATAAAAAAGGCAAATGCATTATCACCGGAAGTGAGAACTGCGATGAATGTGAGTATTCAAGTTGAAATCGAAAAAAAAAGAAACGAAAAAAAATTTTAACCAAATGGAACAAAGCGTAATACAAAAAAAAAAAGATAAGCAAAACATTAGAAAACACTATGAAAGCATTGGGTGAAACAAAATAAAAATTGAATTGAATGAAATGACACAAATTCTTAGGTTGCAAAACAAAATTATATATTGTTTTTTTAAGCATTTTCCACCTCATGGTAACATTTTCCAAATTTTTCACCTAAAGTGGGTTCAGTAGTAGAAAATGTATGAATTTGCTTACGTTGACATGGAAGAACAATTCCTCCAACACTAAGTCAAGGAAGACCCTTGAAGAATAAGTTACAATATATAGCGTTAGACCAATGAAATGAAAATTAAATTTTTATTTCATATGCATTTGTATTTTAAAATCAAATAAAACAATTTGAAACGCATTAAAGTATTGGGAACTGGAGATTCAAATAGCACATTTTTGTAATATAATTCATATCTAAGTTGAAATAAAACTAAAATCATTTAAGTGCTAAGAGTTTTGGCAGTAGCCACTAAAAAGCATTCAATTTTTTCTACGATAAGTGAAATTTTATCCTTTATCACCACTACGTCTTTCTTATGCTGTCCATTTTTTCAAACGAATTAAGTTTTAAGCTTGAAAAGAATTTTTTCACAGTTGTTATTTCCTTTTACTTATTAACACTTGAACAGGAAAGTATATAAAACTCTTCTATCAACAGAAAGGTACACTATCCTTGAGTGAAATGGGCTATATTTGATTTTGATAAAAATAAGGGGCGTGGAACCTTTCATGCAAAAAATAAACTGAAAACGCTTTATCTTGGCTCCTATGCTATCAATAGTTTTGAAATTTGGTGTTGAGATGTATATAGCTAATGTTTAGAACCTAACGAATTATTGATAGGAATCTTTAACGGGGCGTGACACTTTTCATACGACAAAAATACTTAAATTCCTATGTCTTTACTACTCTGACAGCAAGAGTCTAAAAATTTCGTGTTAGAATGCGTGGTCTATACTAAGCACCTCACACAATTTTAACGAGATTACATGATTACGCTATATCTTGGCATCTATGACAGCTACAGTTGTGAAACTTGATACATGGATGTATGTACATTGATTGTGCCATGCTACTCGCAAAATGTGAACGACATTGCGTATTAGGGCGTGTCCTCTCCCATACAACAAAAGTACTTTAATTGCCATTCTTGGTACTTATACCAAGTTGTGAAATTTTATGAATGGACCCAATTGTCTGCAGTAACGACTGAGTAAGCCATTAGCAAGATTGTACTACGGGAAGTAAGCAGGCAAAGCCGCGGGATCAGCTAGTCTTAAGTAAATGTGGAATGACTGTAAGACTCCACAGAGATGAGATTTGAGGAACTTTTTTAAAAATAAATGATTCGAAATTAAAGTATCATTCAACAATTGTCCTCAGTAAGATCACATCAAAGCTTTAGAAATGTTTTCATTTAATTAAAAAAAATCTTTTCGTTGAAACAATTGTTAATTATTTATTATATGCGAGTAAAATGAATGAAGTAAAATAATGTTTTCTTAAATTCAATATACACCTACGTATGCATTTATATTTAAAAAAAATATCAGTACTTAAGTCTATATTTCATATTTAAATCCAAAAAGAAATGAATTGGTAATTTTAATAATTAAAGACCCCTTGGCCATAATAACTTCCATCCTACTTTTGATAAAAATTCTTCACATTTTTTGCATGTTTACTGCGTAAATATTTAAAATGCTACGGCAAATTGTCGAAGCCACCCACCCACCACGGGAAGCAATATGGTAAATGGCAATGTTGACACTGTAACAACAATTGCAATCACATGAACAGCAACGCCAACAGTGGGTAATAAATACAAAATTTAAAGTAATGCAATCAATGAAATGGCTCTCAATATCGAGAAGAAATCGCATAAGCCAAGCGAAAATTAAAATCCACTGAAAGCCACAAGTCAGCAGTAGAGTAGCACCAGCTACAGCATAGTGCAGTCAAACAAACAAAATGGCCTACAACATCGTCAGCTGAACGACTGCTAAAGTTGCCAACACAAACACAAACAGAAACTGAAATAAAGTTGAAATATGAAACACTGGCCAGTAATCATCATCCGGCGATGTAATTATCAACAACAACAATAAGGCTAAGGATATTGCAAAATATTTCGTATTTTAATTACACGTTATGCATTTGCTGCAACGTAAAAAAGCCACTCAGCCATTTTGCAAAATTCGTTTTCATTTTTACTGTACTACGCCATTATACCGGAAGCACTGTTTGCCGGAAGTCATTCGTATGCAAATTGCATGCACGCTTGAATGACAACGTCGACGGCAAAAATGAATCCATCAGGTGCAGCATGCGTGCATGAAATGAGCAACGAACCGACGCGTCGGCTGACTTTCCATTTTAATATCCACATGGATAAATGGACGGATATACTAAGTACTTTTCCAGTAGCGGATGAAGGAAGTGGATTATGAATGTTAAGGTCCTCATCGCTTGCAAACTTACACAAGATGTTATGAAGAATCGCTGGAACTATTGTTATAAGTTAGATTATCTTGAGACATTATTGTAGAGTTTCGTTGGGAATTATTTAAAAAAAATTTAAAGTCCGTGCCGCTTAGGGCTTACACTTGAAAAAAATAGTCTGTAAACTGATGTTTTTTTTTATGTTGCCATCATCATACGCTGTACAAATCTATTATCAAAAAGCCAACCTAGATGAAAAAACAGCGATTTTCGAGAGTCTTAATATGATCTTAGTTATTATTTTTTTCTTAACTGTATATGTATATGTGGGGAATATTAATTACCTAAACGTCAAAGTCTACATCGTGCAAATGATGGCAATTTTCTACTTTCCACATATCTGCTCTCTTCAACGCATTTTTCATCACCTTTCTGAAAGTTTCTGGCGGTGCGATACAAATCGCATTACACGAATTGATTTTGGGTTGAGTGGATGGTCACTGGGTTATTGAAGTTCATTTGTTCCGTCTAGAAGGGCCATAGGATACTGGCTGGAGTAGCTAAATTTGGCGAGCAAAGCGCCCATTACTTTGAAGTTATATCGCCGTATTTCGATCACAGATTGATTGCTTTACATAATTTTGTTGGAAAATTCATTGCTAATCAATTATTTCGAAAAATAAAAGTAATATTAAATCTATTTGTGCATAGAAATCATAAAATTTGTGAGCCGCATACGTTCATCTTCTGCTGCTTCTTTAACTTTATTGAAAAGGCTTCGAGTTTACGACATGCATTAGCTGTTTTTCTTACTTATATGTAAACACCATATCAATGCTCTTTACTTTCTCAAAACTTCGCCTAAATACTAAGTGCTATATCCGGCACTGGTGTTAATTCTGCAGGTAGGCATACGGCCATTAAAATTCTTTCCTCATGCTTGGCATTTTTTAATGTGTCCACTTTAATGGCATTCAAATGGCAATAGCAACTGTTGCTGTTGTTGATGCTTCTTTTGTTGTTGTTAAAACTCATCACAAGTGCTGTCATCAACATAACTGTTGATTATTATTGCTGTTGCTGTAGATGCAGCAATCACTGATGTGTAATAAAATTTACGATTTTTTTTTTTTGAGAAATAAACATTTTTTGAAATTCATGTTTTCAGGAAATTTAGTCTTTGAGAGTTGTCTTGGTTTATATTTCGTTAGTGCTTACTTAAGCACTTTTCTATTCAATGAATGGTTCCATTCCATCAGTTTTTAAGCCTTTTACTACTCTTTATAGTGCTAAACTCAAATCATCATAAGCAACATCACTTTTTACCAACTCCACCGTATCATAAAGTTTCAGCTAAGATCTTGCGATCTTATTATGTTATGAGCTAAATGTTTTATATATGATATTTTTACTCGTACTGATTAAAGTTTCATCAGCCTGCCTTCAAGTTAGTGGGTAGCTTGCGAGATAATATTGCATACAGAATTCAAATAAAAATGTTTTCCTGAAACCTCAAACAAATGTAAATAGTAAGTTCAAGGATGTAAATAAAATGAAAGCACATCATATCCCTACGCGAAAGATTTATGTACGGTAAAGTTTAACCCATTCCACATCATCTAGAAATCTCTAATAAACATTACAGTTTTTGTACAAAATATCAAGTTTTTCCAGGTAAGGCTAACTTTGCGAGTAATTGAACAAATTATTCTTTGGCTTTTTTATGAGGTCATATCATTTAAGTTAACCACTTGACTCCAACATAATGCTACTTAATGAGTACCTTTGATCTCATATTGTATGTTCAATAAGCTCAATGAAACTGTATACATCTCTAATCTTCCCACAATTATGAGCAAGTTCACTTACTAGGATTAAATAATTTCAGTTTTAAACAGGTCTTTAAGTATTAAAAGTGAATAATTTTTAAAGAAAAGTCTTCAAAGACTTTGAAAGAAAATGTCAGCAAATAAACCTGACAAAACATTTTGACTCATTAAGCTTTTTGAAAGAAAAACACATCCGAGTTTTAAACAATGAAACATTACATTGAAAATTTCATACATTCGAAATTTAAGCTCTTTTTTGCAATCACTATAAGGGTTAAACCAATAATATCAATATATTTGACCGTATTAAAACTTTTAATAAAAATGTCGCAATTTATCTACGATAACAGAAAATAGTACTATCTTCTAAGCAGCTCTGGAGTTAACAAAAACAATGCTGCAAAATTCTAATTACTTGAGTATATTGAAAACTATTTTATTGAGCTAAATGTTCAGTACAGTATGTGTCAACTCCAAAAAAAGTTCCACAAAATAAAGTGCAAGACCACAAAAAAATGGCCAAACCCAGTCATATAAGTGTCATCAATTTCTATTTGGAATCCTCAGTTACCTTTGCTCCGATTAGTAAGAATTTCGAATCATGACATGTTTCCCTTTTTTCACAGATTTCTTAAGAAATTTTAATGAGCATATTGATCTAATTTGTAAGAGGTGGGCAAAAGATTTTAATAGCCCTTTAGTAACGGTGACTTTACCTCACTTAGAGTACGCGAGCCAAGTATGGTCACCATTTTATAATATTCATATAAATAGAATTGAGAGAATTCAAAAAAACTTTATTTGGTTTGCTCTCAATGACTGAAATTGGACTGACTCTTTGAACCTTCCTCCTTATGAGGATCTTTTGAAGTTATTACATTTGCAGTCTTTGAGGTCCCGCAGAAATATTGCGGATATACTTTATCTGCATCAACTTGTAACTGGGTCTCTGGCTGCACCAGAGCTTCTTGATTACATACATTTTAATACTAATCGGAGAAGTACTCGTAACTCTAAACAATTATTTTATTAGCCGGTTAGTAGAACTAATTATATGGCTACACCTCTTTTTAATCGCAACAACGACAGCTCTTATTAACAGTTACGATTCTTTTAACATTAGCTTATCAAAAGGTCAACTCAAGCTTAGATGGAAAACTAACTATAGCTAAATTTGTAGCTTAATGGTGGTCTGTATTATAATTCATTGCATGCATAATTTATTCCATCTCCATTATTTATTAAAAAGCTTTTTACTTGATTTAAAGCTTCAAGCTAAATAGCCAAGAAGGCTAATAGCTGTAGTAGCAAAACTCTATTATTATTATTATAGAACTATAGCAAAAAGTGAAACAAGACAGTGAAAATTCTTTATTGTGTCATTTTTTTGTAACTCATATGATAGTTTTTGTGGGTTTGCTCTATGTTATGAGTCATTTTTTTTTTTGTGTTGACGTACTGTACTGAACAATTAGCTAATAAAATAATTTTGAACTATTTTCTGTTCTGATACACCACGAACTCAATTATTTATATTGAATTACTAACCTATTTCTATCTAAAATCCTCAGTAATCGCCAAACTCTATGTTTCAAATGATACTTTTAACTAGAAAGTAGAAATAGTTACGGTACGCTTATGCTGATCACTTAATATTTCGCCGCAATTCAATTAATATCAAGTTAGACCACACTCATCAGCCTTTGTAATGACAACAAATCAAAAACTAAAATGTTTTTAATAGGAAAACCTCAATTTCATTAGCATTTTGCAGTAATTAATATGCAATACTAGCAATAATTTTTAATTAATTTTACAGTTTTCAAAAATTACATAATTTTGTTTTTATTATCTCATTTCAACAGCTGAATACTACGACAACAATCACTGTCATCCCTGTCACTCAACGTGTGAATCATGCGATGGGCCCACCGAGTCCAACTGCCTAACGTGTCCCCAGAGTTTGTTACTGCAGTCAAGTCACTGTGTTAGTAGCTGTGATGATGGTTACTACATGGAAGCTGGTGTTTGTGCCAAATGTTTGCACACATGCACGCAATGTGTTTCGCGTATGAACTGTACAGCCTGTGCTAAGGGATTGCAATTGCAAAGCGGGGAATGTCGCACAACATGTGCTGATGGGTAAGTGTGTTGAAATTAATAAGTTGCATAATATTGTCAAACAAAATGGAAAAATTATAGGAAAACATGATCTTTGACAACATTAAGTATAAAGCAAGAGAAAACTTTTTGCTGTTAAGGTGTCAGTTGACATTTCATTTTCTCCTCAGCAGCCCTTTCGTTAACGCTTTTGAATAATATGAGATTAAAAAAAAAAGTTAATAAGAGGCAAATCAAATTAAGTTATCTTGGCTTGTGATGAGAAGTGAGATGGAAAATTCTGTTATTATTTAAATGATTTTGAATGAATAAGAACAGCAATGCAACATGTTCTCCTCAGCAGCTCTTAAAATGTAATTTTTTTTGTTCAATTGAATCAAGCAATTGAAAATGATTAAGAAAATTCAACATTACCAATGACAAGTGTAACCTTTGTTAAAGGATATCCAAAAAAATTGATAGTAAATATAAAATTCTCGTTGTCGATGCATGGTGTAAATTGTAATACAGTTATACTTTACTGCCAAAATATCTCTCTTTCTGCTACTGCAAAACAAAGAAACCGGAACAATTGCACACAATGGAGAAAGTAAGAATTTCCATTAAAGCGTAGAAAAGGGTTACCGAAGGAATAGGGGAACATTTCTACTAGAGATTTTTCTGCAACTCCTTTGAATTTTTTGTTTCTTCTTTAAATTTCACACAGTAAAATACTGTGATAGCATACGCCTAAAATTGTATGATTCGAAAAGGAAATGAATCACTTGCGCCCCCAAAATTTTTTTGCCATATTTGTAAAAAGTCATACATGAAAATCTTTCTCAGAGTCATGCGGCTCAAGTTTTTTACGCGAATTTTACGCGACCACTATAGTTTTGGATGCCATTTTGAGCCGTCATTTTGAAATCTGCAAAAATCTCCAACAGAACTCAAAAGCTTAGAGTTTGCAGCAAAATATTTTCATTTCAGTATTCCAATATTTCCTTTATTCCATTCACCGTGATGAATGTCGTATTTCTGACTAGCCCGCCAGCCACTATTTGTATTTTTTTTTAAGGTTGAGTAAGCAAGCGTCTTTTTAAACATGTTTCTTAAATTTTTTCTATTCGCGTATTATCTTCTATCTGGAAAAAGTTCAAATAAAATTTCACCTTCTACCTTATGGAGCTATAAAGATTTTAAGCCTTGAACTCATTGAAAAACTTTATAATCATTAAAAAGTGTTATTTTCTAAATCTTCTTTTCTTGTTGATTTTTTCCGAATTTTTGTTGCTTTTTCATGTTTCTCTTTATTTTCTTTCCATCTACAGCTATTACAGCGATCGCGGTAACTGTGCTAAATGTTATCTCAGCTGTCACACCTGCAGCGGTCCGCGTCGTGACCAATGTGTTCAATGCCCCAACGGTTGGCAACTCGCAGGTGGCGAATGTCATCCCGAGTGCCCTGAAGGTTTCTACAAGTCAGAGTTTGGCTGTCAAAAGTGTCATCATTATTGTAAAACTTGTAATGGTAAGTGTTGTGTTGTTGTATTTTATTTTTCCTTTCTTTCCGCCCAGCTTTCTTTTAAAGTTTTCGTTACTTCATCACTTACTCATGTTGTAAAGTGGCAAAGTTTTGTCTTCATCGTCGTCAGCAAAATGTGTGAAATGTCAGCGAGTGTCAGAATGTACATTTTTTTATCACTGTTAAAATTGTGATAAAATCGAAAGATATTGATGATGTCATTTTCAGGCTTTTATAATGGACAGTTATTTTAAAAGTTCTATTTGAAAATTACTAGATATTTTAAAGTTCTTTAGAAAATTATTTATCTTACTTTTAATAAAAATCTTTCATATACAAAATCATGCAAAGATTTAAGTTTCAAAACCTTACCAATAGATACTCCTTGAATAATCGCAACTTTTTATACACTTTTGCAACTTTGCCACAACTCATTAGTTCCTTAAATAAAAACACTTTGACATCGAAATCAACTTACTCTCCATATCATTCTCTCATAACACTTTATCACT
Organism: Meiosimyza decipiens; assembly: GCA_963680825.1. Classification (NCBI taxonomy): domain Eukaryota; kingdom Metazoa; phylum Arthropoda; class Insecta; order Diptera; family Lauxaniidae; genus Meiosimyza; species Meiosimyza decipiens. The sequence continues at coordinate 140,251,454 of OY804258.1, read as the reverse complement.
AATTGTCGCATTTTTGCCTAGCTATCCTTCATTTAGTTGTTTTTTATACCTCTTACTGTGATTTCCTTTTTGTAATTTTTTGTTTTTCTCTTCAACACAGGAGCTGGACCCTTGGCCTGTACATCATGTCCATTGCACTTCATGCTTGATGGTGGCCTTTGCATGGAATGTTTGGGTTCACAATTTTATGATTCACCAACACAAACATGCAAGACATGTCATGATTCGTGTCGCTCCTGCTCAGGTCCAGGCCAATACTCATGTCAGACATGTGCATTTCCATTGCATTTGGACCGTTTGAATAATCAGTGTGTGCCTTGTTGTCCAACAGATGCATCACCGGAGGATCAATCGTGTTGTCATTGTGACAAGGATACAGGTGAGTTGGCTAGTAGAAGAAGTAGAAGAAGAAGAAGAAAAGAAGTTGAGCGTAGAGTGTAAAAAACAGTAGAAAATCAAATTTCAAATTGTGCAAACTCTGTTTGTGAAAGGTTGTGTACTTTCACATATGGACATAACATAGATGCAGTATGCTCCCATGCGATAAAAAAGAGAGACAGAGAACAATTGTCGATTGAAGCTACTGGTAAAGTCTAACTATTTGTGTTTTAATTAAGTGCAACAGCTAAATGGTTAAGACTTTTACTTTTGAACTGTATGTAAGTTCAATTCACTAACAGTGGCGGACACATAATTAAGGGCACATGAATTTTACAGTTTAGTCCTTGCACTTTAATAAAAAAAAAATTATATCAAAATAATTCGTTCATCTTTTTCCATGGCTTAAGCAGAAGATTTTTTTATTATTCGATCAACGTTTTATCAAGGAATCTTCAAAATGTTTTTCAAAATAGCAAACATAAATTCTTTAAATTCTGATTGGTCGATTTTTCCAATATCGCGGGAAATGAATTGTTTAATTTTCTATTTAAAAATTTAAAGTTTCGGCTTAAAACTTCAAGCTTAATAGCTAAGAAAATTAAAAGCTTTAGTAGCTAAATACTTAAAAACTTCAAAAATTTAATGTCATTCCGAAGACTAGGGACTTACTTTTTTTATTTCATGGCAAACAACATTGATGCAGTTGTCAATTTCATTTAATTCTAAATAAAAATACTCGTGGTCGGCTTTATTGACATCCAAAACCTAAAGGCGCAGAATTATTAATCAAAAATGGGCTGATTAATTTCAATGAACCCAGTAGCATGATCGATATATCTTTATGCTTTCTGTATAGAATGGTGGACATATTGTTTACTTTTATGTATTTGAGTTTCTTTTCGTCAGTCCTCAGGAAAACTCCAACAAAACTATACAATTCAGTAGGAAATGAATACGGCATGTGCTGGACGCAATGGTGCATTTTCAGAATTTTATTGAAATGTGGCACTTGCAATACTACTGGTTTAACGCATATCCCAAGGTCCGACCCTACCGAAGGCTAGCTATATTTTTTGTAATTACTATCTTTATTATTTTATTATTTTGATTAACAAATTTTAGCGTCCTTGAAATGTACATGGAAGATAATTTGGTCTTATATCTAAGCCATTGAGAAGGTAAACAAAGAGTTCTTATGGTTATGGTTTTATTTTAAATTGGATTTTATTAACAGAAAAAATGTAGATTTTAATTTTAGAACAATCAAAAAACATATTATTATTTTCTTATTGCCCTATTTTGTGTTCACCACTGGTGTCGCTTTATATATAAAACCATATGTTCCTTTTCTTATCGCTGAACTCAAAGCTTGCGATTATTTTGAGCAAGGACTTGTTTTGATTACAGCTTTTTTCAAAAATAACTCATTTTCACTTATCAAAATAAAAAGGTAAAATTCATACCATTTTGGTTCTCAATGAGCTTAAATTGAATAGTTTGCCGAACCTTTTCAAAAGTACTAGGACTGGGGCGATATTTATTGGATGATTATTCACACAATCAATGAAATTAAAATTGGACCCATTTTTCTTGCAAAATGTTCAATATTTTAATGAAATACACTGAGTTGTTGACTCCACGCAGTTTCTACACTAGAGTAATAACAAAAATTTTTTGAGCTATCAAAGCACCTTCTTGAAGACCAGACTAACATGTTAAAACTCAGCATCCTTCGATAATATCTTCATTTTACAGATTGTTTTCTTTACTTTGAGTACAAATAAAAATGCAAATTTTTCAAGCAGCTTCAATTTATTTTTATTTAGAATTTACTTGTAAAATAAAATACGAATTTCTATGAAGCTTCGTTAAGTGATTATGCTCATTAATTTCTACTTCTTCTTCTTCTTCTTCAATTTGAAATTTAATTTTTAAAGTTCTAAAACTTTTTAAAATTTGAAACAAACTTCGAAGCCTAAAAAAACACACACACACACCTCTTCTTTAACAAACAACCAAATTTTCGTTTTTGTTCTCAAACACACCAGGTGGCTGCATCAACGCTTCACCCGCTGGCAAACGTCGCATTGCTGCTGGTGCCGAACAGCAACAATTTGGTAGCTCTTATGGCAACAGCGGCGGCATCTATGGCAATCTACTTGAAGATGATGGCGGCACGTCAACAGGTGGTAGTGGCGCAGGTGGCAACAGTGGCGCCTTTGGAGGTTTCTTCTCTCGTGTTGGGTCACCACTTACAACGATTACAGCAATTGCGGTCGCCGGATGTCTGCTTATTGTCACTGTGTTTGCTGTCATCTTTGCTGTACTACAGGTACGTAGTAGAGGTGGGAAGAAGGAAGCAATAATTGTTGTAACATAGGGACTTTGCTTATACGACTTGTTGTATGCAATAGAGTGGATTATAATCCACAATGACATGCCCACATGAATGTGTTCCTCATTCTTTAGTGTGTGTGATAGTCAAATGGACCTGATTATGTCGAATGAAAACACATTTTGAGGATTATTACAATATTATGTAGTATGTATGTTAAGGCTTAAATGTGTGTGTGTGTATGTTTTCTATTGGCTTTTGCATGTAGTACTTGCTGCGGTTGTCAACAGTAGTTAGTACTCTGTGTACTTTTGTCTGTCTGTATGCTACATGTAAGTTGTGTGTGTGTGTGTGTGTGTGCTTCTTGATTGTCACTACATTACCATTTTCATATCTACTTACGTTCAAGTCTTATGTCCTGCTGCCATCAAAACAAAAGCAGAGATTTGAAGATTTCATTGCTGTTTTACCCCAAATGTAAATTTTGACATGTGCGGTAATGTTTTTGGTAATGTAAGAACGTCTTAATTGCATAGGACACATATGCACATACAAATGCTTACGCACACAAATGCACATGGTTTACTTCTGTCAAGCAACTCATCAATATGCAAACTTTGGAGTGTAGTTGATAGCATAATAAAGAAATATTTTTCACAGAAAATGAATTAGAAATTCAATTTGAAATTTAAAAACCACAATGAGATTACATAAGGTATAGAAATATTACATTAATTATTTTTGGAATATGTTGGTATTTTACAAAAGAGAAATTTCGAGAGAAAAGTGCAGCGGAAAATTCAATGTTCAGATTATAAGAAAAGATTTATATATTAAAATCAGATTATTTAATTTTATAGATAATGCGTCGCTGATTTTGAACCTGTATTTTCGTTATTTCTTCATACCAGTTAGTTTTTTATAAATGCAAATTTTGCAAGAACAACAGATTCTAAGCTACTTCAAGCTTTTAATCCTCCAGAAATCATCGTAATAGAATGGTCGAATATATAGATTGAATATTAACTGAGAAAATGTATTATGTCGTTTTTGTATGAAATAAAATACTTTAAGAAAATTGGTATTCTGTTACATATAGCCTAATTTGCGAAACATCAGTTTTGATTTTTTTACAAAATGCCGCTGTCGTTCACTGGGCATGACCAATAGCTAGTGACCACAGTAATCTCCGAAATTGTATCGATTAACGGACTTTGTGTTTCGATGCTCGTTTCGAAGATGGTTAAGAATAGCAACGATTTTGAGTGTTTCTTGCTAATGCTGTCTTGCAGAATTCAGATGAAAATTAATTTCTAATACTTATCATGGGGTATAAGAGCTGTGTCTAATCTCATATATAACGTAAAATATATATTTATTTCGATTATATATTAAGAAAGAGATTACACATATAGACAATTCTAAAGTGCACGCATCTTATTCCCGCCCTCAAAATCAAAGAGGGGTATGTTTTAAAGTGCATTGTTGACCTACAAAACTCTCCTTAGCAGCGTAGCTCAAATGGATGAATATATATTAAATTTAAATTCAGAAATCAATTCATTTTCAATTTGTACACATTCATATAATGCTCACTTTGTCATTGTAGTTGTGCTCTAAGTCCTTCATTTCACCACAAATCCTGACAAAGTCCAAGACTACAATGCATTACTGCTACGATATAAATAATTTATGGGCAACATTTCCTTGTCCTTTTGAGTAATGAACAGCGCACGTTTAGTAGCCATTGCATACGTTGTCATACATTATCCTTTTTGGTAATGACAAACAAACAATGGCAGCAAAACGATAAAACAAACATTTTGGATGGTTATTTTTGGTAAATTGGTCATTGTTTTTGATGTTTCTTCTTTTTTTTTAAGGTATCAAATATAAAAGCACCATTAGTTTTAAGTGGAAATCGCTTAAAAATACAGAAGGGTTCAACCGAAAGGCGCTTCAAATTTACTTATCTCAAGTGTGTTGCATCATTTTTGGTAGAAATATTTATGATTTCAAAATAAAAACTATTTTTTAACATCTGCAAATCAATAAAAATAATAAGTTTCATGCGATCCGCTTAAACGCATTTAGTTCGTCGTATGGTGGCTTAAATTAAATGCTTTGAGATATTTTTTACTTGCTTTGATTCCCAAAATATGAGCCGTTTATTTTGTATGTGACTTTCGTTTAATTTTTTAACAGTTCACATATTTTCAGTTTGTCTTGCAAACGAAACTCTCTTTGATTCGGACACTAAAACTGTATTGAACCTTAAGGCCAAAAAACTTGATTCAAGAACAAGCGAATTTTTGGTTCTAAAAACTTAATGGCCTTAAAACAGCGTGCTTGACCATACATACATACTCGTATGTACACACATACGAACAATATAATTGGTCAGCCATTCCATTTACATACACTTACGCAATTTTCAAAGTTCCATTGAATTTCCGCCAATCAATGCCACAACGGATAACAGACAAATGATTTTATTCACCTGAATAAAACTTAAAATAAAAGGTCATTTTTAAAAAGAGCTCAACTCCAAATTTTCAAATTTAAATTTAAATTCAAAAATAAGTTCCAATTTCGTTATATTCAGTGTTAGTTAACGCAAAAAGGTATGAATCTGAATACGAGAACACAAACGCAATAGATTTTGAGTACTTATAACGTCTGAAACAAATTTTTTGTATAATTTTATACAAACCTTTGCCAAATATTCTCCATAATATGAGGAGCAGTAGAACAAAGTGTTATATGAAAAATTGACGTTGAACCGGTAGGACTTTTTTTGCTTCGGCATTTTCCACAAGCAGCAGATCGACTGACCAAAGCTTTCGGCTCAAATATTTTTAAGACCCCTATAAAAATTACTTTTAGAAAGTGTCTCTCAGCAAAAACTAAAAAATTCGGTATAAAAAGACAAGTTTTTCTTCGGCGATTTTGATTTCCTCTGAACATGAGAGAGCAAATCCTCTGAGAAAATTGGATCAAAACTGGGTAAATCATTTATTTTTAAGGATTTTCATCTTGCAATTCTACTTTATTCTATTTCTTATAGACATCGCTTCATACAGACTCACAATATAAACGAAAACACTGAAAAAATCGCGAATGATTTGAATTACTCGAGGACATTCATTCCAAAAATCATGCCTCATTATGCAGTGGAAAAGAAAAGAAAATGCTTTATGTTGCGTGTGCATTAATCACCTCATTGTAATTTTTTGTTACATTGGCCTTATATATCTCTATTTAATTGGGAATACAAGCAAAATTCAAAATTTCTTGCATGAAATAAATGTCTCCATAATTTTATTTAGGAAACTTTACCATTTCTCATGGACAAATAATTTTCAGAAAAACAAAGCAAAATACTTCATGGGTTGAAAATTACAAAGGAGGAGGATGGCCACCATGACCACGACACATATAACTGCTCTGAGATGAAAATTTCGTTGGATATACATATAATCTACATTGTCATAAATGTCTTGAAAATCTACATTAAAATATCTTTCTTAAAATGTGTTTGCTTTTGTTGTTTTTTATTACTTCTCAGTAGCTGAAACATAAATAAATCCAACATGTGGAACAAAAGCGTACAAGCCCAATGTCACGGAACAAAACCAGATGAGTAATTTCTTAAAGTTATTCATCTTCCCACTTGTGCAAATATGCTCAATCACAATTTGTGTACTAAAAAAACTCTCCAACTACCTATAACCATGTTCAAAATTGGTCTGTAGCTTCTGTGTTATCTACGATATTGCCCAGAGGCTTATGATAAAATAAACTGTTAATATATAATGATTTTTTAAAGATTATTTTTAGTTCAAAACATAATAAGCCCTTAAAGATTTTCTAATGATTTCAGATGAGAGTGTACCCATTTTGACGCGGAGTATTCGACCTAAGTTCATGAGCGACTGAAACCACAAATAAGTTGTTTTATGAAAAACATGGAGTTAAGCCTTTTGCAAAATTATCGTTTCAAATTTAAGTAATCAAAATGTTCCTCTATGAGTTATTTACTAAAATTAAATATTTTCGCCTCTAGTTTGAGCTGAGTGAGGTAAAGTGCTTTGAAAATTTTAGCAGCAAATTTTTACTACGGCAAACAAAATTTTTTAGAAAAGACCGATTTTTGGGGAGTAAAAACTTTTATTTAAACGCTCAAAAAAGCTGAAATGTGAATCGCTTCTGCACTGGATATTGAAAAGTTAAGCAACGTATAAAAAATTTGAATAAATCAGTGAGATAGTATTTGAGAAATTGTGTTGAGCATGACAGAACTTTTCAAAAAAGGCGTTTCCGGGCAAAGGCCACAGTTTCCTTGGTCAACAAAATTTGTTATTTTGAAAATATTCACGAGTTCATCGAAGCACATAATTATCGATACTTCCTATGTACTGTAATTCAATACAATTTGTATGATTTGATCAAAAAAAATATTATGAATATCCCAATGTTTCTTCTTGCCCCAAGGTACATAATATCTTAATAACGTCAGCATACCTGACGTTCAATCACATGGATAAAGTTGTTATTAAGTATTAGTTCATATCTAATTTGAGCGTCAATGCTTTGAATTTTTTTTCGAAAGTCCTTTTGAGTTTTGCATCTTATTCTGTCAAAGGCCTAGCAGTAACAAAATGACATTTTAGTGTTTCCTTCTAGTCCTCATAACAGCATTTATTTTATAATTTTTTATACATGACCCCACTCGCTATGCTACGGCATTGGCAATATAATTAATCCATGGAAAATATTTTAGGTCGTTAAAATATAAACCCTATTAGTGTTTGGCATTATTTTAATAACTCATTGATAAAACATAACGTTCTTGAGTTAAATAGGATAATGTGAACTTAAACTGTAAAAGGCTACCTAGACTGCAGCCAAGAGTGGCGTGGTAGATTTATTGCTTGAGAGCTTAAGTTTGCTCTTCATATTGAAGACAAAATTATCAACGAGGGGCGACGAATATTTTTCAGCTTACGCTCCAAAAAGTTGTTAATGTCAATTGAATATTTTTTAGTTCTTATTGTCTCAACAACAAAGATTGACGCTTGTCAAGTGAATTCAAACTTCCAATTTAATATTTTTTTTAATACCACCTTTAAGCTTAGCACAACTGCATTTAGGTACACTCGCGCGTGTTAAATGTGTGTGTGTGTGTACTTAAACCGCAATAATGTTGTCAAAATTGTTTTGCGTGGAAACCGATTTGGAAACCCAAATAAATAACAGTTAAATAATTTGTAAGTAAAATTTCAACAGCATTATTTAGTTCGGATTGGCATTGCTGGCGATACCATTTTGTACGATTGAATACACTTTGTATTTAACAAGTGTATTTTAAATGCTAATAAAAACGGATATCGGAATATTTGGTTTTAACGTTTGTATAGTTTTTCTATATTTCAATGGCAGTACCACAAATAAGCATTAAAAAGATTATTTTAAATTTTAGTTATTAAATATAACTCATGTGAAAATCACAGCAATCGATATTGAACTGGAAAACAGAAGTAATTTAAAATTAGTACTTACTGAGTGGCACCATTTAATTATTGACTTTGTAAAATTTTAAAAATGTATGTACAAACATATAAACATGTTACCGGCCAAACTAGTTTTTAGGATTAACTATTTTGTCTAGTTGATTTGTATGCCTAAAAATAGGCAATTTATTTTTAACGCAAAAGCCACTGTGGATACCGGTGTCGGTGATACACATATTATGTACTGAACCGTGGCAGAAGGCAGCCGCGAAGCCAGTATTGGACCGTCCACATACCCTCCTTAACACATGCCAAGCATAAAATTAAATTGATTAGTTTTATTGTCTTACTTTGCTACTGCCTTAGCCTGCACTAGCCACAGTGCTTTCGCATTAAGATTTCATTGCAGATCTTTAGGCTTAACGGATACTAGTTTGACCTAAAACTAGTTTGGCCGTTAACATATGTATATTGTATATATTGATAAACGCTTAAAACTATGCAAGACATTAAACTAAGGTTTTTCGCTTTTTAGATGTAGTGATCAAACTACTCTAACTTACACCAAAAATCAGCTGCTCATAGACTTTTTCCTTCATATTTTGGAGCGTAGATTCTAAAAATACCAACCAGATTTTATTTTCTTACGAATCGTTTTTGACACATCCTAAAAAAAAGTGATTTTGGAGTTACTCAATTTTAAAATACACCGAAATAAATCACAGTTTTTGATATCTGATCGAACATGTTTTTTGAAGATATCTTGATAACGATTCCTGACGAATAAAATACACTGGTTATCCCATTTAAACTTGTGTACTTAGCATAATATTAGGCTGATATTTTCTTCCATTAATATGTCAGTCAAAGCAATGTCTTACCTTAATCAGTGCTATAACTCAATTCAAAATAACTTATTTGCAAACTGCCGAAGAGGCAACCACGAACACATTAATTTCATGAATTTCGTACTCACACCCAAAATATATCTTCATCTTATTACATAAACAAAAAATTCATTCTCATTGGTTATGCATCAAAACTGGTGTTTGTAACTTTTATGAAGTGTGAATTCACAACAATAATATCAACTACAACAAGAACAACAACAATAAAATTTGTCACACTTCTTCTCTCAATATACTTGAGTTAATTTCCTTCGAGAGTTTCAGAATTTCATGTCAAAAACGTAAGCACCAACTCCCTAATTTTATATCATAATCAACATAAATTTCCATAAAAAATACGCATTATCCAACAGCCAGCAACAGGAAACGCTAAGCAATGAAAAATCAAAAAAAAAAAAACTGTAATAAAATAAACAAAATTGATTTCATAATCAGCTAAAATACCGATGGCACAAACAGTAGAGCGGGCATCGAAAACTCAAAAAGTTTCTGGTATATTTTAGGGATGAACACATGACAAAGAAAACTTCAAGCGTGAAATTTTGACTGTAGGCGAATCACGCTAACAACTTTGGGCTCTCAATCAAAATTGAAAAATGTCAAAGGAATGGAATGGAAATCGTAGCCAAATTATATGCAAAAAATCACCAATAAAACTTAGTGCAAAATTTGATATGATTTTTATAGTGAAGGCCTTGACCTTAAATTTTGATGACAGCAGAATACTTTTTACTTTTTTATATTCAACTATGGAGCCGTATGTAATCTATGGACTTAGACCAATTAGCAGTGTCATGAAGGGCTTGACGCTGGCATCGAACAATAGCTACAGTTTGTCTTGCACAGATTATTTATAATATTCACTTGAATAATTACACACTTAACTTATATTAAAGTTTATTTAATGTTTCAATTCAATTTATTCTAAATTATTTAGATGTTTTTGAATGCATTTTCTTATATTTTGCTTTAACTGATATCAATTTTTGTGATGTCTCAAAATCTCAAACTATAAAAATTATTTATATGAATACCAAAACTTTGAAGACTAATAAAAATTTCAATTACAATAACAATTACATTATTTTACTCATCTGACTAGTAAACTTAAATTGCTCTCTTTTATCATTTGAGTAATATTTCCTACACATCAAAAGGAGAACTATCATAAATATATGCGTGTCCCAAAATGTGAGCGCTTATTGTTCTGCATATAAATAAAAGTGTTTAAGTTAGTCAAGATCTATAATTCCGAAATTCACAAATTTGACTTTTACCAAAGGCTAGAAATCACTCAAACTGAAAACCGCTTATGAACAAACTTTACAGAATCGTTAGCGAGCGCCTTCATTTAATTGAAATTTCATTCACGTGCTCATCTCTAAATACGCGGCGAAACGTTTAATATGCACGGCAACAAGAGAGCAACACGCAAAAACCCAAAATTGTTATAGGCGTCAGTGACACGAACTTAGACACCACCACTACTATTACACCAAGCAAACGTTGAAATATAAATAAAAACTTCTTCGCTGTGTGTGTGTATGTGTGACTTCTGTTTCTGTAAAAACATTTGTTTAAATTTGTTGTTAAATTGTATTGCATACATTTATAATTTAAAATTTTAATGCCTACTTTTGAGTGTCATTTTGTGCTCACTGCTAAGAGCATTTTAAATATCTGTTACTTACGAGTACTGTCTGAGCAAATATCAAATTCTGCTCGCACTTCTTCTCATCGCCAAATTTTTAGTGTCAAATAAAATTTGTACACATTGTCATAGCTGCAGGCATGACATCCCTCAATTTATGTTACAAATTTCGTTTTATGCTAAACTGCCACATCCTGCAATTTCATTGCTTAGCTGTTTTGGTCTTCGCCATCACCATCGTTCTCGTTTTATTATGTTTACTTTTATGTCAATTTTATTTATTTGTCTTCAATATTTTTGTGATTTCCTTGGAGGAAATAGATTTGTGTTGCCTTGAGCTATGTCGTGCATATTTTTGGGCGCATATTTTCACATTTAAGAAAAAAAACTCTGTCTGGAGGAGACAAATAGATTTACAAGCGATGAAAACAAAAAAAAAATATGTTGTTAATATTTACTGCGGTGAAATAGAAAAACTCAGTTGATTTTCGGATTTTTCTTAAGTTTCTTAGAGATAAACAAAAGTTTCTCGAAGTAATTAGTCAGCTATATCTATATGATGAGCTGTTAGCAGCGATATTAATATCGAATGGAAAATTTTCAAACAAATCATTAAGAAAACTTGATAGCCCGCAAAGACTTTCACTCAAAATAATTGTATTCAGTCAGAAAGATACGTTTTTCAATATAAACTACCCAATTACCAAGCCAATTTCAAATATTTAAATTATTTTACCCAATTTTTAATTGAACTAAAAAAACAAAAACTCCATCTCTCTATCTCAATCTCAACAGCGCACCAGTGTCCATCCAGTACGCAAGAACATACGCTACAACAAGCTGCCCAATAAATCAAAACGCACGCGTCTGTCTTCCACAACAACGCTGCTAAAAGATGATACCGGAATCAATATGGATGATGAAGACGAAGAAGACGATGATGATGAAGACGAAGACATATATAACATTCAAAACTATGCTGATAACAAGAAACAAAAAACGGCGCATGAGTATGAGCGCGAAACCGATGAACTGAACTCCAACGAACTGATAGAGATACAGCTGCAGCAACATCACAATTGCGACGATACCGAGCCGCTTCTTGCCGAAACAGAAACGGATGAACTGAATACAATTGTGAAAACAAAATCAAAGGGAAGAACGAAGTGTAAAAGTACGAGCTGCAAAAAATCAAAAAACGACGCATGCAACACAAGGACATAAGGTGCAGCTGCCAACTGTGACAGCGCAGCCAAAACACCAGAATTGTAAATTTTTGTAAAAAATTATAGCAAACGAATTTTTTTTTAGAACAGAAGATAAAAAAAATATAGCAACAAAAAAGCAGAAACTTTTAACCTAATGTAAAGACAAAAACAAATATACCCAATGTATGTTAATGCTATAATTGTAAAACTTTTGCTGCTTCTTCTATCACATCTTCTTTAGCTCTACATAGTTCACGTAAAAATTAAAATGAAATATTAAAAAAAAAGCTTTGCATCATTTCTAAGCAAAACTGTAGCTATCTCAATCTTAAAACATAAAAAAATACACTCTCCAACAAAATAAACTTTTTATTTTTCTTGCTTTTAGTTTTATGTACCTAATTTTACTGAACGATCACCACTTTCACAATGATATTTTTTAATATTTTATCTTAATTCTAAGCAGCCGCTGTAGTTTTTTTAAAACTTTAAAAATTTTTGATTTTTTGCCCCAATTGCATTGTAAACTCGTACGTATAAAAATGATTTTATTTTATTATATGAAGCCTCATGTACCATATATTGTTGCCTGTGCAAGATACTTTATTTTTGATTTTGTGTGAAAATTCCTTTTTTTTACTCTCGTAGCATTAATGAAAATGTGTGGCATGGAATGCTAACTTATTTTTTACGATTTTTTGATTTTATTGTGAAATTTACTACACCTACACCTAAAGCAACAGAGCGTATATTTGAAATTGTTGTATAAAAGAGAAATTTTTTTTAAATAAATATTGTTATAATTTTAAAAAAATATCGTTTTTATTTTCATAGTTTTTTTTTTTAGTCAGAGTACTCGTAAGTAAATATTATGAGTTAAAAAAACAATTAATCTAATTTGCAATGTATGTGCATACCATTTGAAAGATGTTTATAATTACGTTAAGACAGTGCAGTCGCGGTAGCATGAACACCCTCTAACGTGAACAGCGCGGATTTCTGAACGAAATAAATACGATATAACTCAACCATGCAATACACAAAAGACTGTTTATGTATTTTTATTTATGTTTTTTTAGCTTATGAAAAAGTTATATGTTTCTTTTAAAGTTTTTGCTATTACAAATGATACAAAGAATAAAAATTTGATGGAAAATACGTTACACAGACTGCGCTACAGAAATTTTGGTTTAAATTTTGATATTCGCTAACATGAACAATTTCGCTGCCGTGAACAACCTTGGTTTTAATTAGTTTACGTTAGCGCGACTGCACTGTATATGCAAAATAATACAAAACGGTTGGCTTCCGTGATTCAAATACACAATACCTTGGAGTTTATTTACAGCTAACTTCAAAAGCAGCCATTTTATAGACTCCTGTGATATAAAGCCTCTTATTTGAAATTTCATCAAATCTTGCATCATTTGTGCTCACAAAATTTTCCTTTCAGCATGGTAAGATTAACATACCTACCAAGTTTGCGAATTTACTAAAGGACCGTATTTGTGGGAATGGCAGTTCGGTCAAATGAGCTGAAATTTTTAGAAAAATAAGTTTTTGTAATGCTTATCGATAGTCGCAAAGGGCAAGACAAAATTCTACAACAGGCCTTTGAGTTATTGATCAATAGAGATCTTTTTTCATGTACATTTTACTTTTGTTTGCCAAATTGTTTTTGCTTGAAGAACTTCCTTTTATTGGAATTTATATTGGTGTAAAGAATTACTAAAAAAGTGTTTCAAAGAAAGCTCGATCGATATTGACTTGGAAGGCATGAAGTGTTTGTGGTTTATCTGTACACCTCCACAAAAAATAGTTTGAACGTTTTAAGTGGGCAATTCTTGCAGGACAATATATACGATTTATGATGATTTCTTTGACTTTGATGAATGAAAAAACACTATTTAATATGTGTCAGACATCCCTTTCAGACGTAATCCCTATTATAATATATATCACTCCTATTGAAAGACTCTTTATACATAGCTCAGCTACAAATAATTCTATTGTATTGTATATATACTTAATTTTAAAAAGCCAAAAACCAAAACATTCAGAAAGACCTACTGTATCTTCAAAACCATACCCGTCATCCAACGTATTCGAAAAATGATAGCAAAATTAAATATCTTTTTATTCTTAAGTGGAGTCGACGTAGAAAACATAAATCGTCTTTTCTTCTGTCAAGTTTTCAGGCATTATGAAATTCATCTATCCCTTAATACTTTTACTTTCCGAGCAGGACGATAGAAATACTCTTTGCAACAGACATGTTCTAAACATTACTTAATGAGGTGTATCATATCGAATATCAGTTATGAAAAACTATTTTCGTGGTTGTCGTAAAATACTTACAGTCGCTAAAAAGTATAAAAATATTTGTCTGCTTTATGAACTACGATAATTCAAATGATAACAACATTGGAAATTTCCTAAAAGGCGTGGCACTTTTCTTATCAACACACCACTACGCCATTTTTTAAGAGTTTGCAAAAGAAATGTTATAGGACTTGGTCCGAAAATATAGGGAAACTTAATGATATATTAAACAAGATCGGAAGAACATGATAATGTTACGTGTGAAAAATGTGAAGAAGAAACTTTTTTGATTCTACGAGTAAGGAAATTTTTTGAGAATAACATATTTTTGACTTGATTTTAATCTATATATCGTATTAATGTTTGTGGTTACTTATTTTAACATTTTGCTAATGGTAATGAGTTTTCCGCAATGTTTTAATTAAAATTTTTGGTTGGCAAACATTTTGATTAGGAAAAAAAAGAAATTTTCTTACCCAGTCAAAATTTTTGCGCCTAAATAAATAATTTCTTTAAGAACTTCACTTCAATCTATTTGTTTCAAGGTTTAAAATTACGAACTTTAGTTTCTTATTTCTATTAACCTAATTTAAAATATTTAGGAATTAACGTACATAAGTCCCCAAGCTTAGTTTTCAGTTAACTTAAAAATTATACATATATATACCATAAATTATTTGTGCACTTTAGATTTTCCAAAACAAATTTTCCCAAAGCACTGCATTTTTACTTTTTATGAAAGTCCAAAAAAATAAATGGTTAGAAATAATTATTTTTTTTTTAAATTACTATAAGATAGTATTTAAAATTTTAAATTGTAGTTAGCATAAAATTTTATACATAAAAAACATTCAATTCTAGAACTATAAATTTGTATATATACCATATGTATGTTAAGAAAAAAAAAGTTTTATATGCTCTTAGTACGATCTATTATCTCATACCAGCTAATATATGCTGAGTTGACTTGAATGAAACATGCATACTTAATTTGTGTATGTGTGCAAATTTTAATTACATTCATTGGTCATGTCTGAAGTTTTGAAAATCACGAAAAACTCGCAAAACTCGAAAGAAGAAATTTAGCCAAAAGTTTAAGTAAAGCAGCAGAAGAAAAACCC
Organism: Meiosimyza decipiens; assembly: GCA_963680825.1. Taxonomy (NCBI): domain Eukaryota; kingdom Metazoa; phylum Arthropoda; class Insecta; order Diptera; family Lauxaniidae; genus Meiosimyza; species Meiosimyza decipiens. Next base: position 140,236,015 of record OY804258.1, on the reverse strand, counting down.
TTGAATTTAGCATAAGAAAATCATTGTAAAATAGTAAAATCTTTCTTTCAGAGTAAATGAAATAAAATTAAAATTAAATGTTGTTTGTTGTTTTTCAATTTCCAAACATTTTATATACGAACTCAGTAAGCATATGGAAACAACTCCAGTGTTAATCATTAGTTTTTATTTATAAACATACATTTATAGCGCATTTACGATACATAGTATATGAGAGAAAAACATTTATATTGTAAAAATAAGTTTTGACAACTGACATAATTGAATTATTATGAAATTAAAAACATAAAATTAGTCATAATAACATCCAGAATAGCAGTAAAAGCAGATTATTTTATTATAACGTTGTATCAGTTAAACAAAATATAACAAAAATATTATACAATTTAAAAAAAAAAAGAAAAACAAACAATTTTAAATGTTAAACAGAATACCGAATCGATGAAATGAATAAATGGAAATATTAACTATTTAATAATATTAATGAAAATACTACACGAGTATAATGGAAAGTGATGATTTAAAAATGAAACACAAATAAATTAAAAAACTGATATTGAATTAAAATTGCAGCAAAATTTGTTTTATTTAACTTAGCAATTTCAAATGTTTGCCATAATTCTTGAACTCAAAAAGTGAGTGACTTAAAATTATTTTCGTCATGGCTTGCGGCTTTGTTTTCGGGAAAGTTTTGGATATCATACCAGTCCTCTTTAGCGAGAAACCAATTACCGAGTCACTTTTTACATCTCCGTACCTACAAATCGCTGCTCAGTAAATTTGTGAGCCTACGATGCAAACAAGTGGTAATCGGAAGAGTCTAGCAAGTAAGCCGCATAGGGGAAGACTTCCCTGCTAGCTTCCAACGTATCAATTGATTAGAAACAGCATTCTGAACAACACTCAGTTGCACTGCGAGTTGTTTTTGTAATTGTGGATCATCTTCGTCAAACTATGCTTTAAATTGTACATTTTCGTGAATTTTTAGCAGATCTCGTGTTTCTTCATTTTTGAAACTCCGAAGCCATCGTACACACTTTTCTTGCGATGAAGCTTCTTGAAGCAATCGGTGTGATACAGCAGCAGCTTTCTTCAAATGAAAACCGAAAATTAATGCTCTCCGCGATTATTCTTGACATGGCACAAATTCTGAAATATGGAGGACAGCGAAATGTCAATGCAAACTTTTTTCAATTTATCATTTCTGCATGTTGGAGACTGGTGACATGTGTGTCAAATCTTTATATAACACACTACATACATTGATGTGCCATATGTCATAATTGTACACATGGTAAGTCTTTATATGGCAACTCAGTTCAAGAACTTTTTGATGATCGTAGTTTTTAACAGATTACAATTACAATTAGTGCATTTGGCCACACTAAATATTAAGAGACTTACACTGCCGTAGCAATAGAAGCATGAGTGTATAAATAGTTGGATTCTGCGGTGCATGCCCCCAAATGAGACGATTTGTGTAGAGATTTTAGTGATGGGTAAGAAGATCAAAAACTTAGGAGTGACCCCTCGAAAACGTTTGATGATTAGTCTGTATGTACCCCTGGCTTAGTCTAACTGGTGATCCTATTATTGGTCTTGTGGTAATTTTCTACTCTTCATATGTATATATGGGTTAAAATTTTTTAAGCGCACCAGCGTAGAATTATTTATGCTAGGATCTTTTGGGTATTTGTAGCTCTAGTAAAGATCGATCAAGTTTCGGTAGGACTTTGCTTCAACGCTATTAGTTTTAAAATACATAGGTGTAAAGTTAGTTTTCGTAATTTTTTCTAGAAAGGGTTTTTTTTGAAAATTCAGCAACTGGTTTCATTTTGAAACCATTATTATTCTCTATATATAGTTGAGCCTCTATTCCACCTCTCACCAAAATATCATGATAATATACGCAAGACTGACGTTGAAGTAAAACAGAAAGTCTCACTTACGTTGTAGCCAAACATTGACTGCGTTTTCTGTGACCCTGAAGTCTCCACTCCACTTGCCGTCAAAATTCAATTGGTTGATTTCCGCAACGTGTAATCAATCCATTTCCACCTTCACCTTTTGATTTAAGAGAAAATCGGATTTTCACTATCTCAAAAAGTTTAGAAAGTTTCCCATAATGGCCTTTGTTGTCTCTGTCAGTGGAGACGGGCATGAGGCCAATCATTGTGGTCTTCGCGCAGGGAAGTATCTGGGGTTGAACGGTTGATGGTCTCCGAAAAATGCTTTTTCCAACGAATTAGCTGGACATTTGTAAATGTAAATAGGCCTGCCATCTTGCGTGCTATTTCGTAAACCGTACCAAGGTGACTAATCTCGCTTGTTCTTTTCGCAGGAGGCTTTTACTTCCTTTTTAGGTGATTCTATATCTGTGCGGCGTCTTGCCTCTCCATTTCTCAATGATATTCTAGGTAGCATCGCTCATCCAACGATTTCTGTTCCGTGCGGACTCACTTTATGTTTTTAAGGACGATTTGATGTTCTGCCATTTGGATTCAATTGAGCTCCGAGGGTTAGTGTCGATGAGCCTTTCCACTTGGTCGATGAAATTTTCCCGAAGACATGTATCTTCGAGTTTATATGGGGCGAACTTCCTGAATGTTGCGCAGGTCTGCTTAATGCATTGAGTCGACGAGAAGCCTCTAGAAAGTGATAATCGAAGACAAGTGCCATTTTTCTTTATGTCTTCAATATATTATATAAAATGTAATGAAAAAAATGTTCTCTTGCAAAATTCACTTTGAAGTTCTGGGTGCTGATATTCCCACCAGGGACCAGCCAGACAATTCGCATTAAGGGGGCGTGTCCATAACCTGTAAAAAATTATGAAACAAAAGTTGTATAGAATCGCAGAATTTACAACATATATAATTTTCAGTTAAAAAAAAAAGTCAGGCTTTTAAGGGTAACATCTCTCTTTAATAATTTTTTAATAAGAGCTATCTATTGTATGAGCTACGCACTTACTGATTGGAAATTGTGCTCTTCTTTTATTTAACTTTATAATTTAGCTAAGAGGTCGCATATTTAACTTGGAAGTTTCTGGCCAACTTCTTTGATTGCTATTTACTTTGTGTTTTGCAAAAGCACTGCAGATATAAATAAAAGAAAACATTAAACTACTTGGAAAATTTCAAAAGAGTTTGTTTACTTCAAAAGCCCAAAGAAATTGGAATTAACATTTTAACTGTTGAATGTTTCAAAGGTTCTTTTTTTTTGTTTCCATTTAACTTTTATTTTATTTTCCAAATGCCCATTATGATGCTTTAACTTGAAGTATTTACTGTATTAGCTATTCATGTGTTTTGTGTACAGTTTAAAATAAAATAAAGAAGATTTAAACATCTAATCAAAAACATATTCAGTGGGGATTTGGGGGATTCGGACTCCAAACAATTTCAACTTGTACTAGACAAAGCGATTCCTCTGAGAGATAGTTCATTAACAAAACAGATTAACATTCTTCTTATAAGAAACAGAATTTAGAAACAAATCATCATATATATACGAAACTTGTTATTTAGGTCTTGCCTGGCCAATTTCCTTCTTAAAATATTGCAAAACTTACAAGAAATAAGACGAATTTGTTGAATTGTGCGGATTTACTACTCAGTGCCGGAAAGTAAAAACTATTTCGTTGAAATATTTCGATGACATTCAAATCTTATACTGAAAACAATGTTTCAATGCTGAAATGTCTAATGAAATTTCTACAAAACTTCCTTAGCCAAATTAACGCAATACGGTGAAAGTCTTTGCGATCAAAATTTATCATCACGTGATTTCTTAGCAAGTAGTATATAATAGAACTGTATAGAACTATACATATTTTAATAAAAATAAACAAAAGAATGTGGCAATAAATATGTCCTATGAATACTTCGCACGTTAGTGAACTCCTCTCGAAATTATTCTCTAACAGCGGCCATGTACCAGATGATATTTAAACAAAATCAACAAAATACCGGAATAAATAAAGACACAGAAAACATAGCGCCTAAAATAACATGAAAAAAAAAAAGATTTAAGTAAGAAAAGCAAAAAACATTTAATCCTTTTCTTCCTTTCAACGCTGTACATCATTAGGTTGTTCTTTGTTTTCGAAAGTGTTTTGTACGCAACTGACCGTAGTGATTGTCTGTCCCCAATTTAACTCTTTTCTGTCGTCCTCCCAACTTCTCCATTCACTCTAATTTTGTTAATACCACTAAGCTTTAAGTATACGCTAGAATACCCTGACATTGTTACCAAAAGTTTAATGAACTCGAAACATGTCCACAGTGATATCCACAAATAAATTGCATACTTTGAGGAGTTAAGAAGCACAATATAAATGTAAACATTGTAAAAGGTATACAAAGGAAAAGAGTATAAGTTGATTTACAACAACAACAATAAAGCAACAAAAGAACATAGCATTAATTTACTGAATTACAGAGCTGTAAAGATATGTATGATACTTTCTGAAATATCGAAATGTTTGAAGTTCCAGCGCAAATACAGTGTGTTTAGATATATTCATATTTATAGATCAGAGCATATATCTTCTAAGCTCTCATCATTCAGTAAATTTTAATAAAAATTAGTTTTCGTACCAAATTTGTTTTCAATTTTTTTTTTACGAGTTTTTGCAATTTTTTACCTATTCTATTTTATAATAACAATAGTTTCGCTTAGCTACTACAGCTATTAGCCTTCTTAGCTATTTAGCTTAAGATTTTTGTTTTATTTTAAGTTTTAGTCAAGATTTTGTCTAGTTTTTGTAGGATTTTTTTTCACACACTTCTGAAACCTTTTTATAACATTTAATGTAATATTTTACCCCATTTTTGATCATGGTGGGGTGGCATAATTGGTACATATTTTTTCGAAAATCTAAATAAATGTAGATCGATATCGAGAGCCAATTGTAAACATTTTGTGAAGTCAATATGTTGTGTGCAGAATATGTGGTAACAAGAGAACGGTGAAACTTGCCACACAGCAACGGAATCAATCGATCTTCTGAAAGAGAAGTTTTATAAGCGAATACTTTCTCCAAGAAAGTCACCATTTCACTTTTTCTCATTGGGTTTTTTGAAAAGTAAAGCTTATGCTGAACTGTTCACCACCTCAAAGATAACATCATCGACCAAATATCACTAATTGAAGTATCATTATTGGGAAAAGATAGTCAGTATGTCGGCAAAAGATTGAGAGCCTACCGAGCTAGCAGAAGAGACCACTTAAGCAACATTCTTTTTCATTATTAAAACTTAATTTCCATTAAAATTAACTAAATATTTCATACAATTCATGTCAATTTTTCGTTAATTTTTTGTGCGTTCCATTTATTTGCCGATTTCAACTTTAGTTAGTGCTTTATCTTTTCCAGTTATTAGTTCAATTTCAAAGGATGCTGGTCAATGCATAGTCTAAATTTTACATTTAATAACTACTGATTTTTCATTGGCTTCATGTTAGGTGAATACGTGTCAAAATTTATTGACAAGCTGTCGTTTAATTCACAAGCTACAGTGAACTTAGTTACACTACTTTTGTAACTAGTCAAACAATGCACAAATTTGAATTTCATGTGAAAATTAAGCGTTGGTTAATGAGGTACTTGTGTAGCAAACAGTGAAACATGAATCAGTCACTATACTTCAGAGTCCACTCGAAGTCAGGAACTAGCGACAGCCACCTAAAGCGACCAAAAAAGCAAATGTCAGCCGATGAGGTTTTGACATTTTGACATACGTATTTTTTTCATTGATTACCCTGAGAAAGGAAGAAACACCAATAGCCAATAGGAAGAAGTGCGATTGAAGGAAAAAAAGTATATAAAAACAATCTCAAGTGAAGAAGAAACCATGATGTTTTACCGAGATACAGTACCGTGTCACAAGTCAATCGCAACAATGGAAAAATTGTACGAGTTGCGAATTACTTCTCCATCCACTGTTTTCTCCAGATAAGGCTCCCAACGACTACTGCCTGTTTGCAGACCTAAAAGGAATGCTCCGGTAAAAAAGATTTGGTTCCAATCATAAATTGATTGCCAAAACTGAAGTCTAGTTTGAGGCCAAAGATGAATGGATCCATAAAAAAGACATTGAAATATTACAGAGGCGTTGCAATAAATGTGTCACTCTTAAAGAAATCCTATGAGCTTATTAAGTGATGTGTTATTTAGTCCATATTGTGACAGTTTTTTCTTTCATTTTTGCAAATTTCTGTATCCTTTTACCCACTTCTTCTGTATTCTGTGACCAACTCTTTGCCGATTTTGCAAACCGAATCTTCCAACATTAATGAGAAAAACTTTGTTTATTTTGCTTACATTTTTTAAAAATTCTTGTAAAGTCCATAGGTGTGTATATTGAAAAATTGCTTATTCACATTTGGCAGCTTTATTTGTGTCCATTTTGCATAAAATAGCAAAATTTTTATAGCAACAACTCAATTTGCACCCTTATAAAAGACCGCAAAAGCCTCAATTCCTTGCGATATGTGATCTGTTTTGATATCTGCTGCCAAAGCGCAAAAAGCAATATTTAAGAGCTGATAGCAAACATAATATTGAAAGCTTTTAAATCTCTGCTGCCGACTACATAAATGTTAACGATGGCAATCAATGACGAAAATCGGGCTTCAACTAAAACTGAAGAGTTGGAGTGGGCACGAATACCAGCACAGCTTACTTGCCTGCACCCAAACTATGCTGCTAAGAGAATTTCGTTATTGCTGGGTTGTATTTTTATTTACTTAAATTGTTGTTGTTGTTGTCTCGTTAAAAGTTTTGCTAAATGGATAAATGCAGCAGTTGAAAGGATTAGCTTCCTTTTGAAGCTTCCTTTATGTGGTGTTTTTGAAGATTCAAGGATACGGCGACGACGATGAGACTTCGTTTACTTGATATTTAAGGCTTAAAGGTAGAGTCTCTGTGGTCGTACAAGTAAGTAGAGAAAGCAAATTGTTAGTGCACACCACTGGTGTGTTAGTGTTTGCTGTTTGGTTAGTTGTTATTGCTGTGGTCATATGTTGAGCTTAGCTGTAGCAGCCAGGATAACTTTGAATATTTGGTTTTATTGAGTTTCTCTTTACAGTAGTTGTTCATTTCATCATTTAAATCGATAAAAAATTTAAAATTTGATACTTACAGTCAAATTAATTTAAGCCAAAGTACTTAGATTAGCATTCATTTATATCAAAATTCACTATACTTTCAATGCGACCTTTTTAAATGATGAAGGAAAAGCTTTCGATTTCGCCTTTTTTACTATAAAATCAAAAATCTTGAGCATACCTTAACCATTTCTCCATCATAATCATTTATCTTTGACGGTGTGTCAATTAGCCAAAATCCTTGAAAAAGGATAACATGCCTCAATGCAACAACTCAATGCCATCAAATCAATTTAATGCGCAGTGTCAAATTATTCAAACATAGCTGTTGTTGCGGCTTTGATAAATCCTTATTTTATTCATAGCTCGGATGAGAATCATGAAATCACAGGTAAACACAAATGCGAACGAAATCTCAGAGACTGTCCAAAAATTTTATGCGTAGAAATGTCATTTTTACAACATCCCACTTCAATACTAATGGTAACTTGACATTTAATGTGAGTGTTGCGGGCGGTAAGACAACGACAATTGATACGGGCGTGCCGCGCGCTCTTTGCACTGTTAGTGTCAGTTTAGCAAGATGATGGTGACAGTGACAGTAACAGTGAGAGTGACAATATGGCAGGGCAATCAATTTGTTTGTTTACAATGCGTAACGTGACATTTAAATGAAAATTTAGATTTTATTTGCAATTCCATTTAATTTTTTTTTTAGTTTGTTGTCATTGGATTCTTTTCATTTGATAGCCAAACCATTTGAAGTAAGTCCCAGGCTTACGCTTAGCGTAGGTCTGATTTAACGCTTCGCTAAGAGAATGGCTCGTTTATGTTGTGCGGAAACACCTCTTGTTTGGGTTGGAGGGTATCACTCCACAACCCACAGGTTAATCTTATTAATTCTGCTTAATGCACTTGCTTTTTTTTTGTAAATGAAATCCACCCTCAGTATTTACTAAGGGTTGTTTCTTTACTTTTAATTCAAATTGAAATTTGTTATTTTGTATTAAACTTTTTTTTATTTTATTATTTTTCATTGCTGGTTTTTAACTTTGATTGTATATGAAAGAGGGGGGAGAGAGAAAAAATGTTAGCCTGAAGTATTATAAATTTAACTAAAATATTGCTAAGAAAGTATTTGAATAACTTTTCCAGTATAGAGCATTCAAATATTTTCAGAATCAAAATGAACTAAAAATACGAATTTTTTTTTGAAAATGTATTGCAGCAGATTAAAGTCAGGTACAATGTATCACTTGCCTTATAAATGGAGAAATACTGCCCCAGGAATCATATTAGGCACACTACTGTACATTATTAACATAAATTACAAAAAGTGTGTAACAAAATATTACTAAGTCGCTCGGAGCGTTAGAGCTGCTAATACAAACGCTTATTAAACAGTCATTAAGAGTTCGGGGAATGAAGACAAAAAAGGCCAAATATCGGCAAAAATCACGGACAGCTGGGTTTTGGTATGAATCTACGTTTTTTGGTTCTAAACAAAGTCGCTATCACACGTAGGTTCATACGAAAATCCAGATATCCGGGACTTTTTCCATAGTTCAATGCCTGTTATCTGTACTATAAGCGGAACTATGTAAATAGATGTGGCACCAAAAATACCAGTAGGCGACCACCAACTTTTTTTTTAAAGGAGTATCTAGTCTATATTTTCCAACATTTACTATACAGGGTTGTGCAAAAGAAGCGTACTGGTTTGAATAGTTTATATAACAAATGTTTCAAGTTCTGACATGTTAGAATTGCGATAATAAATGCAGAAATTTTCCAATGTTTACTACAACAAAACAATAATAAAATAGTTATTACTACAAGGTCTAAATTATCTGAATATGCCATAACTTCTGCAAATAGTATCAAATATCGCTATGCTTTGGCATTTATGTAGTAGACAGACAGAGAATTGGCTGAAAAAAAGTAATACAGCTCGCACAGCTCGGGAAGTGGTCAAGTGACTCCTTCAATTAAACTTTTCATGAAAACAGAGCCCAATTTTTTCAACTCTAAAAAAATGGCAGCCAATTTACATTGTGACATGACACTACTTTTGCCCCACCTTGAATATAAAAAAAAACTAATCAAATAAATTGATCTCTTAGGTACTTCACACGCAAGGAACTTATTTGCTGCAAGCCTGAATATATTTTTTTTTCTTTAATATTTTCCAAACCACTTTGTTTTATCACGCTTAAGCATAATAATCATTAAGAAAAGTATTCACTCCAAAAGTGCTTCCGATGAAGCACCTGCTGCTTTATTCATTACATGCCCTAACCACTTTTTAGCATTCGATTCTCATGCCAATAAGAGATATCAATAGATGGTAGGAAACAAATTTCTAATTGAATCGAAAAGCATATAACAATGTGGCCAGACTTTGTATTTCAATAAGTGTGTATCTGCTATTTTTAATTTTTCGTATTCTTTATTGAAACATACATTTTTAAATTAAAGTTTAAGGATTCTTAGTTCTATAACACTATGAAAAAGTCCAATTCAAGAAACAAAAACTATCTGGCAACACAGACACCAATAAGTTGCTGCAATTGGGTGAAGATAAAATTTAATGGTATTGGCATGGCACTGCATGTTGTTGGTATTGTTGTTAGTGTTGTTATTGTTATTGTTATTGTTAAAGAAAAACCCAATACCATTAGCACTTTTTCATTTGAATGATTTTTGCCTACCTTAGACATTGACACGAAGTAAAAACATCGCATGCCATCTTCTGTTAAGCAAATTAAGTTTATCTTCCTGTTGAAGGAGACTCAAATGGTTTCGTTCCTGGAAATGCCACAAAATGCCCATCAGCGCTCACGTAATTATGTCATTTGCTGTTGTTCGTGCGAAGCATGTCACAGTCTCATTTTTTTTATGCTCTAAGTCCCTCAAAGGATTTTCAACTTTTGTCATGATGCCTGCCGCTTCGATTATTTCCATCTTCGTTCGACTCCAATGTCTTCTGCTTTATTTTATTTTTTCTTTGTTTGTTTTTATCTCATGAAATATTTGTAGCCAACATAAATATTTGATTTGGCATCATTGGCAGCTTTTTGTTGCTGACATCTAATGGTAATGAAAATGATGATTTTGGAAAGAAGTATGTAGGGCCGTGCGATGATTCGATGGTGCAATGTTGTTTACTACACGAAACTTTGGTTCACTTTCTTTCTTATCTAGTAATCAATAGAATATTTAAATACTTTTTCTTTTTGGATTTCCACCACTACGTAGTTCAAAGTTGAGGCAAATAGGGAACATAATAGAAATCGTTGAAGTGTATGGTATGCACGATACTTAGAAATCGTAAGAATTCCGGAGAATTTTATTATTAACGACATTTTTTTGCTGTTTTAATTTTTTTGCGCAATTTTCCTAAAAATATGCATCAGAATAATTTTGCTATTTGCATATAAACAGCTTGACCCAAATTTGCAGTATTTCAACTTCATGCGTAAATTTTCAAATTGAACCATATAGGGGTCCCTTTTTATGTTGTAATAAAAATATTGTTGTTGCAGAACACAAAATGTTGTTGTCTTTTAGCCTTTGCTTTTAAAGAAACCATAGATGTTGTGACATAAACTTTGATCGTTGAAAACCATAACAGTGCTGTTGGAAAGTTAAAATCAACATATAGGTCGGTCAGCAAGTTGTACGGTCATATCGAGCAGCTGGTGAACTGTTAAAGTACCATAACAGACCAGCAAAAGTCAAACTCGCAATAGAAATTCAAATTTCTATGTAAAAAATAAAGGGAGTCCGAAGAAGAAATCAGAAAAGAGATAGTCGCACACAAACACACAGCCACGCATGCCGGTCGTCGGTTGAGTAGGGACGATTCTCTAAGCAAAACATTATCATAAACAACTGCAACAACAGCAAACACCAACACAACTGCGTATACTGTGCAAACGAAGAGAGGAACAGGAACAACAACAGGATGAGCAACAGTGGTACGTAGCAGTACATGGAACTGATAGCAATGACAACAACTGCAACTAACGGTAGGTCGCACTGGGTAAACGACAAGAAAACGAATACCTAAACGATGGTTGGACAGTGGGATGCGGCCATTTGAAATTTAATCAAATCTTCGGTTAGACCAAATTTAGTTTTGCTGTGTTGATAAATCATAAATTCCATGCACTTTCTATTTTTCAAATGGTCTTACAAGGACATAGTTATAGCCAGATATTCTCCTCAGCATCGCTGCTTAAAGTTTCATCTCTATAACGTGCTCAATATCTCATCAGCTACCTTTCATTTAATTGAAAACCCATCTTACTCATCGACTCAAAGGTGACTGATGATTTCATCTAGCAATGGATGAAACTTTTATAACTTGATTTAGCCGTCATTTATTTTATTGTTGTTATGTTTTTTGTTCTAGACCTTTTTTGGTAATATTACGCACTGTACTGAGCAGTTAGTTCGATCAGATAATTAATTGTAAACCCTTTCTAGACAGCAAATCAGACAAATTTTGCGCAAAATTTACTCATTTTTGGCAAAGTTGCTTTAAAACTAAGAAGAAACAATTTCAAAACCATCTTCCCTTTTGAAAACTTTGACCACTTTCATTACAGCCACATCAGACTGTGCAAAAGCCAAGAGCATATAGGTTGCCAACAAAAGTAGCTAAAGTGAAAGCGTAGGCTGAAACAGTAGAGCCTTTCTAAAGCAGCAGCTACCCTTTCTGAGTCGGTGGCTCATAGTGGGTACTTGCAGCAGCCTCAGTCTTAATTGTTGATTGTGATGTTGATTATACGATGATGCCAATGCTGTTTTTCCAATGCTTCGTTGGGCAACATGTTCTGATGCGTGTGTTGACGTTACTTGTTTGGAGCAATGATGGCGATGACGATGTCGACAACTTCCTCTTGTTGCTTTTATGCTAAATTTTTACTAGCGTTTTGCAGTTTTTTTCATTTTATTCATGCTACTTCTTATTTGGTTTATCATTGCGTATAGTGCAAATGCTGGACACAGATTCTGTTCCAAATAATCGTTATTGTTGCTGTTGTTTTTGTTGCTATTACTGCTGCCGAAGGCTTCTTCTGTCTTTATCAGTAAACGTAAAAGCCAAGCCAGGAAAAGGAAAATGATAATATGGTATTTTACATTTTATGAATTCCATAAACATTCATCACTGACAGCAACGACAATGAAGACGATGGACAACGAGAAAACTTGCCGCTACCACTACGGCTACTGCTACTGCTACTGCTCCTTCTACTCCTGATTCTGTTGATGATGATGATGATTTCAACGTGCGACTGATGGCAGCATTAAATTTGACGCCGAGAGGCTACTTTGGAAAGGGCAACGCAAAAATAACAGCAGGCCATTTTGCACACAATGACAGTAAAGTGTGTCAAAGTGCTGCTGTTTCCAGCTTATTTGAAATGTCCAGTAGGAATAAGTCTGATACAGGAGCTGTCGTTTTTGAAAAAGTAGCAGTTTATTGATACAGTGAATTACTAAGATTTATTCTCGTTTATACCTAAATATTGATTAAAGTGTTAATTGAGCGAAAAAAGGACGAAGAATAGGGAGAGACTGCCTGCAATTTTCTTCGGAAAAGAAGATCAATTCTCATTAAGATTGACAATTTTTTTTATTATTTTCAAGAAAGCTCAAGTGACCTTTTCCCACTTATCAAAGTCACGAGAAATGTAGGCTTTTAGATTAGTACCTACTATGAATGTCCTTGCTTGGGAGCTACGAATATATGGAATACAAATTATAAATTCACTAGGCTATTTTCAACTCATTCCTTCTAAATGGGGTGCTTTTGTTTGTCCATGACTCACTTGTTCTTACAATTACAATGTCAAAGTGTACCCTGCGTTGTGGTCAACTCCAGCTGTGCATGTCGCTGAGTAGCAGAAAAAATTAAATGGCGTACGAATAACAAATTTCTAAGGGATTTCAATTCACTGCTACCGGCCTTGCCTTCGAATTGTCTTGGCATCGTCGTCGTGGCATACAACGACTGATGAAATCTTGCGCTCAAGGAATAACGACGTATAAATTATGGAAAAAAAGGGACAAGATGAAAAAATTAGCATTGTGTTATGATAAGATGACCAAAGCACAACGAACCACCGAGCCAAAGAACAGCGCGCAACGAGATGGGGCAGGCTATTATTATCAAAGCATTTTGTGGGCTGCTTTACTGACGTTTCGCAATTAGTGCTTCTCAGCCTCAGTTGTGGGCAGAAAAAGACGTTTTTTTTTTTGACAAACTCTTCCTTACCTACCCCGCTTACCGTTATCGCATTTCATTCGTTTCCTGTTCGTAATGTCAGCGACAGTTAATTGCAGATTTTATCGCTGTCTTTCTCGTGACTCGTTTCACATTTTATGTTACCGCATAAAATTATCCTGCGCTATCTTTTCATTTCATTTTATTTCTTTGAGTAACAAAAAATATGTATTTATTAGTACATCTACTAGAAATGTATATGTATATATGTGTGTATATATACCCAATTAACTACTAAAATATTGGCATAACAAGTGCTTGCACTCTCATATGTGATATTCATAAGATTTTTGTTAATCAAACTCACTTCAAACTAAATGTCTAGACAGCTTATTTTTGCAAGATTTGGCAAGACAACGCATCAGTCAAAATAATTTTTCTAATGAAATCAATACTTCATTTTTGTGCTTATGCCACTGCCCACTCAGCTTTTTTCTTACACCCCCCGAAAAATAAATTACAAGCAAAAAAATTTTTTTCGTTTTAAAAGAATCAATTCATATCTGATTCTGTTTATAGCAGCGGTTAGTTGGCTCAATAAACCACTTAAGAGCCCAAGAGCATGTTCATCTCCGAATCACTTAATGATCAATTATTTGAAAATCTTAGGCAAGGACTTTAACTTAACTACAGATTAATAAAAAGGCTGTTTAACAGAAAATACATAAATAATAACTTTTGGTATATTTATTAGTAGTTTACTAAAGAAAACCATAGGTAAGAGAACTACTCTCAACTTCTAATAAATTGTGATATGGCAGTAACAAGCACATTCACTGTATGACCCAGTTTTCCAAAAGATCTTCCTCATATGGGATTGGAGTGGCAAATTAAGTGCACTCTTACAAATCTCATTCACCAGCTGATATTGGAATGTAACAAGCTGAAATTTTGTATAAAATGGCCTCTTTAAGTGCTGTTCATAAATTCATTGCAGATGTGTTTGATTAAAAAAAATGCTCCACGCAATATGGCCATGGGAGTTTGAAAAAATGCAGCCATTTTTCATATTTTTTTTAATTTAATCGAAAAACTAACGAATGGCCCATACCTCGGTTACAAGCTTATTGAAGCATACCTTTTGAGAAAATAAAACTTCATCAAAAATAGTTTGTGGCACCAACCTGCGACAATTTAGCCACTCATTTGGAGGGCATTGTCTCAACACGGTGCAGTTACAGGCCCGACAATCCTGAAGCAGCTGTTCAGTTGACAAAACTACTACAAAGTCTACAGACCCTTAAACAGCAATTTTGCAGACTGTCCGTACTGAAAAGTTTGAAAAAAAGTCATGAAAACTTTCTCGTAAAATGAAAAAGCCTGCAAGCTAAGCCCTCCCAAACATTAATCGCGATGATGATTATTTTCCATTGAAAATCATCAAGAGCGAAGCCATAACTCTTAAAGCCACATTTGGAGTGGTTTTAATGATGGAAAAGTGATTGGCCAATATTTTGAAGGAGGAAGACGTCGCCAACACTGTTACTGTTAATGCAAAATCTAATCATTCAAGTTTGATCTATTGCTAAATGGAATCATCAGCGACCCTTTAGCCGAGAGTCGGATATGTTGTCGTTTTTGTATTGAGTTGTTTTGAACCTTAGCGCAAAGAAAAATAAAGCAAAGCCAAAACTTTTTTTTTCGTTGTCTCTTTGCTTTTGACTTAGATATTTCTTTTTTTTCCCTTCTTTTTAACTTTTGTAACTATTTCGTTAACGTTATTTCTACCGACTTTCAAATAATTTCATTGATTTTCGATTTGATTCTTTACTGTTTTTCAGATTCAAACCATGCATATTCATTTTAAATAATTTACGAATTTTAGTTGAGTTTTGAGGCTACTCTTTTTTATTTATTGACTGCGGTTTTGTTGTTTGAACATTTTCGGGCAATCATTTCTAATTTTGATACATATTCGTCTCATAGTTTCCTGTATTTTCATTAGTTTTTTTCTAGTGTCAATCCTTCTTTATTGACTAGTTTTTATTTAGTCGTACAATCTTTTTTCACACATTTTTCGTTTGATACTTACTCAGTTTTGACAAATTTAAAATGGCATTAGACTCTGAAAACCTTTTTTAGGACATTCGAAAAAAAAAATGTAGAAATTAATATCTGAAGTTTTCAAAAATTCCTGCCAACACTATCCACATATTAAAGATTTATATTTTAGTTTCTTTATTTATTGATAGTTTAGTTTATCCTTACATTTACCCATTTAGCCTTTACTTTATCAATGTTTTTGTTTATTTAATGCAATCATTGATTCCTTTTTATTTTATAGTTTGTACTAAAGCAGAAAATTTGCATATAAGACATACTTTCATTGGAGTAATAAAAAGTACTATAGTTTCTATTCATCTATTTTTATTTGTTCATTTTTACCATTTTGTGTGCCATAATAATTTTTACTTCATCTACTAACATTTTTATGTTGACCATAGTAATCTAAAGTGCTGCGACTAACGCTTAAATAAACAAGCTTACCAATACATACACATTTATATGCGCTTATTTACTAATGCTCGATGACAGCTTAGCTATGAATGACAGCTCCATTTGCGTTACTTTGGTTACAACATCAATTCCAAATGCATAGGAAGCAGTAAACAAAGTGTATGATGGAAGACTTAATAATAAATAATTTGATGCTGAGCAATCAAAAGGAATGAATCCATGGGACAACAACAGCAACAACAACAACAACATTAATTTATGACAATAATAAATAAAGTTGCAGTGAAATAATGAAAAACAAAATTTTAAGATCAAATTAAATCCAAAATTATATGCTTAAGTTTTCAAAAATATTTAAGTAATAATTTAAATGGGATTAAAAAATTGATGCGGAAAAAAAGTAATCATTAGCGCCATTAATTAATGTTAGCGAAAAGTGAAAAAAATATTTGACATATTTACAAAATGCTTTCCACATCTGGACTTTAATATTTAACAAAATAAAAATCAATACACATATTCAGTGGAGTAGGTGTTCTGTTTTGCGAACGGGGCGAAACCTAAATCTCCCATATTATTTAAGCTAAAATTTTACTTTCGCCGTGTAAATTAATTTTTTTAATCCTGCTACCTTGCGAGTAAGGTAACTATTACTTTGCACAAAATCTTTTTAAGTGTAATACGATTAATTTATTTATAAAAAGGCCATACCTAAATGGTTCCATCCGTTTTTAACTGCTACAACACAACAAAATCGCTTGATTATTTTTTTTTAAACGTTGTGATGAAGGGCTAAGCAGAGTGTAATTTGCCTTTCCAATAATAATAATTAATAAGCAGTGTAAGCTTGTTAGAGACAAGATAATACGTTTCCACGGCTGAACTAATGAGCCGATTTAAATGAAATTTTGTTTGGAAATAGATTGAATTGTTAGGATGGGTATTGAAAGCTTTAAGATCTTAAGTAGGCATGGCAACGCCCTTAGTAAGGAAATCGCTATCATAGCTCAGCCACTACACCTATTTTGATGAAATGTAATGAGAAGTAAATTGATTCCTAAGTAGAGATATTTAGTAATAAGCCACATTTTGTGAAAATTTCTACTGAGAGGATTTTGATATATGTGCTTTTTAATGGGTGGTGCCACGCCCCTAACCAGATAATGTGTTGTTATATATTTAGTATATATATAGACTAAGCATTGAGAAAAGATATTTGCTTTTAAGTGGGCGGTGCCACGTCTTCATTCGGAGAATACATTTTCACGGCTAAATTAATGGGACGATTTTAGTGAAAACAACAAACAAAACAAATACAATAATTTCAGTAATACAATGTATAACGATGTAAAAATTTCGGCACCCAGATCTCTTTCTTGTAAAAGTTCTAGTATTAAGTTTAAACAAAAATAGTTTCATATAAAATTACTAAGCTTAAGTTGAAAATGCTTATGCGTAAATAGCTCCGTACATTTCCATGCCTTTCATGTTGTCATTCGGAACAACTATCTTTCTTGTTCCTCCGCAGCTGCGCTAATGCACATTTAGTTATATAAAAAATACATGGGCTTTCAGAATGCTAATTGCATATTTTTTTTAATATATAGAAAACAAAATCTGTCAATCTATTCAATGATTAATTTATATGATTTAATGCACATTAGCCTTTGTCAATTTCAATTAGGGAGAAAAATTACATAAGAGAAAAAAAAGGTTTCAAAGCTGCCGGTTTTTGATTTTTTATGATTAACGTTACTTAAATGCCAATTTGAAATTCTCATTAGCTATTTTTGTTTATAATGGTATTTTAATTATATATATTGAAAAGATTTTTTGTCATTGTTCTGCCGTTGTTTTTTATTTTAAATTTTGAATATAAAAAAACAAAAGAAAATATTTATAAATATATTTTATTATTTTTGCAAAATATTTACTATTTTTTTATTGCACACTTTCCGTGGTAAAGACCACGAAAGAAAAGAAGACCCTGAAATTCAAATAAGATACTTGTTGTAGAATAAATTAAGTGGGAAAGGACAGATAAAACAGTGCCAATGAAGATTTCTCTTGATATCATAGCCTTCAAAAAAAAAACAAAATCTGAATTATGTATAGAAAAAACTTAGGTATTTGGAGAAATTTACTGGAAAAACTTAAATATTTAACTTAATGGGTCAAAAGTCAATTTTTACTTTCAATCATTTTGTTAGAAAAGTGAATGAAAAATATGGTTTTGTTTCTTACAATCAGTACGTCATTCGAGCGGTCCTAATTTGTATTGCAGTTTTTTGACAAAAATCATTTACTAATGTCCTAAAGCTCCATTAAGAGCGTAGATCAGAACAAAGATTAAATAGGTGTATTGATCCCATTCTAATAGTTTTATACTCTGTCAGTTCGATCCGATTTTTGACTTATCATTTACTATCATGCATTGCCAAGTAATTCTGGTTCTACTCCTAATTGTTCCACTAAAGAACTTAACGACAAAATTACTTACATTTCAGAGAGTGATGCAGAATTTGAAAATTTATCGCAATAAAAATTAAATTGCTTATAAATGTAAAATAACTGGGGAAGCTAAGCTAGCACCAGAATATAAATTCGTCAATTTATTCCTTATGGTCTAATAATTTGATTAAATTTCATAAAAACTTGAATAAACTGACTAAATTGTGCTGAATAATATTTTCCCACGAGAATTAATTTTTTAAACTTCTTTTAGCTAAACAATAAATTTCTTATGCGGTGTCATAATTTTTCAACAAATTCTTTAATATTTATTGTATTTGCTAACTTTTCTGATACAATTATTCTTCATCTTCAAGCCGTGTTGAAAGGACACACAGGACATAACAATATGTTGTCCCATCTAAAATACAATACAACAATTTCTATGATGAATGATGTCCACTATGTTGTCTATATGGGTGTTCACTATGTTGAAAATAAATACGATGAATTATTTATGAGCAGAGCGTCAGCTTAAATATAGCGAACTTAATATGAAAAGTTTATGAGCTCAAGTTGATTTTGTAAGGGGGAAAGAAAAAAAGGCAATTTTTCATTTGCTTTCATTTATATTTATCCAACTTGTCCTCTTGTGTCCTGTGAAATGTTTAGTGCACAGAATAAATAAAAAAAATGTAACATTTAAATATCATTTCGATAGTTGAGTGCAAACTCAATTAGAGGGCAAAAGTTTTGCGTAAACTGATGCAAAACTCAATTAAAGATGCCTTAACAAAGTGACAGCAGTTAGTTATAAAGTTGAGTTGTCAAAGTGAATTCTAAAAAAAAAAAATGATTAAAGTTATTGCGCAAATCCTTACTTAAGAAAAGTTACTAGAAAGATGACATCTTAGGCTGTCATTCATGGATTCATTTTATTTCCTTTTATATTGATAAATTTCTTTTACTGTAAGAAATATTGGAATTGCAATGAAAAGTTAAGGTCGCAATTTAAGTAACAAAAATATACTAAGCGCTATTACAATAAAAAAGAAGTGGCTTAAACTCTGCACTTTTAACATGTGCACTTTTTTCGTGGTCGACTTATGCTAGCTTGAAAATTAGTGTTCATATTCAACTTTCTAAGGTTCTTGATCGCTCAACGAGTGTAATTTATGCAATCCTCCAAAACAAAAATACGATCTTTTGAAAACCGAAGATTATTAGTCAGTTCGCTCTGAAAAATTGTGTGCATTTTTGGATTTGCTAAAAAAATATTTACTGATATGATAAATTTTGCGTTTTTTTGTCACCGATATCTCTGCAAATAATTGTCATTCTCCCATGAGAGTTCCTTCTACATATATTTCACAAAATTAGTTTTTGGAACTAGTACTTCTTATGATTCCGATCCTGTGATGTTTTACTTCAAAAATCATGGAAAAATTTTAAATTTATATAAGTCTTTTAATTGAAGTCCTAGTGATGAATACTTCATAAAAATGACAATAACAAGATAATGCTAAGTATTAACTTAATGATGATATATATAAGGGACATCAAAATTAACAACATATAAAATATAAGCGTTACATTTACAGATAATTTATAAGGCATAGGAAGCTGCCGATAAAAATTGTCAAATGTTGCACACCATAAAGAAAACGGAAAGAAATTGAAAAAGAGCAGGAAAGAAAATAAAATTTATCAAAAAGACGACGAAAAATGAGTTTCAATTTTTAAAAACAGCATAACGGTGTAAAAACAAAACATTCAGGACTAAAAACTAAAATTATGTATAAATTGCAACGAGCAAGGATATGAAAATATGATTTATAACGGTAAGTTAACATGGGTGTTCTTTAACGTATGCGCGTAGTTGTATATTTCGTAAGCATGGACATGCACACATGCAAAGCAAATGTATACAAAACAAAAATATTTGGCTCAACAGGGTGTTGAAGTTTATCGGCTATATTTCAAAAGGGAAAAAGCTTAAAATTTGTGGGCTAAGAGAAGTCGCAAACTGAACAGCGTGAAACCAAACAAAAATCTTAAATGAAAAATTACAATCCCTTTTTATTTTTGCTTTCTTTCGATTTTCCCTGAGGGGTGAAAGTTAATGCAGCGTAAGACAGCTAAGTATTAGTTTGGCTACAGCGGGGATAAAGTGTTTGTCTGTGTTTGCGTATCTATATTATTGTTTGCTTGACAAATGTCGGGAAACACAAAATTCATTTGCTGATATTATTTTAATATATATAGGAAATTTTGAATTTTATGCTTCGTTTATATGGTATTTTTTTATTTTATTCTTTTATATGGTATTTTTAAAACTTTTTCGAATATAACAAACTTTAAGGCACTTAAGGCTCGCTGCTTTAAGTAAAGCCCTGAACATGCCAAAAAAAAAATGCTCGCTAATCGAAACGAGAACAAAGCATTTTTATTCAGCGCCTTTCAAAAAGTTAGCCTTTTTTCCTATAAAAATATTGCTTTTAAAGTATTTCATTACAATGAGATCAATGGTTGCAATGAAATTACAATGTTAAAAAGGTGCTAACCGAATCGAATGTAAAGCATGTTAGCTCTCATTTTAAAAGCTAATAAATTTTTTTTAACAATTTCAAAATTTAAAAACTTTTCACAAATATTTTTAAAATAAAATGCATTAATTTTGTTTATTTTTAGCATCAAAAAGAAAAGCGAATCAAAATTTCACCTGAAATATGCGAATTTTTTGCACGCACCCTAAAGTATGCTACAGATTACGTGCAACGAAAACAACTGAACTTTTAATGTCAATTCAATTACTTAAAAAAAATTATGTGTTGCAATAACAAATTCGTGATAGTATCGTACGTACACATCTGCAATAATAATTTTTTATAATAAACAGAAAACTTTTGCAATGAAAACCCAGTGGAAAAACAATAAAAACGCACGTTTATAAATTCAATTACGTTAAAAGGTAATTCAACAAATTGCACTTGCAATTGTTAGCAGCGGTAACAATGACAGCTATTCAACCAAAAAAATATTATTTTAAATGTACGTAAGCAATAGAGTGGATCGAATTGATGAAAAGTTGGATCATTTTGTCATTAAATTCAAGCGTTGTTTTTTACACCAGAATTTCTGAAATGAAATGTCACTAAAATTCCAAAATACTTGCACACATGAAGTTTTCTATTATTTTTCAGAAATTTTATTTAAAGCTTTCTAATTATTGTGGTTCAAGGTTATTAGGTCTTAATATTTTGAAATTAAAGAAGATGTTTCGTTGATGTCGTGTAGATTTTTAAAATATCACATATATAAATTGTGAGTCAGCGAGAACGACACAATTTGCTCGATTTCTATTCAGATAAGACTGATAAGCAGAAACATACGAAGTCAGCACAAGACTTGAAGGTAAGCAAACTCTTACCACCGTTAAATTTCTGCTCAATAGAAACATTAAAAAATTGAGATGCTTAAGATTCCTCAATGCAAACCACCCAAATACATATCAGGTGAGCCAAGACAACATCAAAAAATTTCAACAAATAAATAAACCATTGCAACAATCCTTGAATATTCTTCTCTATCGGCATTGTAAACCTTACTTGAGAGTGTTGTCAAGCTCGGTCTCGGCCTAAGCAAAAATATCGAATTTTTAGTATCCTCATTATTTCAAGATCTCAAAAAAATTCATAATTCAAAAGATAATTTAAAGTCAAATTAGGCATTTTTGTAAAATTTTGTAGCTATTTTGCAAGCGAAAGATATTGTACAATAAACCTACAACTTTAGATCTTTAATTTTGATGTAAACAGAATGATTCATAAGCTGACTTTTATATTTTCGGCCCACCTTAGTATGCAGGTGATAGTCTGCAACCAAGTCTATGTATAAGTGTGTGTGTTATAGCCCACTTATTTGTTTGCACTGCACGAATTCTAAAAATAAAATAAAAATCATTCACACATACACGTGTTTGTGTTTATACCTTTGTGCACCGTGAATTTTTATAAATTTTTTACAGTTGTATTTGGATTGCTGCCTATTTCTGTCGTTAAAAATAAAATTATTTCACTTTCACTTTGACCATAAAATTGTGTGTTTGCGAGCATGTACTTTACCGAAATTGTAATTAACCTTATATCTGTAACTAAAGATTGTCATTTTCATCTCGATGCTTTCGACATTTCTGAGCTTTCACCATTGACATACATGTTCGTCGCCCGAGTTTTCTTCTGCTCCATGCGCCACTTTTTGACATTTTGTCTCAAGACTTGTTCTATAGGGCTTAAAACATTATCTTTCTAATGCTGTTGTGGCAATACATTTATCTGTTTGGGTTTCTAAGATATGCAGTGTCCACTTGGCTCATATTCTTTCATTTTTTTATTTATTATTTGCTGCCAAATCCAAATTTTGGTTTATGAATGAAGTTTTATATGGAAAATAAACCAGTTTTGTAATTAATTTGATCCATATAAGTACTCAACATTTCCATTTATATTTAGTTAAAAACTAAGTAGTTATTATTGACTCCACTGCAATAGTTCCTAAATGCAGGTTTGCTCCTTATTCTACATAAGGAAAATAAGTTTGTCATTGATATGATTGTATGGAACAAACTGTCCACCATGAGTTATCTGATAAAATATCATATATCTCCAAAAGTACTTTGTTCCTATTTTTGAAATTTAGCATAAAGCTACCCAATTTATCACGCAACTTAATAGGCTTTTAACTTAATTTTTCGATTTTCTCGAAATACACCTTCAGGCGTATAGAGAATTCAGGCAACGACATATTTTTTGCCACTTTAAAGACTTTTTTGACATTCATACATTCGATATTTTCGACATTTTCGGTACTTTTCGATATCACTCATTACTTGTCAACTTTTCAACATTATCTTTTTTTCAATCGGAAATTTTAGAATATTTTGATACTTGTTCGCTACTTTTCGATATTGACCGACTTTTCTGATATTTTTTGATTTCAAAGCTTTGGATTTGATCAACCTTTTTGAATTATTAAGTACTCTGCAACTTTTTCGATACTTAACCATTATATGTGATGTTTTTTGGCACTGTTTGATAGTTTTATATATTATATATATATTAAATATATATAACTTTTTTCTAAATTCTTCTGTGCAATAATAAAACGCTGTCACAATCTACCCCATTCGCTTTGATTTTATGACCTGTTTCCATTTTTTTTTTCCTCCATTTTATTTGTGGTAAACACTTTTGTCCCCATTTAACTCATTTTCTTAAATAATCGTAAAAAAATATGAGTTTCAACGTTAAATTTTATGTTGCAATTTTGGCGATGGATGTAAAAATTCTCAGCCATTTCATTTTTTTTTTTTGTTTAAGTTTTTGTAGTCATTCAGTGCCTTTGAATACAAATCAGCTTATGGGTCGCGTTGGTTAGTCCATTGCTTGCCATTGAAATTTATGGTATGAAAATCGCGTTACATAAAAATTTCATAAATTGTCATTTTTATGTTTGATCTAATCGTATTCTTAAAGATTTGTCATAAATTATTAAGAGTTATGGAATGTGAAATGTGTGCATAAAATCAAAATGCGAGGAATTTAGTGCCTACGCTCTTTTTATTTTGTTTTTGAAAAATAAAATTTTTAGTAAACTGAAGTTTGGAAATGACCCTGTGCAGCAGATACTTTGATACAAATAAAGTTCCAATTAAACTCCTCAGCAATAACCACGATTACAGCTATACCAAAAATTTTTACTTTCCGTTGAGCGCTCAATGTATTGGTGCTCATCATTATTCTCTAGTCCACGTTTTTTGTTTTTCCTTTTTTTTTTAACTTTCACAAGTTTTCCACTTGGCACTCATGTTGCACTTTAAAATTCAGTTAAGCCGCAAAAGTGTTGCCCAGCTGGAAAAGTGTATGTGTGTGTGTGTGTGTTTGTGTAAGTGAGTGCAAGTTTTTTATGCGTACCCTATATGTCTATAGTACTTGTAGTGTAGTCTTTTACTCAAAGTTCCTATTAACGCTTCGTTGCATCCGGCAAATGCATGTTGCCGCTGCACAGAGGTTCCAATTTAAAATTTAACCAAACAAAATTTATTTGCAGGTATATCTTTTTTTCATTTCATTGAAAATATGGACTAATAAGCCTTGTGGTTTTAATAAATTTTTATATAAATGTGAAAGTTTCTTAAAATCTAAATCTTTTCATTTTACTGAGGCCAATAGAAACAAACCTAGTAAATCAGTATTCTTGTGACTTTCTGCAGATAAAACTGGAACCTTTAGCAAGACAATGGCATGCAAACAAAAGAAACTGGCTAATGTGTGTGCGTTTTGCGTGTGTTTTGTTTTTCTAAGAACTAAGGTTTGTTTTGAGATAGTCAAATCCTAGAAAAATAAAAGAGAAGCTGAGCTGTACAATGGTAGTGGTATAAAATTTTATATAAAAAAATTTCCTTTAAGAAACTCTAAGGTTCACCTGGGCAAGAGCGCGGGATATTTTACCAATTAATCCATTGATTTTGATTCTATGGACACTCGTCCGTATATCAATGAAAATAAGAAAAAAAGTTTTTAAGTTTCATGAGACACTTGATAGATCGAATCAATTAAAAGCTGACTACGAACCTATTTGCCTGCGGCTAATAACAACAAAATAAAATCGAAAACAATGAAACCTCATCGTTATCCGCTTCGTAGAGAATGTGTTTAAGTTTTTACTGCAATCTTTGATTTTTCATTAGATACACCCTAAGGTACTTGGTATACAAGTTGTTTTGAATTTCAAAAATATCTAATTTTTATTCACTCAGATTTTGAATTGGAACATCAGTGCGCTGCTGCTTTGCCATAGCAACGCACACAAGTGTTCGTCGTATGTGCAGAAGCGTTTTAAATGCATTTCAAACTTTGTTCAAGTGTGTAGCGCAGATAAAATTGTATTAGTGTGCGTGCGCATTCGTGTGAATGCATGTTTTCGAACTTGCTTCCAAACACCTCAATGGGTTACGAATTACAATTTTTGGCCAACACAATGAAGGCGCAAATGAATGCAACTAAAACATTAAAAAGTCAAAAAAATAAAATGGAGAAAAGGGGAGAGAGAGAGACAGCGGAAACTTACTGCGAAAACTAAAAGTTTTATTTAAGAAGTTTTGTTCATCAGCTTTGTTCGTTGCAGTGTAAGTTAAGTAGAAGAACAAAGTTCTTAACTTTTTTCTTTTTCTAAAACTTTGACTTTCGTTTAATTACGTTGGGTTATTCGATAATATTATATCTTATACCATAAGAATAAATTCCAATCAATTTATGACTGCTTAAAATCGGTGCTAGTTACAGTTTATTCGGTTAATCAGAAAAATTTTTTTAACTAAGAAATGCAACATCAATGGATAAATTTAATTTAGAAATTTGTTAGAGTGGCATCGATAGTGTCTAGCAAGACATGAGTGACACCATTGAATTTGAGTTTTTCATTTAATTTTAATGCAAGTCCTAGTTTCATTGGACTTTCATTAAAAATATAGTGGTAGTGCAATTTGGATTCAATAACTACTAACTATTTAGTTAGTGGAGTTGTTATTTTTTCTAAAACTTACTGAAGAAGTATTTGAAAGATTTCTTAATGTCAAATCCAAACTTAGTTGCAAAATCTCTCCAGCGGAAAACACTGTTTGTAGCGGATCTGAGAGCATATTTTATTTATAATAGTCGTGCTGAACTTGGAGCTGCCCACAGTATTATTCTATCGAGTTTTCTGCAATTTAACCCTCTCACACCGAAAATCGTATATTATTTCTAAGACTTAGAAACGGGGCAGGTATTTTATACTGAATTTAATATTAATTTTCGGCATTAATGAATTTAGTATCAGAAAGCATTTGGAGGGTAGCCCGGATTGCTATCCAAAAAAATTAGTGTACCTGATTCAGTTTGAATAAAAAATTTGAAGGAAGGGGCACCTTGTGTCAGGGTGCCTTACAACGTTTCCATGCAGAAATATGACAAATAAAGATTATATCATAGTAATAGTGCTAAGTAGAGCAATAAAATGAAAAATTTTCATTCTGTAACTCACTCATATATTTATCAGCAGTACCAATATTGCCTTCAGTTTAATGGTATACCCTTTGCTTACTCGTATGTAATTCGCTATTACAAACGTTCAAATTTATGTCACATTAAAATGCCTCTAACTTTACAAATAAACATTCGAGAACTAATTTTGAACAATCAAATGAAGCAGCTATTAAATAAAATAGCTCTACATTTATTTAGGAATTGCACATAAGACAACCAAAAATCCCCAATATTTAATCTTAACTGTCTCAAAAATCTGATGTTATGAACCAATTCCAAGGTCAGATCCAAATACAGCAAAAAAAAATCTTCATAAACTACTGCCAGTTGCCCAACAACAGTCATGATCTCATCATTTGCAGACCTGTGATTCTCAAGATGTCAGGTTTACAAACTTTAAATTTGGCCTGATATACCACATCATATATATTGTTACATAATTGAGCTCAGCCATCGCGTAGAATTAGATGATAAATAATAATCCAGCATAACTTGTTTTAAACAAAAGCAAACATCTCCTCAGAACTAAGAGCTTTTCAGAACAATTCTGAATGCTTTGAAACATAAAAAAGTAAAACAACAACAAAAATGTGTTAATTGTAGTTATGAACTTTTGCGTTCTTTTATTTTTAAAGTAGCGAAATGATACATTATATAATCTTAAGAAATTAACACAGTTTAAATGAGGAACCGGAAATTCGATTTCTTCAACTCATAACAATATCATTCAAATCAGCTGCATATGAAATAGAATGCAAATGTCAACTAAAGTGATTGCTATTAAAATGAATAGCAAAAATGTGATACATAGAAAAATTAATTTTATAAAAAATATTTAAATTAAGACTATGTATAAGTGGTAAGACGTTGCGGTTTTAAATAAATAAAAGACGGGATATTTTACGAAAGCATCTGAAGACTAAGAACATTAAGCTGTCACATTATTCATATGACTTTTAAATTGATCTTCCACTTCTATTTAGCAAGGATATGATTTATTTATATGACCATTTCTTTTAATATAACAATTCCTAAAAGCGTCATCATATCAGCTGAAACTTTTATCTACCATATATGCTAAGCTAATTAGATTTATTATATTAACTGGTTTACCTTCTGATCATATGTGTAGCTTCTTAATGACATATAAACGTTCTATCAAATCGCAAGCTTAACTAACAGTCCACTTCATCAAATCCAAATACAATTTTTACATATTATCTAACGATCAGTGATCTTTCTGATCACTAGCAATCATATGAGTCTAATTTTGGCACCACCAAAACACTTTTTTATATAATATTCCCACCATATATGAACTTCGAGAGCGTGCGCACGTTCTACGAGCAACAACAGCAACATCAACATCTACATCATGATGATAATCATCTTCAACAGCAGCAACAACCACCTCAACGCCATCGTATTGTCTTAGCAAACATTTAGTCAAAGCTTTTCAGCGAGAAAGATTTCATTCTATATTATTTAACATATAAAAGCGTCGGTCGAAGATATCAGCCAGTTTATTTCAATCTAGACGCGTCTACTGGAAGAAACATAGTTAGTTGCTGTTCAGACTAGCAAACGATCAAGAAGGGTTCTTTATTACTCAAACGTGCAAATTAGTTTTGATAAAAACAAAAACAAAACACAACAAAAAAATAATCGATTAAGTCAAAATGTCAAAATTGTTATTAGTGTCATTGCTAACTTTAATGTTGTTGCAATTGCAACAACAACAAATAGTGGCTTTCAAACTTATCAATGTTAATGTGCAAAAATGTGAGTGAAACCTATCGTATGCATTGTAATCAATAATAATCAACAATTAATTTCTTATGCAGCGTACGTGCCGATCGTTTACAAGCCCATCCCTTACGTGCCCATCTCTTACGTTCCCGCCACCACCGCTGCATATAGTTACGTGCCACCTACAACTGCTCCTGGCACAGTAACAGCTGTTGTCTCTAAAGCTGATCTGGTTCAGGGAGTCAGCAATTCCATTTCAAGCAAAATAAATTTACTGTCTACGTTACTGCAAACAGCGCTGCAGATTCAGACACGAATTAAGCTGGGACTATTGCAATCCTATCAGAACAGCATTACCAATGGTGCACAGAATGGTATCAGTTTCAGCAAGACCATAACTTACGGTTAACATTGTTAACTATATCAAGCTATTCTGGCTATAATACGCACCCAGGAAGTGTTGATATTGATGATAGTTATGTATGTATATGTAAATAAGTTTAGAAAACGAAAACGAGTTTATTTTATAATCGTAAGTAATAGCAGAAACATTCAGAAGACTGGATTGGAAAAAACATTAAAAATTTGCATAAGAACAATGAAGTGGACTTCCCATTCGTTTTTATTAAATTTATGTTAATCTTTAAAGAACTTAGCAAATAAAAATGGCTTTTTTTCAAATAAAATCAAATTAAAAACTTTTAAAATAAAAATTTACAAAAATAAAATATTTTTTGTTTCAAATTTTTCGTAACGCTGATTTATTGAGTGCATTATCGAGGGACAACTCACGAACAACCAATAATTTAGATTTTTAATTTAGTGAAGAATGAAGAGATAAAGGCTTTTTTGCTTGTAGTGCTAATCTCTGGAACTACTTTACCGATTCTCGAAAGTCTTCTAAATAAAATATAAAATATGGGGCGTGGTGCCGTCTATATAACAAAAACCCTTAAAACGCTATAACTGGACACCTATGATAGCAGAAGTCTTCAAATATTGTGGTGGGATGTATATTGTCTTTGCTAAGCAACTCACAAAAACAGGACGAAATTATGCGATGGAGGTTGGCATCTTTCTTAGAACTAAAACACTATCTCTTCGCAACTATGGCAGCTACAGTTTCGAATCTTGATACATGAATATACTTTGCTTGTGACATGCAACTTACAAAATATTAAAAGGATGGGACAATATTGCATACAACAAAAACACTTAATTTGCTATGCTATGAAATCATATCTAAACTTTCATTTTGACTATAGACGGGTCTTCTGCATTTTCAGAGATTTGTTGCTGCAAATTGAATTTCATAAAAGTCTGAAACTAAAATTAGGTTTTGCGGCCATGTTTCACCATTTGTAGTAAGTAGGTTTCGTATAAACAAAAGTTCATATGAGCAGCACAAAATTTTTTTATCAATTTAAACAAAAAAAAATTATTAACCCTTTCATTCCATAATTTTAATTTTTATCATTTTTAGAAAAGCTACCTTTTTTGCTGAAAGCTTGAGAAATGATAATGGAAAACATTGTCTCCTTCGTAGTGATAACGAACTTATCATCTAAGTCCGGAATATGCCACACTTACTTAATCGATTTTTGAGTCGTGCCACTAATGTCAAATATAGTTCTTACAGTTGCATGTCAAAACGGTGGCACATTTAAAGATGCTTCCGGCGGGCAGTGCAAAAATGGTAAGCTATTACTCAAAATACTGAAGATCAAGAGAACACCAAACATTTAGTTGTATAGAGCAGCAATGAGCAATCTAAGAAAAATATGACAATATTAGCTTTCTTATTATATGCGCATCAATCAGACCAAAAAAAAAAAACGAAGCAAGCGAACGGTCTTTCGTTTTGTCTTTTGACGAGTATAGACGTGTTTTCGTGAGTTTTCGTTCGCGCTGGTCTTAGCGTCTGACCCGTTTCACATGCTTTTTTCAAAGCGGTGAAACGTATACGTTAAGTACGATTTCAATTCCAGTGGGATATCATTTTAAGCTTTTAAAAAGACGATAGTGTAATTTAGTGATATACAATCATAACGATAGTAAGGACTCAATAAAAACCTCGAGCTTCTGAGTCCTTTCTTAGGTTAATATATATGCCTTTCGGAATGACTGGCATATTGTAAAAGAGAGAGAGAGAGAGAGAAGCGAGCGAACAGGGTAACAACAATGCTCACGTTGGAAACAGCTTCTTTCGTTTCGTTTCGTTTGATCAGTGTAGTTTTATTTCTACACTTATATTGTTCTTGCTTGATTCTTGGATTTGGCTATTGGTTTATTGCATAATTTTTGTTTTGCTATCGAGTTCGAATTTGTAGTGCGGTTTTCTCTGCTCTTGTAATTAATGTTTTTGTTGTGAGTGGCTCCTGCTTCCAAAATTTGGCCCATCTGTGGTATAGAGAACTTACTTTCAAGTGTAAAAACTCGCTCTCATGTTCAAAACCTATATCTGCTACTAAGTGTTAGCAATCGGTTCCAGTTCTTACTCGAATTCACTTCGTCTCTTCAAAAATTTAGGGAATATGTCTCGTACTATCAGATATTGGTAAATATGTACTTATTTGTTAGTTCGGGAAAATTAGACAAAGATATGCAAGCAAACTGATTCATGTATATTCTAGGCAGTGATTATTACTTTCCACAAATGTAGTGAATTTAAACTCGGAACTTAATTTTTGACTGTCGGCGTGCTTTTTCCTCCATTTTACGGAAAACTTTTAAATTGTAGGTAGTACCCGTTTCCTTTTCACATAACCATGCTAATTGTCAAAAGACACTTAGCAGAGATCTAGAAATGCGGATAAGCTCAGTTCATTCCATTTTTGTGAAACAACTCTTTCATACAAAATTAAAATAATGCAATTAAATTTAAAAAAAAAAACTAACTCATATTGAGCTTCTCTATAAAATAGAAAAAGTAGAAAAAATTTTTGTATTATTAAAAGTTGTAATTAAACTAATTACAACTCCAAGCACGTTTATGCTAACACATATCATCATTATGTTGTGACAGAATGATGGCATCTACTGTATTTTGTCAAGAAGTATAGTGGCTCTCCTTTATCTACGTAATGCATACGTAATTAATTCAGGTGTGGACTTTTCCATACTGCACATATTTACAAATCAATGTGTGCCATGTATAACCAATAGAGACAAATATTTTAACAAAAGTTTTTTCTTATTTTGCAAGCATTTGTGGTCATAAATTAAAAGTGCAGTAAAACGCCACTACTTTAGTAAGACAACAAAATGAAATTAATCCGTTCTAAGCTTTGAATCGATTTTTGTTTCATTTAAAAATCCCACAGTACCAACTGCGAACATAAATAAACCTTTTGAAAAGCGCCTCTCCAGACATAGTAAATCAATGTCATGAACTCTCGCAGGTAATAATTTTTACTTAAAAATAAATCAAGTATGTCTATTAATAAAAGTAAGAAGGCAGTACTTTCTAGAAGTATCAATACCAGTTGGATATGCGATGACTTTGGCTCAATTTAACTCACTTCGAACTTAACACCCAGTTTATGTGCCAAATGGTGCAAATGTTGTAACATAAGTCAATTTTAACTCATAAATCTTTTTAGTTCCCCCCACCGAAAACAAAAAACGGTAGGATACGTAGCAACAGCGTAAAACCCAAAGTCAAGAAGTTCATAAAATCAAATTATGTGGCTAATGCTTTACTTAAGGTTTAGAAGGTATCAGGGTGGGAGCAGCAGGCACTATGGCATGAGTGTGGAATGAAATGATGCTACTATACTACCATATTAGGCCTAATGCAACACATTAAAGCGTCGGCAACGTAAAGATTGACCTATAAATCAATAAAAATAAAAGTTATATAAACGATGTGCACCCTGCATAGGCTTAAGAGGATTAGGGATGGATTGAACTTTATATGTGGGGCGGCGGTATGCGGACTCATGCAGCTTGGTACTGTGAATGACAATTTATTGTCATTACATTTGTTCTTGTTATATTGTTTTTATATCCTTGTGTGCTAACTGCAAAACAATGTTGCAAATAGTACGCACTTTTAACAATAAAGTGAATAAGCTCTAACATTTTTTGTGAACTTTACTTAAACTAAACATTTGAATGGTACAAAAATTATATTCAAAACAAAAAGCAGTTTATTGCAAAAAAAAAAAGCTTCACAACAAAATATCTTCAGGTCAAATAAAAAATTAATTTGACTGTTGCAAAATTATGATGAAACAACAAAACTTTTGTGAATTAATTTAACTTTTCAATTAAAAAAAAACAAACTACAATATAAGCAAGCAAAAGTTCATTAAAAAACGAAGAGCAGTCACAGAGTAGCAAAATTTCGAAGCAAAGCTAAGCTTTGGACAAAAAAAAGACTATATGGGTACACAGAAAATAATCAATAAAAAAACTATAGAAAAGAAAAATTTACTACTGGAAACAATTGAGCAAATAAAAAAACGTGATATAAACAAAAACTTCATATAAATGTACAAAATGTTATTTGGAAAAAGTCAAAAGTTGAATAGAAAATTACCAAAAATAAGAAAACCATCTGAGTAACAAATATTAACAGAAAAGCAAAATTTTTTAGCGAAAACTATTTGACGAAATATCATCTAAGGTAGCAAGATTTCAGAAAATACCACTTAAGAAAAATATCGAAAAATCGTATGAATGGATCAATATTACTGCAAACAAAAATTATATTTGGACGAAAAAAACATCCTACAAGTCAAAACTAACAAATACCTAATATTTATAAAAAAAAAAACTATGAAATCTTTAATCAAAATAGATAAAATCAAAGAGCAAATGGTCGGTACAAAAGAGAAAACACCAGAGCTGATTTATTTTACAAGAGTAAATTAAATTGCTTAAGACTGTTAACTAATCGTTAAGACACACCGGCTTCATATCATCAAATCTCATTACAACAATTATTTTTGTCAAAAACTTATGCGTTTCCTGCGATGTACTCAAATGGCCCAATAATATATGCCGGACTATTACTATACCAATGCAATTAAAAAATTTAATTACAAACATAAGCCACGTGCATATCCAAAAGTATTCATTGGAAAATTGAAAATATACAAAATATACAAATTGAAACTGACAAATGGAAATAAATTATGGAAGTTACTTTAAATAACATTGCTGATTATAAATAAAAAGTATGGTTTGCATAGAACATGATGACGAAATCAAAAAATTGAGAAACAATCTAAAAATCTGGAGAAAATAAAAAAACATTGAAAAATTTTGAATAATCTAAAAACGAATAAATCGAAAAAAAAATTTAAAAGTTGACCAATGTTGACTAAATCGAAAATGTTGAGCAATCAAAAATTGTTGACAAATAAAATGGCAAAAAAGATTTGGAAAAGTCGAAAAATGTTCAAAAACTTCATACGTAGCTATATGTCATAATGCCGAAAACATTCTAAATGTCAAAAAATGTTAAGAAAGTCGAAAAATTTTGACAAGACTCTGAAAAAAACAATGTGTGTAAGCAACTCTGTTTGGAAATCAATAACTACTCGTTAATATCTTAAAAGTATGCTTATTGGAATTCATAAAACTAGTCATTATGTGAGCTAACCTAATTAGGAATCGACAATTTATCCGACAACAAAACTATTCAAACTGGTTGGGAGTAAACGAATTGCGCATTAGTTGTAAGTCATACGATAATCATGCCGAACTAATTTTTCTCCTAAGATGTAATGATGTTTATGTAAATTGTCTTCCATTGACTTCGTTCTTTAAAATATATCAAAAATAGTTTGCATATCATTGATATCCACTTTTACTTTAGTTATAATTACAACGTATCAGTAACTTTGCTGACATAGTTTGACATATGACCCCTAGTGACAGACTAATGATCTTAGCTTATGAGTAAAGGTTACCGTATGCAAAATTGCTGCGCACTATAAAGCTTTGAAACATAATATCAAACATTTGAAATTCCACAACATCAAAATTAATAGAGATTAAATAAAAGACGATACAAGAAACTTTTTTGCAAATCACCGTTTGAGAGATGTTTAACATAGCGCGCTTCTCAAAACCGAGCTGAAAGTCCCGGACTAATAAAAATGATAATTTTAAGTAAGAAATATAAGCAACTTTTTAATCAATTTGTGAAATTAATTTGAAAGTATAGGACTTTGTAATACAACTGATTTTGTTGCATATTTTTTTGGATTATGAAGCTTAAGTGTAACAATCGATAAGAATATTTGGAATACAAGCAAACAGTTATGTTAACCAATATTTCAAGAACAAACTCTGAAACTAACTATTTCCGTTCAGATTCTAATAAATTTCTTTGTATCGCGATTTTCCACATTCAATTTTCCAACGCCATTCTTTTACAAAAACTTTATGC
The DNA here is from genome assembly GCA_963680825.1 of Meiosimyza decipiens. NCBI lineage: Eukaryota > Metazoa > Arthropoda > Insecta > Diptera > Lauxaniidae > Meiosimyza > Meiosimyza decipiens. Next base: position 140,201,463 of record OY804258.1, on the reverse strand, counting down.
TAACAAGTTTAAGCTACATCGAGTGATTGCCCAGTTTTGGTGCATTAAGTTTTTGCACAGGCACATCAAAATCTGATTTTTATGACAACTTGAATTTAAGACTGATTTTCGTAAGGTTTTGTATTGGCCTGTTAGCATCGTCGGTGCATTTTAATCTATAAATACGCATTTTCAGCGCTTATAAGTGTTTGGAGACGTTTCCCTTTTAACAATCTTTACTACACCGTAATGTGTAAATTGTGTAGGCGTGAGTTACGCATTTGCGCACATTCAAAACACCCACCCATCTGCCTAACTCCTTTCTACCAGAATCACGAATGCGTACTATATACACACACATATGCAATCATAAAAATGTCAACTTACGCAATTTAGACTGATTAATGTCATCACGTACATATGTTTGTTTCTGTCGGATTGCATGCGCGCGCGAGTGTGTGTGTACATTTTGTTAATAGTATTAGTGGTAGTACATCTAACGGTGTTTTCAATGCTTCACACAAATGTCGTCAAAAGATTTCATTGTTTGGATTTTTTTTATATTTCGCTATTCGGCACTCACATAGCTTGGAAATTCCACACACACACATACACACACACATGCACATAAACAGCCGAAACTTTTAACGCTCACTTCATAATTCACTTCCTATTGTAGAACGGAAGTGGATTTTTTCCATTGTATTACTTTTAACTTTGGCTCATGTTCGTCGTTCAGGTTAACCGCAAGTGCTTAATCCCAAGTCATTAGTTGACCACGAAAACAGCACAAGCGCAGCGCAGCAACATTTAAAGTTGACCCTAAAGGATCTCCATTCAATTGCTGTAGCCTTTTGTGTTGCCTTAGTTTATGTGTCTGAGTTTGGCGTTAGAGCATACATATGTATTTGTGTTTGTGTGTGTGTTCTTTTTATTGCAATCCATGTGTATGTATGGTACAGTGAAAATGAGATAAAAAGTGAAAAGTGGTGGTAGAATAAAAACGAATTATCCACAAAGTTATGTTGATCACACACATGCAGCCATGAATGAAAGTGGAATCTCTGCGTTCTTTGTATGCTTTGTTGTAATGCTCTAAGCTTTTTTTGTATATATTTAAGCCGGTGAAAAAAAAAATGGTTTTTTACTTGAAAGTAATAAAATCAGCTGGCTCTTTCATTCGATCAGTTATTTACCTTGCAAGAAACGGTTCTAGATTGATCAGTTTTAAAACATTGGTCCAAATTTGAACATGAATTGTGATAGGAATGGCCCAAATGTATGATATAAAAATTACTAGATTTATACAGGTTTTTCATTGAAACAGATTACATAAATAATAATTATATTTATTACTCGAATAAATGACCTTCGAATAAAAATGAAAGATCGAATAAAATTTTGTCAGTGCATATTCGGCGAACTGCAACGGGCTGTTTTAGGCCAATTTTTAGATAAGTTTTATTGTAAATAAAACTATGGGGGTTACCCCTAAGGTAAAAAGTTTGACTGCACTAATCAATTTGAAATGGTATAAATGGACGCGTGAAGCTCGGCAACCTGATCTGGTTTTGCTTCATATAATGCGAAAAATTATATTGCACCAGTCTAAAAGAAAAGATCGTAAATGAATTCATGTACAGAAACACCTTGTAGCACCTAATCAAGTGTAACCACATGGATTGCAGCCACATAAATGTCAAAATCGTCTACTTAGATGTCTACTAGGTGTACAAATATGAAACCGGTAATTTTTTATTCAAAAAAACACGTTCATTTTGCGAAAATAGTTCCAAATTTAATCTTCAAAGTAATTCCCCTCGCTAGCTACACATCTTTCCCATCTTTCAGGCAATTTATGGATTCTTCGCCAAAAAAATTCTTTGTTTTTTGAGGCTATCCATTCATCGAGCCATTTTTGCACTTCCTCGTAAGAATTGAAGTGCGAATCGTTGAGTGCGTGTCCCATCGATGAAAACAAATAGTAATCGGATGGCGCCAGGTCCGCTGAGTACGGCGGGTGGGGCAGGGGCTCCCAGTTGTACGATTCTACAAAGTTTTTATTGACCGCTGCTCGATGTGGCGATGCGTTGTCATATTGGAATACAATTTTGTCATGGCGAAGTTGAAATTCGGGCCTCTTCTGATGGTAACGTGCACCAGTAACTGTTTCACCTGGTTTTAGTAGCTCATACCAAATAACACCACGCCGATCCCTGAAAATACACTGCATTGTCTTTCGGCCGAAGCGATTTGGTCTTGGCGTTTATTTGGGTCGTTGGCCGGGGCTCAAATATGATTTTTTTCGTTTGGGATTGTTGAAATAAATCCACTTTTCATCGCCAGTGATGATTCGATGGAGAAAACCTTTTCTGTTTTGCCTGGCGAGCAGCAATTCACAAGTGGTTTTTCGGTTTTCTTGCTGCCTGTCGGTCAGTTCATGTGGCACCCATCTACCGACCTTTAAAATCTTTCCCATGGCCTTCAAACGCAAGGAAACGGTTTGTTGTGTCACATTAAGTTGTTCAGCGAGCTGTTGTTGCGTTTCACCATCATCTTCGTCCAATAATGTTTGCAATTCGGTGTCTTCAAAATTTTTCGGTGGCCGGCCGCGCTCCTCATTTATCACATCAAAATCACCACTTTTAAATTTATTGAACCACTCATTGCACTGTGTACGACCAAGAGCATGCTCGCCGTAAGCTTCAACAAGCATTCGATCCGATTCAGAAGCGTTTTTCTTCAAATGGAAACAGAAAATCAATGCTTCCCGCAAATGAGAGTTTTCTGGCAGAAAATTCGACATCTTTGTATGAAACTTGACAAATTGTGAACTGAATATTGTTGACAGATGAGAGAATGAACAATTAAGATATTTGGTGCGGTTCGGAAGCTCATACATATACGGCTATCGACCGCTAGATGTCATATTTATTACTCATAAGTCCAGTTCATGTTGCGTTCAGGATCTTTGGTTCGAAAATACGAAGCTCAAATACACGTGTATACAAGACACATACTACACGTGTGTTTTCAAAAGCACGTATTTAACGTAAAATTGGTTACGTTCGTGTATACGTGTGTACGTGTATTTTCTTTAGTTCAGATAACGGGTGTATGTGTCCAGTGTGAGAATTGGCGATTTGAAGGCAACTTAATTATGACACTGACTGCGTATCATGTCACGTGATATCCACTGGCAAAATGGGTTGCAGTTCCGTCGTTCACAAAGCAAAACAAATTCCAAGTCCTCGAAAACTTTTATCATGACTTTTTCAAAACTCGCTTCGGATGGTTGTTTACCTCCATCTTTAAAAGCCAGTAACTTTAAATTTTTTTTGGTTACGTTTTTGGAACAGCTCAAACAAATATTAATTTTTACTGAGCCTACTGTTCAATACTGTAAGCGCTTTTTGTTTTTGTTTGTGTTTTTTTTTTGTGTATCAGCCAGAAAAGATGCTTACAAATACATATAAGCTTTTCTTACAACTTTCTACATTTTATCGTTATTTATATCTTGTTTCTTAAGAAAGATACAAAAAATATCTATCAGTAATTAATCATTAAACTCACTGGCAATAAGAGTTCCAACAATATTTCGATGTTTAACATTAACGTATTTTTATGTCTTGGAAAGTATGTTCCCAAGTTCTCTAAACATATCTCGCAACTATATCCATCTTAAATTTCCTTAGAGCTTTAAAGAAACTCACCGATGTTAAGTTTTGCGAAAAAAAAGCTTCGCTGTGAAAGGGTTAAGCCTTTCACTAATGGCCAACATAAAATAATAAAAACCAAAATAAAAGAAAGAGCCGACATAACGACACAGCAACTAATTTCAAGTTCAATGTCACGCAACTTTCAAAACTTAATTTTTGTTGCTTAATTTTTTTCTTTTGCTTTTTTAATGTTTATGGCATGGCCTGTGCCATGTGCTCAAGATCTTTATGAGCTTGCGACGGCTATGTTAATGTTGATGTACGCTTACGTCAAGAAGATGTGCGTTCGTTGTGCAAATAAACTACGACTACGACAGGTGACATTTTGACACCAAAACTTTCTTCCACTTAGCTATTTAAAGTGTCGTTACCTTTGTTGATTCACTTGTTAGTGGCGTCAATAAACTCAAAAGCTCAGCGTTGATATTTTTATTGGGTTAAAAAGTGTTGAAGTCTTTTTAGTTACTATTTGTGTGCTGCCTATTTTCTAAGTAATGAAGTAATCAAATAACTTGATGTCAAAATTTTAAATGTTTTTCTTACGTTTTCTTGTTAAAGTTGACAAAATTTTAGTAGTAATTAAAAATCATATGCTTACTACACGGGCAATAAAGGTGTGTGATCCAAGAGGGTATTGACATTAATTGCTAGTTTTAATTGAGTTGCAAAATTCATACTAAAGTCATTGTTCAGATATTTTCTAAAAGTGCGCCGTATACGAGTTAATAATGATCATCAAAAGACTGAAGTATTGATTTATTCAAGAATTTATAAATTTATTATTATTAATAAATTGGCTGTAAAACATTTATTAATTTGTTATTATTAGTGTTAATTAATTACATGTATACAATATTTACATACATAAATTAATCTGAACACAATCTATTGAAAACTTAACGATATGATAGCATATGATCTGAACATGAGTCAACAAAAGCAGAAACCGAAATCCCCAACGAAACACTGAAGTGTGTAGTAGTACCAGGAAATAACAAAACGGTTTTGATTTTTTAATTTTTATTTAAAGCAGTTGCTCTTTTTTTTATCAAGAAACAAAACCAAAAACAAAAAATAAACACAACCTACTATAAAAAAAAACTAAATGTGATCAAGGCTATTGGCCAAGAAGATTAAGAAGAAGAGTTAACAAATTTAATGAAAACAACAAACGTTTCGCAACACATAATGCGTTTGAGCTGCTTGAGATACCGATATGGTAACAGTGTATTGAAGTACTTGTGAGTATTTGACAGTAGACAGTGGAGCAAAGAAAAAAACTTTGTGGGCAATTTTAAGTAAAAAGTTGCAATTCTTACAAATGCAGCTTTGACTTTTGCAATATCAGATAAACAGGAACACAGTGCATTTTATGCATTTCGCTTTTGACACACTAAATAGGCGACTACACGGGAGAGCTCAAGTAGCTAAGTGCTCACTTTGCTTTGTTGAGCGGACCAAGATACAAAACTGCAGATATTCACATATGTGTTACATGTTATGAATTTATATTTTGTCACTTATATGTAATATGTGAGTCAGTGGTGAATTTTTCTACATCAATTACATAACGAATCTCCGATCAGGTAGGCCAAACCAGTGGCATTCAATAGCTTTAGATGAATGAAATTGTACGAGCAGCTTTAAAGTTGCCATCCAATCTTAACTTTAAAAGCTCTTTGCGAAAGAGAAGGCCGAAAACAAAAATATTCTACACATAACAAGCACGTAAATATAACTTCAACCACTTGGCTAGAGAGCTCCGAAATCTTTTTTTTTTATTTTCTATCACATGAGATTTTTACATCACAATCGTTCAAAATCTTATGGGATATTTATAGCATAATCATTTGTTTCGTCAGATTTTTACATATTAGGATTTTATTTTTTCACATATAAGGATTTTATGGCATGAGATTTTAATACTTTGAGATATTCTTAACATAGTTCCATCAGTTTTTATTATTCTTTTTAACTTTTATCGTATGATACTTATATATCAAGATAATTTTTCTGCATCGGAAATTCATTCCAAGAAATTTTTTGTGTGATTGTTGTTGATGATCCCATGAGACTCTGACGCGCGTGATTTTTATGACATAAGATTAATTTATGTTTTGAGATTTTGTAACATAGTTTTTTTACTTTTCGGCACATTTATCTCATGAAAATTTTTATGCTTTAACCACTGGACTAGAGAGATTCGATTATTAACATTTTTTTTCATTTTTATTGCAAGACATTTTCTTATCAAGATAATTTTGTCCTGTGGAAAATTTATCTCATGAAATATTTATATGTGATTCCTTCCACTAAAGTAATTTAATTTCAGCTGAATTTTTTACCATTTAATCACTGCTTTTATGCTTAATGCAATGTTGCTTTTCTTAAAAACAATTGCAATTGATTCTATAATTTTTCGAATTAATTAATCTGAATTTTTTTGTAACTCAATAAGTAGATTTCTATTTGGTGGAAAAGTTTTCAATTTTGCCCACTGTTTCATTGTAGAAGCTACAATCTATGTGCTTCTGAAAATTAAGTAATTTCTTTGTTCTACTCAAACAGCAGTACTTCAGCGATTTTATGTGGGCTTTCAAGCACAGAGATCTACTTGTAAATCGTGTCACGATCTTTACTCCGCATAAAGCATCTGCTCCATCTCCTTCTGACTTTTTAAGCTAAAAAATAAACAAATATACTTTTTTTTTTGGCTTCCACAATACTTTGACAAATTTGAGCGCTTCAACTGTCATTTCAATAGTTTTCGACTCATTTTGTTGGTAGTTGCCTGTGAGGTTTTATACCAATAACAACAAGCGCACAATTTATGCTTTTTGGCACTAAGGCGGTACGGTCACTTCAACTGCTGTCTATCGACATGCTAATTCTCGGATACCACAGCCTGCTCTGTGGCAGCGAATTATGCTTAATAAATTTCAATATATCTAAGTGGCTAATTTTTTGCCTCAGTTCGATTTAAAGCATCGAGCATTGCAGACGTTTCTTAAAAAATTATACAACTAACAGTGACTGAAGTGCAGAGAACTTTTTTATACGCGATGGTAAAACTTATGATCACTTGTGTGCTGTTGGTGGCGCTAACGGGAGTTTTGGTGGAGGCAAAACCATTTCTTAAGTTAAACTTTTTTACGCTGACAACAAGGGGTAAGTGCAAAAGCAAAAAAATTATAGAAAATTTTACATAATTATTTTTACAAGCACATGAGTATCTGAATGCAAAATAAATTCAACACCAAAATCTCAACATTTATATAAATGTTGTTTTCCTTACAGCTCCTAGCCGTTCCGATACCAACTATAGCAGCCTTCCAGTTTCAGGTTCAGCCCAAACAACGTGGCAATTTCCTGATTTCCTAACACCTAAATTGCGATTCCTTGCTGGACTATTTGCTGCTAAGTCAGGAGGTGCAGCTGTCGGTATAACAACCACATCTAGACCTGGCACCACCACTGACATAGATGACGTTTATGTGCCAACCAGCACTAGAAGAACAACAACAAGAAAGACAACTACAACAACTGAAGAAGATGATTTCGATTATAAACCATCAACAACCGAAAAAGTGACAACATCAGAAGGAGATTATGATTATTCAAAACCAACAACAACTGTAAAAGTGACAACAACAAAAGAAGATTATGATTATCCAAAACCTACAACAACCGAAAAAGTGACAACAACAACAAAGAAAAACTATGAATATCCAAAACCCACAGCCACAACACAATCCGGCTATGAATATTCAACCCCCGAAGCAGATACTAATAATGAAATTCCCGAGCCAGATAATCACTACTTACCCTCCAACAAACGGCGGTATTAGCAGTAGTAACCAATAACTACGAACGAATTTTTTACTTAATTTTTAAAAACTTAAGTTATAATATTTTTATAGAGAAAAGAACTTAATAAAAAAAATCGATATACATATTTTTCACAAAGCTTGAAATTTATTTAAGACCTTGAAAATTTTAAATTCATTTATATTTTCATATGCACATATATGCGGAAATTAAGAAACCATAATAAAACTCGACCTCGAATTAGAACAAAAACAATAATTTCGTTTAATATGAAAACTTGCTCCAAGAACATGAAAAGATCAAACTGGTTACGTTCATGTTCAATCGAGATTAATGCGAATCTGACAGCAGACTTAAAAACTTTATTCTATTTTATGACCTAAACTTAAAAAAGACGACCGGAAATGCTCGTTTGAAACATCAATTTTATAGGTCAAATAAAACTTTATTGGCTACAAGTAACTAAGAATCTTAATTTATTTTTCAAATCATAAATTTTCAATTTAGATATTCAGTTCTGGTCTTAAATATCAAGTGTCGCTTCGACTGATGCTTCTTCGCACAATAAGCAATTTAAGTTTTATGTTCCGTGTCTTTGACTTTTCCATTAGCACCTTTTATTTCTTTATTTACCTGAATGTTTGTTTCTTTTGCTTGAGAAAACTTATTGAAAGCAACAAATTGACCAAGGTTTTTCACGCATTTGCCACACATGTTTTGTTAAGGTCTAATTTGTTTATTAAATGGGTGCATTTTGAAATGACTTTAAATTCATAGTATGTTAATTTTGAAAATAAATTATGCATATGCAGAAATTAGAAGTCAGCTAATTTTATTCGTTATAACAGAAATTCATACTGGTTTTGGACTAATTAGTCATTTCAATATTAGCTGCACACTCGCATTGATAGTTTTCTGTTGTTCGTAAGGAGCATTCTTTGCAAAAACGAAAAGAGTTCTGATTTTGCTGATGATTTTGTGTCGACTCAATATCAATTGTGCAAAAAAGTTTTCGAAATATTTGATATTTTTTATATAATGATTCAAGAATTTTGCTATCTGTGGGACGTATCACACTTATTAATGCAATTTTTACTGTTTTTAGTTTTGAGTGCATACGGCAGAAGCCAGCAGAGCTTCCATCAACCAATTTAGCCACACAAAACTCCATTCAAATTGCTCATGAAGTTCAATAAATATATCAATTTAGGTGTTTTGCATGTGTAGGAGATACTACGCCTACAGGTGCGATGTTCCTCACATTATATCCAGTCAAAAGCAATAATAGTGAAAATCATAATACCAATTTTTCATTTAAAAATAAAAAGCCGTAGTTTTTGAGCGAGTTGTGATATTTTTATGGCCACCGCCATTGCTCTTTTCATGAAATTTTCGATGACTTTACACAAAGATGTGGCTATACCCCACCGATGACGCGTTGGATCTCAGCTTGAGCTTAGGAACTGTTTCTGGTTTACTCACATCAGCCCAAAATATGACAAAGCCCAAAAGAAAGAAATCTTGTGGCGCTAAATCGCATGATCTAGGTGAGATGATTTGCTCTGGAAATCGTTGCTACAATAAATTGTTTGTTTCACTCGGGGTGTTTTAGTTCTGCTAAAACCACATGTCCATGCTGTTCAGTTGGGGCCACAAGAGCTCAGTTCCTCTAGAATACAGTTGCTCGTTGCGGATGCATTTGTTTCTCATGGATCGCGTGAGGATTTTCCGAGCCCCAAATATGACAATTCAGTTGATTCACGAAGCCATTCGCATGGAAATCCGCTTCATCGGTGAAGATGACTTTTTTTGAATAATCAGCATTCACTGCACTTTGTTCCATTACCCATTGAAGAAATTGCCGGCGCTTTGCATGGTCTGCTGGTTTGAGCTCAGCTGTCAAATTTCAGAGTTGCCACTTACACAAAAACGGAATTTAAAAAGTGCACTCTTATTATGACACCCTTTATAAAGGTTAGATTAGCACGAGAGATGACAATTGTGAAGTTAGGTTGCGGTTGAGCCCATTGTGTACCCGGTTTATAACTTCAATGTCAACCTATGTAAGACTGTTTCCAAATTTTTGTAAACATCAAATGAGTTTTGGAACCTTTTGAGCGTTGTCTTCAAGAGAGCCGAAGAAGTGACATTCGAATACTTAAAAACGCTGAATTGCCAGCGCTAGGCATTCACAAAAATAATGAAACGAAGAAGACTCCTCGACGATAGGGTCTTAACAACTTCTACAAAGTTATCTTACGTCAGTAAGCCTTAGTCTTGAGGCATGAATGCCTATAAAATAGTGTCCAGTAATAAACCAACAAAAACTTTCAGGGTTTGCATGTCCAATAAGATTACGTTTTTGTGTTCTATTAGCATCAACTTTAGGCCAGATTGCGCTCGACGTGCAACATGTACCAAATTTATACATTTTGAATCAATGTTGCCCCAATTAAAGCATTCATAATGATATCTTCATAAATTACATTATATCCAGGAATTCAACATTTGGATTCCACCTATTTTTGGGATTTGATCTTATTGGATCCTATTTGATAGTCAAGGATCTAAATTCTGCTTTGTTATTGACGTTAAAAAGTTTATGATTCTTCCAGATAGCTGAAATTCCCGCTGAAAAAAAACACTTCAACAACAGGGAAAGACAAAAGATTCACTGATGTTCAAGTCACTGGAAAAAATTTCAGCCACCGTACTAGACTCCGTTTTCGAATCATCAGTGTATTCTTTCAGGTGTTTTCAATTGAATGTTGGACGACATAAAAGTGACATGACAAACAAACATTTAGAAAGTTTCTTTGAAAAATAATTCAAAATATCCAATACATACGACTTTGTTTTTATTATTTTTTTTGTATTTAGTCCATTTTTATTTAGTTGTTGACAAAATGAGCTTTTTATTATTGGTAGATTTTTTAATCTGTTAATTAATTTTCCATTTTCTTTGAGACTCACAGCGATGAGAATTGATCAATAATTAAAAACAACAGACAATTTGCAATAAGTCCATGCTGTGATAATAAATTAGTTTCAGATAAGTTTCGACCAAAATTGTCTGTAAGCAAAATTGTCTGCAAACTAGGCAAAAACAGCCCACTTGTAACCACCGAAGAAAACCATTCCCAGCTTTAGTAAAAATCAACACGCAGCCACATTCACAAAATACAAAACACCAGCAAGTTTTTCTGCAACAATTTGCTTGCCATAATCTCGGCCATAAGTTTGCAAAATTATCTTGCTACCTTCAATGCAGTGGTGGTGCAGCCAACCAGTCAGGTAGAATTTGTCACAAAACTTTTCAAGAGGAGCAACAGCGACAGCAAACTTTTGTCTAACATTTTTTTTTCTAAAGCTATACGTAAATTTGCTCGCTGTTGCAAGCTGCTTATTACTGAGAAGTTTCAATCCAAATTGCGGCAGAGAAAAATAAAAAATCTTTTACGAGGATATGCTATGGTTTTTATACAAAAAATCGTTGCTACATACAGCAAGGCCTTAAAAAATATCACCTTATTTGAAGGCATATTAAAGAATGTTACAATTAAGTAAAAGTATGCAATATCTAATAAATAAGTAACGCTATCCACTTCATCTGTAATTAATAATTAATTGTTCTCAAGGCCGCTGAGAGGTTCGGTTTCTTTCTGACAGCGTACGCACTGTGCGTCAATAAAAAAAAAACAACATCAACTTTGAAGCAAGAAAACACTAACACCAACTAAAACAACGTGCCCTTAGCGAAAATGTTGCGTTGCACACACTTGAGAATTTTAAATCAGAGTTAGTAACCCAGTAGGCAAGGGCAGTAGCTTGCAGGGCTTCTAGCAGGCCTTCCTTGGTAAGACTAAGGCCTTGCCACCTCCTTTCAAACTTACTTTCTTTTTTATATGAAACGTCCCGATAAAACAGGCTTTCTTTAACAGGCCTGATAGAAATACTCTTCATGCAGGCCTTTCTATATCCCTTGCGTCAAGAGCCCTTCTAAGAGCGCTTACCGTAGAAGGGGTCACAGAAGTACTTTGAAAAAATTAAATCTCAAATCGTCGTGAGACTCTTAAATGTTTTTTTATCTGCGTCAACCTCCCTTGCGTTGATATTTTTAATGTTTATTTTTTGTGACGTTTTCTTTATTTATAATTTGACATTGAATACACAACTCTACCATTTTAACATAACATGAAACAGAAGACCAGCCTAGCAACATGCACACCGTTCCTTACTTCTAACCATTTATCAACTTTTGATGTCGTATAAGTACAATCCAATGAGAAAAAAGTAATGTCGAATCATGAAACATTGCAATACATGAAATAAAAAAATTCATGAAGTCCATCTTTTTTTCCTTCTATTATGAGGCCTTATAGCACTGCTGCTGTGGGAAGGCCTTATAGCACTGCTGCTGTGGGAAGGCCTTATAGCAGTACTGCTGTGGGAAGGCATAATAGCACGCCTACCGTGGTAAGGCATAATAGCATTTCATGTGTATACACTTAATGGAGTGTAACTAATCTGCTAATTGAAATTTCACTAGTTATAAAATTTTTTTTTTGTTAAAATTGACAGATTGTTAATTAAAACAAAAATCATAATAACAAAAAAAAAAAAAAAGCATTCATGTTTTTATTTGCATGAAAATTTAGTTTTGAGAAGGTCTCTTACAATCGGGGCTGTGCTAGCAGGCCTTCTCCGGGGAAGGCCGTGTTCAATTGCCTGCTGGGAACATATGAGACTACCTGTTTGTGGGATGATATGTGTATGTGTACGTGTATGTGAATTTTCTATATGTAAGCAGCACCTAGTAATAACATTTTACTACTATTTACATACTACTTTTTTTTTCTTTTACAACATAAAACTAACTACAACATACTCTTAGATGCGTTTTTCAGCGCGAATATCTACATATGTTTAAATATGCATGTGTCTGCTACAACACATGCACATAAGTTTGTCATACTGAGTGCACTCATATACACGTGGCCATAAATTATGGAAAATGATATGCCCTCGTGACTTTTTCACACCAGAATCAGATGGTTCTTCTTTTTTATGCTGCTATTTTCTTTTTATATGAAGTTGTGTCAGTGTTAATTTAGTTGTTGCATTTTGCCGCTGCAGTAAAAAAAGTGTTACGAAGAAAAACCTTCCCAGCCAACGTAGACCAGACTTTGAACATTTGTGTTAAGAGTAATGAAAGCGTAAATGCGGAAAGTGCATGCGCGCGGTTAAGTAAATTAGTAGTGAAATTTAATTATGAGTAGACATATGTATTTCATGTGAGTCATTTTCACTGCGACTTTTTAGTTTTAATGTAACTCGTAAATAAGTAACAAGTAACAAAGCAAAAGAAAAATAAATTTAGCAAATAATTCAAATTCACTCATGGGATGAGAAGTTTGCTCGTGGATAGTTAGCTATAGCGATGTTCCAATTAAGCAAATTTCAATTAATTTTAGTTCTCTAATTAACACAGCATTTTCAAGGGGAGCTTATTAGACTTTGATTTTTAATTATAAAATACATATGATGCTGCAAGCTGTAATAGACTGTTTGATGAGTTTGTGTAAAGTTTGGAAACATTTCTCAAAATATCACATGAAATGTTTTACATTTTCTTAACTTAATTTAAGATGTTAATAATGAAGCCAAGAAAATGCTTCAAAATTGACTTTAACAAATGGAGGACTTAAATGAATGATACAGGAAAATATTGCTCTTTTTTGAAAAATATTAGGAATAACGTCAAGATCGAGGACCCGCTTACATTAAAATACTATCATTGACATTTGCTATAAATTTTTTATTTTTTTATTTCGCTTTTATATTGTTATACAATAGGTTCGAATCATGATTTTGACCATTTTTGTGCAAAATTAAAAATAAGTGACTACTAAAAAACATTTCCAAAACCTTCACTTATTTCTGCTCCAAGTCAATGTTGCCAAGTTCAAAATGTCAATTATGTGGTCTTTTCATAGCATGCCGGGATTATTTGTTTTTTTGGTTTTAAGGCACTTAATCTAATTTTATGTTAAGTGTTAATTTGTTTATCTTTCTATTTTTGCAATATTTTTTGCGGATATTTCATTGAAACACATTAACTGTAAATATCTAAGCTCTTTGTTAGTCTAGTTTTATTTGCAAGGTTTTTATTTGCATCTTAACGGGTATGATATCTTTGCATATACTTATTTTCCATATTTCCGTTGAACTGATTTTTAATTTAACCGATTTTAAGCCATCATTTAGCTATTTAATCTGCTTCTAACGCAACTGCTTCATATACTTTGATTTGAAATATTTATAAGATTCACCTTCTTTATACTCATGTTAGTACGCCATTTCGATTTTTTTGGAGAAGTTTTTCCTGTGCGTCACGTATAATTTAGCTAAATACGATATAATTGAACATTATTTGATCGAATTGTACAGTCTTAGCAGAAACCGATATTTTATGTGAAATTTCACATAAAATATCCACAAACAACACGAAAAAGCTCAGCATAGCAAGTCTTTGAACCGACGGTTCAACAAAGCTATGGCAAACAAGAAATGACAAAATATTACAGGTGTGTGCTTGATTGCAAAACATAAAAACTGCACTTTGTACACGTCTTGGAGAACACCATTCATGGCTCAAGTGTTAAGAGCGGATGTCCAAACATAATTCATGGAATGGTCGAGGGTTAAATCCGTGTACAAATTAACCAAAACTGGTCTGATGAGGCTATGTATATATGTATGTGAATATGTATATATGTGGTAATAGCCGAAAGATATGTCACCAATTACCAGGTTAAATTGTTCCATTTGTTGTTTCTGTCATGTTTGTTAAAAAGCATTGACCGATTTGTGTACTAAGACTGTACAATTCGATCAAATAATGGTCAATTAATTAATAATAACAGTCGACTTATAACAAATAAAATTTCTATATACGATATATATATTATATGTTTATTGATATTTTTTCAATTAAACCATGACTATCGTTACTTTACATTATGTGTTGTATTTCAATAAAGTGTTGAGAATGGAGTCATAGAGTAAGAAAAATGGAAAGATTTATATTCGAGAATCTTCAAAAGTCCATAAGAATGTTGAGGAATGTTGCAAAATTTGAACAACATTGAAATTGTAAAAATCTATATATGCACATATTTGAAACAAAGTCGTGTTAGTTACAAGATTCATAGCTCTTAACTTAATTATCTTTGATTTGTTGGATTTTTCTCCACCCCGAATAGGACATAGGCTATAAAACTTTTATTTAGGGTGAAAATTTTTTTAATATATCGTTTTCACCACTTTTTTTTTGTATTAAGAGACATTGCATGGGCTATAAATCATTTACTGAGGGTGACTATTTAGGGTGGCCCTCATACAAAAATATTTTTCCAATAGAATTTTCACAAAGATTTCATAATAGTTTTTTAAAAGCTTCTTATGGTCTATGGAAGGTTTTTGGCAAAGTTTGGTTTAGAAAAAAGGGCAATGACACGCTCTCCAAAATCAAATTCATCATGTCTCATCAACTACTGGACGCAGATGAATGGGGCTTTATATAAAAAGTAGTTTAATTAAAAGTTAACACAACATTCATTGACTGTTAGGCGGTACGATGTTCGCCGGGTCAGCTAGTATGACTATAAATCGAAAAATATTGAATTACTGAAAATGTAGAAACAGTCAATATAAACTGCAAATGCCGAAAAATATACACTAGGCCAAAAAATGGTGGCAATAATAAGCAGTTCACACTGTCATTGTCATTGTCGGTTTTGTATTGCGATACAAAATATTGCGTTCACACTGGCATTATCGCGATTTTGCTCATATTAGCTTTTTGTTTGATGTTACTTGACTCATTCTACATGAAAATTCTTGACGTTTACTGACATTTGCTTTCTTTTTAACGTTAGCTAACTCAATTTCTTTTGACATTAGACAATTCGTTCACAAAATTTCGTGAATTTAAACAAGAACGAGTAGATTTAAAAGAAATTAAGTCGCCAGAGAATTTGGTTTGACTTTCAATTTTTATGGGAAAAGGGCATATTTCATCTCAATTTTGGCTCTTAGTCGAGACAAATGAAAATCGTGCTAGTTCTGATGATAGTTTTAATCGCCTATTAAGCTACTAAACTATGAAGAAGATGAAAACTATTCAAAAAGTTGAAGATGTCAAAGAAATTTAAAAACTTTTTGCTTAGCAAAAAAAATAAAATTTAAAATTAAAAAATAATAAAATAAAAGGCTTTGAATGCTTTCATAGCCATGACCTAATTAAATTTTAAAAGTAGAAATTCATAAATTCGCTCTTAAGCTCGATCACTAATTTAGCAAACAATCTTTATTACTCGTTCTATTTATATGTTTTTTTATTTAGTTAAATCCTTTTTATACAAATAAAACTTTTAATTTCATATAATTCTGCATACGATTTAAGCTTTATCAACCATTTACTCAAATGATTTTTCTTTTTTAAACCACGAAGATATTACTAGAAACTTATTGCCATTAGAGCGAAAAAAAAAATTTCAAGTTGTCCAAGCAATGCTGTCTTTTCTTTGCCTTCAGCACGACGGGTTAGTTGAGCAATATCTTGCTGGACGCTCAAAAGTTTACATAACTTTTTCGGAGGATGCAGCAAAAAACAAGAAAAAAAATATCCTTTTAGCAAAATCAGTAAAATAGAATGTAGCAAAAAAAATTTAAACTCCCAACATATACCCCGTCCCATAACAGAGTGGGCAGTGTAAAGATTATAAAAAATGCTTTTAAAATCTAATTACAAAGCGTATTATTTATGCGTTAATAATTTATATGGTAGACGGACACGCGGTAGGGTGAGAAAATGTTTCTAACTTTGTTAAAACAAGAAACTTCGATTATACCAGTGAACTTTTTTTTTCTTCTCCGGAATAGAAATTTATAAGCGCCGATTCCTTTCGCTGCTAATGATATTAAAACCTTTTTTATTTACGTATTTATTTTCTTGTATTTGTTGATTTTAGTAAATTAGTGGGCATTTCGCGTTTTTTGTGCTTCATTTCGGGTTAAAATTTAAAATTCCAGACCATGAAACATAAATTTAATTGCATTACGCATTCATGAAATGCGGTTTGTTCACAGAAAAAAGTTAAAATTTTTGTATTGCTAATTATTTATCTCTGTGTTTCTTGAATTTTGTTCGTGAAGGAGATAAGAATTTTTTATTGAGTATAAAAAGCACAGCAGTACGTGATTTTTTATATAAAATTGCAATGTTATTTAATTTTTTTGTGCAATGCAAATTTTGCCCCGATTTTAAAGAAGACTAACGACGACTTTTTTATCCTTTTTGCATTTGATGATAAGCTCATTACATGTAGTAAGCACGTGTTTGGCATGAAATTTTAAGCGATTTGCTGAAGATGAAAAGAGTAAATAAGATAGGAACTTTTTTATTGCATAAGACACATACATATATACATATATATATATATATTACGTCTCCTTCAATTTATATTAAAAAGCTATTTTTATTTCTAGTGTACGACCCACTTTTACAATGATAATTATCAGTCAATTTCTGAACTTAGTTCGGCTGAAACTTGGCAAAAAATCGAAAAAGTTCAGAAGGCATTTGGATGTATGAACATTTCTAAGGTCTGGTTCCAACATTGTCTCACGCGATTAATGTTAGCGATTTTAGCTATTTCTTGGCATCAGGTAACATTACTTTAAGAGTCTGCTTGGAAATTTATAGGCATAGTTTGTTAAAAGCTTATAATATTGGCGCATTAAATAAAAAATACAGTTTTATACATAAAAATTTATATATTGATGCATACATTACGAAAAAACTCGTATTGAAGCAATTTTTGCAAGAGTTCTGTTGAAAAAAGTTATACTTAGGAATCAGTTTTATTGAAAAATGTGTCAACATTTTAAAAATCACACCAAGCTATAAAAACTAAATTAATAAATCTAATGCTTCAATTCAGCAACGAAAATTATTCTTTTAAAAAAAGTTTTAGGAATAAAGAAAATTTTGTTATCGCTAATAATACAAAAAGATTTAATGTACTGAAAATCTCACGGAATTAAAATCACACATGATATAAATCTCATATGATAAAATTATAGAAAGTTCGATGCTTTGTAAGAATATCAATGGTCTGAATAATAGAGAAAGATTTCATGTTTCACAAAATATCATGGAACTAAACTCGTATATGATATAAGTCTCATAAGATAAAATTTTGAAAAATTACGAGGCTCATGGTCTGAACAGCTTCTCACTGTCACTAATCGAATATATCGCATGCGATAAAAATCTCTTTAGAAATCGCATATGATAAAAATCCCATGAGATAAAATTTTTATAAATGTAATTGCTGCTTTGTAAAAAAAATCAATTTTAATGTTTATTATCTTGACTGTTGCTTCAGAAGCTTCTTCTGTGTTGTTGTGCAATTTAAGTGAGCAAATTGATATTTTCTTTTCAATTCTGATCTGTTTCTTACGATTTATTATGCTTTTATGTCTTCATTTTTATAAAATAAAGAGACGCCAATTAGTTTGATATCAGATGTTCGGTATATTCAGTTATGTTTTTTATTTTTTTGGTTTAAAAAGTGCAATGCCACTGGTACCAAACTTGGCCAACTACAAAATGTTTGCTAAACTTCATGTGTCTTATTCGAAACGTATTTTTAGTACAACGATTTTAATTTAAATGATTATAATAAGTAGGGGGGTTTTAAGTAAGCTAATAGAAAATGTCAAAATCGTCATAGTCGCAAAATGTATAATACTTCCACAAAAAATAAATAACATTGTACACAGGGTTGTGCAATAGATAGTAAGAAACAAAATAATTGAAAAACCAACGAACATTAAAAACGTTTAATTTTGCTTGAAAAAATCTTTTGTGAAAGCAAAATCAGATTTTGAATGTTATTTCATTTCAAAAAAATCGCACAAAGTTTTGCATAACTTTAGTTTAAGAAACATTTTCTGTTGAAGCTCATACGATATAAGATTCTCAGGCATTATTTCACGTCAATTCGACCAAAGGCCAAAAAGGACAAGAATTATTAACAGATGATAATTTTTGTCATGTTATCGAACCCAAATAATTCTCATTAACTGAATAATATTTTTGATTTCGCATACTATTAGCTATGAATAATTCACCCAATATATGATATCCTGATGCAGAAGCCTTCTTTTTACTAAGTTTTTATTTTCAATTCAGTTAGATTTCTTTGAAATAAAATTTGATTCATTTTTTTGAGTAACAAGGCCCAAATTAATATAAAAGTTTTTCACCGATATATATTTAAAATCCAAGTAGCAGACCGAAAAGATTTAAAAAGTTTTGAAACACCAAAAACATTACAGAGTAGTAAACATATGTCCATGTTTCCTTTCAAGTGTATACTTAAGGACATCTATAAATTCAATTATGTTGAAATTCCATATTTATTTTCTTCCTGCACTGCACACTCATTTTTCAATAACTTTAACAAATATTTACATATTTCAAATACTGAAACTATTGTTGTGTATGCATTTATAAATTACAATATTTAGTTATAGTCTTTTGTGCCATTTTGTGTTTTGAAGGACGCTCAAACTTTAATAAAATGTTTGCATTCACTCGTTACTAAGCGCAACCATGGAACTAAGGATCCTTTTGTAACATGATATAGAAATTGCATTTGTGTCGCAATTTATATAAAAATTGTAAATAAAACAAACGGCGAGTGGACAATAGCTAAGGGACTAAGTAAACGCTGCTGCAGCATGCAATGTAACTGGACATTTGAAGAATATGCAAAATAAATAAAAGTGATATCACTTAGTGGTGGAGTATAGAAGCTTTCCACTTCATGTACTGCTCAGCTTTATGGAATTTTTATATAGAAAAATTATTTACTAGGCATTGAGAAAAATTGGTGCTGCATTTAAACAAGACCTTAATAGTATTTTAACGTTTAAGTCCACAGTAAAATTTAAATGACAGCCGTTCAATATCTCTATAACTTAACTAAATTTAACTGAATCGTATCACTCACTCAAGCAGCGGCGTGTAAGGCACGGAACTCATATTGGCAATAAGTAGGCAACAGCATGACGCACATGCATATGGCAAAAGCAAAGAACGAGGACGACCAATCCAATTTCACTTAATCCAATGATTTACACGCGTTGTGTAGGATATATTCTTTTATAAAATAGTTGCTAACGGAATTTGTGATGAGCGAACCTGACTGCTTATGAAGACATCTTTAAGTGGACGAATGCGTTCATATGATGGCAAAAGCTGACCCATTTGGAAAACAACAAGATGATAAGAAAATACAGAAAAAAGTCGAACTTGCAGTGATAGTGTTATATCAAATAACACTATCACTCTATTCGACCTTATCAACACATTTTGACTTTTCAACAATTTTTGAAATGACTTATTTTTTTTATTTTCAGCATTAATAACAACACAGAATGCAAGAAACAGCATAAGCAACGAAAAATCAAATGAAAATTTTTGTGTGAGGTCTATAGTAGCAAAAACTTAATCCTTAAAAAAAGTATAGTTAACTTCAAAAAATAAACAGAAAAAGTAGGTTGCACCCTTTTTTAGTGCATATATGTTGACTAAATAAAGAATTTTCAAAATCGGTCCGTGAAAGCAATTTTATATAAGTAGTAAAATTTTACTCTAGAATTTTAGCGTAAATGATAAATCAGCCTTAGTTAATATTTCACCACTTAATATTTGCTCCCATAAATTTTATAATTTCAGTAAAACGTTCTGGTAAAAAGTATGTAGAAAAGTATTTTTGTAAATTTTATTTTAAACTTTTTTTATTTTTATATTAATGACATCATAGAAAAAACTGACTTTCACCGAATTATGGAATAAACACATTCTACTTTAAAAAAAAATGCTTCTTTGAAAACATGCTCCAAAATTATTCCTACTCAGCCATCGATGTGACGACATATTTGCACATACTTACAGCACATGACAAAATTGAAAGAGTGAAAAGTAGCAACTACTGACATGAAAATTGACAAACATGGTCATGAAGGCCATTTTAGTAGTTAATCACACTTTTTGACCAGGCGGCTGAAGAATCATTTCATGCGTTTGTGCTTTTCTTGGTTGTCTTTTGCTTCCTTTTTGTCTTTTGCTTTACTTGATTATGTGTTGAAACATTTTTACTTAGCACGTTGCGATTTTGCTTTTATTTTTTTCTTTTTGGGCTGCTACTTCCATTGCTTATCCTTAGTTGACTTCAACCAAAATCAAGTTGTAGATTCAATTTTGATCGAAATAGAGTTTCAACTCAAGCAAGCAGTCAAGCGCGATATGAAAAGCTCTTGGTACACTGTGAAAAACTAGCAGTGCAATGGAATATTTCACATAATAGAATTGAAGACAATTTGATTATCTTGTTTTTTTTTTGTATTTGTTATTTGATTTCATATCTTTATTCCACTTACTCGCAGTGAGCAGATATCTTGTATTACTCATGCGAGACACAAAAACTTTTGCACTTGGCGCGTAAGTCCACTTCTTTGCAATTCGCAAGTATTCGCAAACAATGTCATGCTGTCATGCATGACGAGACGTTGACAATGGCGCTGAAAATGGCAGCGCAATATTACTGAAGACAATGGGGTATTTTTGGAATTTTCGCATTTCGACCAATTTTCTTCGGTCCTTAGCAATGGCTTTTTAAATTGTCTGCTGCGCACTCACACACAGTTTGAAGTAGGAAAACTCGTGCTGCTGCTTTCTTTGCTCCTTAAAATCTCCATCTGTGTGAGTACTGCTATATTGCTATTACTTTTCCTAATACGACGTGTTGTGTTGCAATAAATTCAAGAAATGAGTAAAAGCTCTCAAAAAGTAATTTATTAGGAATGATTTTTTTATTGAGTCAATATGTAGAAGAAAATAACAAAGGTTACCATTGACAACTTATTACTTTGCTTAAGGTGAGAAAAAAATGTCAACTCTTGCGTCAAATGTATGTACTTAATCAAAATTAATGCGCAATAATGAAGCGGAAATTCTATAAATAATAACTCTCATTATACTGAACTAATTTTAAGAAGTTAAACGTTGGATCTTTTAGTAGATTCACAAGGAGATAGGAAATTTTCCAAAATCTTGTGCACAAGTAAAAAAGGAAATGTGATATTAACATCATCACACGTGCAGTCAGTAACAAGCATTACTTTAACATAATAGTTGTAAATATTGAACAACGTCATTTCTTCAACGTTTTTCATATTTTTTCTGATTTCTGTAAATTTTCTTTTCATTGACCCAAGAAAAGTCTGTCTCGAAAGTCGTTGCTCATATGCTAGGTCTCTCACACCCATCATTTTAAATTCATTCCTCTACAACTACAGTGAATAAATGGCCAAGAAACAAATCGAGAACTTTTAGAATAGTTTGGTAATAAAGCAGAAAATCTCCACATTTTTCAATGTCTACATAACTCGCAAAGATTAGCATATTTTCGAGGACGCAAATGAACTGAATGCATTTGATCAAATTCAAGGAACTGTCGATGATAGCGCTATTGGCGTCTGGGGCCAAACGACACGTTTAATGCCACCGCCATTGCGCCCGAGAGTGACTGACCTTTTAGCTCCGCTACTGACCCCGTCTACAACCATTTGTTCCATTGCATTTTTTTTATCACTGTGCGTGTGTTTTTCTTACTTTTTCGAAACTATTTAATAGTTTTGAATTTTGTCGACTTTTCGAAACTTTTTTATTTTTGTAAGCTTAGTCGATATTTTCTATTTGTGGAAAAGTAATAATCGCTTTTTGTCTATGTTTGTTCGGTACTATCCGACCTATTCAATGTTTATTGGACACTCATCGAGTTTTTCGATACTTCTTGTATTTTTCGATGCCTTTTCACTTTCATCAACATGTTTTGGCTCCAATTTATTGTTAATAACCGATACCTTTCAACTTTTACCAACCTATTCTATACTAATTGAGACTTTTCAAATTTTTCGATACCATTCAAGTTTGCGATAGCTACGTTTCGACACTATTTGGCTCTTAACGAGTTTTTCTGTGTTTGTCCATACTATTCGATACTTTCTCATTAAATACTCATAGACATGACATGAATCTACATTTTCGTTGTATCCAGAAAACTTGCAACTGTCATCGATTTTTTCGAGCTTTTTGACTTTTGACGATATGATATATAATGTTTTTCGATTATTTTCAAGTTACTGGTACAACATTTCAGCTAGTGCCTATTATTTTAACGTTCTCTATATTTTCCGAGTGCTAACGACTTTTCCGATGATATTCTATTTTATCGCATTTTGTTGGCTTTTTGATGTTTTTCAATATTATCCGATCCGGTTTTTTTCTTACTATTCCAATTTAATCCATTTTTTTGACGATTTTTGATATTAAGCGTTAATTTTTCGATGAATTTTAGGCAATTTAGTTTTGATTTATAGCTTTATTATCAATAGTTCAACTAATTTCTACATTATTTTTGACGAATTTCCTCCATTATAATTTTTAGATATTTACAAAAGTGGCAAGAAGGTAGTTGTTCGAAACTAACGTGTGAATTGTTAAGCGTTTGGTTTCTGAAAATTAAAAAAAGAATTGAAAATTTGCAACAGTGAATAAAATATTTATTTGAAGCGGTACATTGATTCCTTCCATTTACTTGTGAAAGTAAAGCCTACGCGTGAGGTGGTTCTCCCGTAAGCTGCAGTTTTGGACCACCGGCCCACAAACCGCGCCAAAAAGTGCATTTTCCAGAGTGCATTGGCAGTTCTTGAACTGTTTCTGCCTTGTCTTTAGATACAATTTGGCAATACTGTTTGTTGACGTACCCATTGAGCCAAAAATGAGCTTCGTCGCTGAAGAAAACTTTTCGATAACAAACACATTTCTCTCAGAGCACGAGCTTTGATAATAAAATTCTGTGATTTGAAAGCGCTGTTCGTTTTTTTTTTGTCAATAGTTGACAAAATGGCAAGTCTTATTAAGCATTTTTAGCGCTATCACATGTTAGAAATCATGCAAAAAATGTCAAAAAATTTACACTCAAAAAACAAAAAACAAAAAAACACCATTATAACTGAAGATAATTCGATTTGTAGCTACACAACATTTGCGGTGAATGGAATTTACCACATTTACTACAAGAAGTTCATGAGTAACTACAAGGAATCAAATTGACTTAAAAATTAATCGAATGATCAGAATATGCCTATATGTGTGTGTGTGTAATGCACATACTCTCAAGGCTAATGATGTGTAAAATCCCATTGAACACCTTTCAATATATGTCCTATAAGTAACATACATAGGTCAGTTTTTCAAATTTTATGCGCAACCAAAACTAAATGAAATCTATGTAGGCACCAACTATTTGCTCAAAATGCAACTTTGCTATAATTTTCCATCTCAGTAAATCCAATTTTCAAAAAAATCTAATCAAAACAAATCGAACATTTTATTGCATAGAAAATGTTGCATTGCCACTATATTAAAATAACAGCATATAACCAATAGAACTGGGAATGCAGCTAGAAGCTAATGGACCTTAAGATACTCAACTTAGCAATCATACGCTATTACTTTGTTTAAGCTGCAACAAATTTGGATCAACCCTCTCAGGAAAAAAAAATAAAATTGGAGCACAAATCGAAATGAATCTCATCAGCATTATTTTATTTTATGTTTGAAGAAGTTTTCATTTCATTTTATTTTCTTTGCATTTCCATTTTCACACGTTTTGGTAACTTTTTTCATTTCACACACACATTCATAGTCATACACACACACAGAAACATAACCATTTAAATGTAAATATGAAGTATATCAAATAAATACTTTCATCTACATGCAGATTTTTTTGGATTAAAATGTGAAAGCATCATATGAATGAAGACCATGGGAAAATGGGAGAAACACAAAAATAAAATAAAAATAAATAATCTTTGTGTGTGAAATCTCGTCGTATTCACAACTCATGTGGGGAGAAAAAATTACAGAAGGGGAGAAAGTGTTGAACGTAACGTACACCAATTTTACCACACAAACCGACATCACACGTATCACACACTTCATCTCTGAAGTTTAAGTTAGGCACGTTCTTTATAAATTTTTTGACCAAGTTATCATCGCATACCCTTTGAGTAACCGCAGCAGCAGACACGCATACTAACAGTTTATACCAATGTGCGTAGATTCGGGTGTCTTGAAAATACTCGTACATTAAATTTTTGGCATTTTGAAACGCTGCCTAGGAAATGGTTCCCGGAAAACCTTATCTAGCCAAGAAGCAGCATTTGCTCAATAATTTAATACTACATAAGTTTCAGTTAAATTTCCAAGAAAATTCAAAATTGGATAAGTAAACACAATCATTATTATATATCGAAGACTTCTGTGGTAGTAGTTTTTATACTGTGGCACTACCTTTAGAAGGGCTCCAGAAAAAATATTTAAATACAAAAAACGGTAAGTTTGTGAAAACTCATTGAATCACAAATTTAAAACGAAACCGTAAAATACATATAATATTTTTTATAACACCTTATTCCACACAATTGCACGTCTAATACCTACATATATGAACATATGAAGAAAAAACATAAATTGTAACAGTATACTGGCTACGGGTAAGGTAGACATTCAACTCCTTTTCATTTGCATTTTTTTTTTTAACTCCACTTTTATTTCTTACCTATGCATTACATTTTGGTGGTGCTGATATTTGTTGTTGTTTCTTTTTAGTCCAATACCAATGTCAAAAATAACACTTGTGTAAAACACTCACGTAACACAATATCCTTACGATATCCTTTTGATATCCGTCTTTGCTTTTATTCTCGACTTCCTTGACTCTCACTCTGCTTCACTTTGCGTATGAATGGTTTTGTTTGCTTGATAATGTCGAGTGTTGATGTGTTGTGTGTTATGTGTTGCATAGTGTATTACAAAATATTCTGTTTGTTTGTTTTTTGTGCTCTGTTGTATTTGGCTACAATGTTACTGTACTCTATGAGTGTAATTGTATGCACACTTTTCATATGTGAGTGTAGTGCATGTTGCATTATCGTGTCTACTTTGAAGGATTTCTGTTTGATTTATGTTAATGTGTCTGAATTTGCGAGGTCATTTATTATTGTTCATATATCCTGCTGGTATATTAAAAGATGGTATATCAAATTTGATTTGTAAGACTGAGCTTGCAGTCGACTAAAAAGTTGCATTAGACTTGGAAATTATTTAGCTCCATAATAACGAAGTGGCAAGAACCGATTATATATCTGTAAATATATGTGAAACCCATCCTGATGTAGCCAACAATGTGAATGGTATGAGTACTGGGTACAAATACCCATAGCAATACCTATAATAGGTTAATTCTTTTGCTAGCCTGTATCGATCAAGCCGGGTACAATATTTTATGGGTTCGTAGAATCGCCATTCAGAAATACAAGTCGCTTGGAGAGGTCATAATGCTACTGTTGGCCTATGAAATCTCTTATGAACCTTTGCTGTTGATAGATGCGCAAAAAACATTATCGCATCGAGGGTGAAATCTTTCAAAAACATTTTGACTTTGACAAGTAAACAGTAAATTTTTTGTATTTTCATTTCACTTATTAAAAATTATAAATCTGTAAAACTAAAACAAATAAAATTTCATTCAAACAGTGCACCAACACAAGAAAAAGGACCATTCAGCAGACCACTTATTTATCGTTTCGGAAAACCCCTTTTAAAATCAGTTTATAGCACCCCTCACACGAAACTGCATCATGGCAACAAACTATAATCCTGTAACGCATGTTATTTTCGATATGGATGGACTTATGCTAGATACGGAGGAACGCTATTTTCGTCTGACACAAGAAATATTAGATAAATTTGAAAAGACGTTTACATGGGATGCGAAAAGGCAAATAATGGGCATGAACGTTACACAAATGACTGAAAAAATGGTTGAGCTATTTGAGCTGCCTATAACTCCCGAGGAATATTTGGAACTGCATGAAGAACATTCCTTAAGATATTTGAAGGAAGCTCAACTTATGCCAGGCGCTGAGCGTTTGCTGCGTCATTTGACTTCAAATAATGTGCTCTGTGCATTGGGCACAGCTTCCCCACAAAATCTGATTGATCTTAAAAGCACAAATCATCGAGCGGTCTTTAAGTTATTCAATCATATAGTAAGTGGTTCAAGTGATCCTGAAGTAAAAATGGGAAAACCATCACCAGATATTTTTTTAAGAGCAGCAGAACGTTTTCCGGATAAGCCTGAAATGGGAAAAGTTTTGGTTTTCGAAGATGCACCAAATGGGGTAATGGCAGCCGTAAATGCTGGAATGCAGGTTGTTATGGTGCCAGATAAGCGTGTATCAGCAGAAGATCGTAACCCAGCAACATTGGTGCTGGATTCACTTTTAGACTTTAAACCGGAGCAATTCGGACTGCCACCATTTCCCGAAGCAGCTGCTGGTGCCACAACGGGTGCAAGTGCAGCACCAGCTGCACCATCTGCGCCAGCTTCGGCAATTCATGCTTGTGCAAAGGCTAAGGATATTGTTTGTGGATGTGATCTAAAGGAGTAAAAAATTATTTGGACTAAACTAAATCCTCTTATCTTGGCTTCTATCATAAATATCTGAGACTTTAAATAAATCAAATCAATATTCAAAATAAAAAATTGGCTTGAAGTTTTATCTTTTTCTGTACCACGCGATATGTAAATCTCTCTGCTTAACTATTATAAACCAATGCCACACATAATTGCTCATGCTGCAGCATCCATACGTAATTCGAAGCAAATCATTGCTAAGCACGAAAGCGAGGAAAAAACACCAAATATTCGATTTCGTTTTATTTCCATGCACTGACCCTAATGAAGATATCATAAGCGAAATCATCCTTCTGAATTGGAACTTGGTGTTGGTGGCCCTGTCGTTAAAAGAAGTAAGTCATGTCTCATGTTGCTACCAATGCAGCAAATGTTGCACAGGCTATGGGATACTGATATGGCACATGAACTGCTTCCAAATGCCAGACACGCAAATATCGAAAATATTGTTATGTGGTCGGTGTTTTTGTTATGTTCAAGGATTTAAGGATATGCGGGTTCTCTTTTTCGATCTCATTTTATTTTCTTTTGATTTTAATAATTTGAAGCTTATAGAACGCACCAAAATCGTTTTTATTGTGTGGCATGTGTTGCACGTTTTTACACTGTAAAGAATAGTATGCTTAGTTTGGAAAAATACATAAAATGCAGTATTAAGTAATCGATAACTGCAAAGCATAGTTATCTTTTTAGCTGCACTCTTGCTGACTAGCCGTGGTTGCTCATCCGAGCTACGCATCGGTTATATATT
Source organism: Meiosimyza decipiens (assembly GCA_963680825.1). Lineage (NCBI taxonomy): Eukaryota > Metazoa > Arthropoda > Insecta > Diptera > Lauxaniidae > Meiosimyza > Meiosimyza decipiens. The sequence continues at coordinate 140,173,498 of OY804258.1, read as the reverse complement.
TAAATACATTTTATATATCATTAACCTCTAATACACAATATGGTTAGTCATTACTAACATAAGCAAATATTTTGGAGCATAGGATCATAAAAAAAATCTATCCAAAAACACAATAAATAAGTACCAGGGATTCTTTGAAAAGAATCTATGAATTCACTTAGAAAAGAACATAAAAAATAAAAGAAATGGAACTAAGGCTCGTCCGTCTATTTCAGTCTCGTAGAACACAAGCACAAGCACAAAGACCATATCAACATGCCACGCCCACTTCACTTTAAAATGAACACATATAGAAATTTAAACAACTTAGCACAACAGAAATATACAAAACTGCAAAAATTTATACTAAAAACACTACAAATGTTCAAAATGAAATATTGAGGGGAATACACTTTTCAAACTGCAAATCAAAACCATGCAGAACACTAAGCATTGTGAAGAGTTAGTGAAATCTGTACCAGAAAACATAAAACTAGAAATATTATATATGAAACAAACAGCACAATGTAACAAAAACCGTTTGGGAACTCTACAAATGTCAAAAATTAAGTAGAAGATAACTTCAGTAAAATCATACAAATCTATCAAATTTTATATATACATAGAATCAAGAATAAAAAAATTATAATTGAAAGCCTACAAATGTCTCCACCAAAGCTCTACAAATGTTCTTAATTTTTAAGAAATATGTATCCACAACTAAGTTTCTCGAAATAAAAGCTCACTATAAAGTAACTGCAATAGTTCCAACATTATTCTATTAATTAAAAAATAGATGAAATGCCTAGAACTTAAGCAGTATATTTTGATTACAAAGTATACTAGATAGTAAGTAGTCTTAAAAAATGTACTGGTACTACGTTATAGTTCGATGTTTTTCTCTCTGCAGCGATTAACGTTTACGTAATTTAAATATTAAGATGTATGTGAAAATGTATTATGTAAAACAACGAATTAAGGATTTTTTTTCGTAATAATCAAAGCAAAATGACTTTATTGCCCATAGCTACCGCTTCAATTATTTCCTTTGTGAAGTTTCAAAGTGACATTTAATTTTTTCTCACCTCATATAAAGTCCAGTATCCTTATAGTGAAGTTAACTACCATACTAAATTTGTAGAACATATAGATATTGGGCTTTGACATGTGAATTGATAATAAAACAATTAAGTTCATTATTCGTTTGTTACTTCCTTTCATTTTTTATACATTTTATTGCATAACAATACCCTTTTTCAATTATCGACTAACAAAATTTAATCAAATGTGTCGCCAAATTTTGACATAAAGTTGCAATTACAACTCAATCACAAATTTTGAATTGTTATTGTCACATTATGTTAAAAAAAAGGCGCTCTGTTGAATTTCATTTTACACGCAACGTGCAAAATGATTTCATTTTAATTTCGTTTTATGCGAAAATTTAATTTTTTTGTTTCCAAAAATTCTATTTCTTGTTTTAGTTTATTTTCTTGTACTTCCTTCCAATACTTAGGCAAAGCCAATTGTTCTAAGCGCTCTTTGTGCTTCGTCCACTGTTGTCGATTCATTTTAGAACGCTTGAAAACTTCCTTCGGATATGGGCAATGTACTTTGGGCGGTCCTTTAGGTAGCGCTAAAATTGCAATTTTATTTTTGATGTTATAACTGAGTGCTTTTTTTGCAACTGGAAAGCGTAGGTTTCGCCAGAAAGCACTTTCCACTTCGTCATTTATGAAAAATTTTGGATCCTTGCTTTCACCTTTGATGTATTCCATATATTCCGTTGGCTTATAGAGCGCCATAATTGAGCAGTATTAGAGGAGTGAGCAATCGTATTTGATAATTTGGATGTTTCTTTTTTTTTGGTTCTTTTTTTATTTACTTAGAGATTTGATGTAACTGCATTATTTTTATGGTAAATTTTGGATCGAAAGCTATATTTCGGAGGGAATTCAAAGGAGTTTTTAGTATATTTGTTTTTTGAAAATGATTTTGAATTTTGTTTTTATTTTTGTTTCTGTTGTTATGTCAAATGAATAGTATTGCCATTATTTTCAATGAAATGGCTTGCCATAAAAATATGGATTGAAAAAATTTCAACAAAGTTTGAAATAGAGCCAGCTGCCCAGATTGACTTATGGAGTAGACTTAGAGCCTTCTTATATTTTCAATATATTACATTTGAAAATGAAAATGTTTAATGAATGAATTACTTTGTAAGAAATATACTTTCATATTTTTGTGGACGAAACGATAAGAATTGAGATTCATAATGTGGCTTTTAGCATCACTAACAGCTGAACAGCATTTCAGCAGCAACAATTTTAAGAAAACTGATGTTGGCAGGTGTAAAAACAACTTTTGACCCATAAACAGCATTGTGACATTTGAATTTTTTCTCTAATTCAGTGAATTTTCGGGCGAGTATTTTGTCTTTCAGGCGAGAGGTATGGCTAGAAAGCGTCTAATGGCAGAAAATTTCTGAAATAACTTATCAAAAAATTGCCCAATGTGAAAGTAATGTTATAATTTTGAAAGTGATATTAAGATGGCGGTCGTTGTAACTGATTTGCATACCCTACACTCAAGTTAAGTTTATATTGTCACGTTGCTACGTTTATAATACATGAAAGGGGAGTGACCGGTATTGAAAAGTATATACAGACATGTATTTAAGATCAGCACCATCACTTTAGTCATAAGCGTCTGTCTGTCTGTCTGCTTTGTATAATGAACTTGTAGGTGTTATTATGGTGAGAATTGCCTAACACTACTTGCTGTTTGCTGTAGCTTTATTCTTTAGAAAGTTATGCCATCATTTTTGTTCATATAGTGAGTCAAAAAAGTTTAGAAACATCAAGATACAGTGAGTCAAAAAAATTTAGAAACATCAAGATTCATTTTTAATAATAAACAAAAAATGCACTTCGAAAATTACTCAAAAAGAACTCTGCTAAACACCTTGTAACTCATAGGGTGTTCAAGGTATCTCCATTCCCACACAATGTTTTAGTCACAATATCATTTTCATGAAAAGAGTTGTGTGTTAGTCAATGATCGATTGTCAACCACACCAATTATGAAAACATTTTTTTTTTTTTTAAAATGTGCTAAAATCGAGCCTTTCTTGGAGCAGGAGCCAACTCTGGTTATAACTTAAAACAATTTTGAATATTTTTCTATCGTGTGAAAAAATTATCATCGGTAAGAAAGAAAAAGCATACAAATTCAGATACAGAAATTAAGTATGAACAAAAAATATACACGCTCTACTCAAAAGCCACAAAATTACACTTTAGTCATAGCCAATATGTTGGTCTACAAATTACCGTGCATTTGTGACCGAAAGTCTAAAAAAAGGACTGCGTGATAGTGATACCGAAGCAGTGGCACGACCTCATACGCTGCAATTGCTCACTGGTGACGCAGCAAAAGCAACAGCAGTAGCGGCAACACAATTGCAAATGCGATTTTCATTTGAAAGCAGATGTGACTGCGGATATGGCATGCGATGATTGTTGAGTTGCCAATTGATTAAGCTGAACGTAAAAAAATTTTTCTTCTCCATTTGGTGGGTGTGTCAAAGTGGTAATAGCAGTAGGCATCATTTGAATATTTCCTTAGAGATTTTGAATCGCCATAATGTGGCCAAATTGATTTTTATAAGTCATATGGATGCATAATTTCTATACGAACGAAAATTTTAATTGTTAATAATGCCTACAAGTGTAGGTACTAACAGTTACGTCAACATTAATACATGTGTATGTGTTCATATGCAATAGTGCTGGTGTATATGTCCGTTTATTTGTGTGACTGCGGATGCCTTAACGAAAACAATCCACTCAATTCTCATAAGCTGCAATAATGTTTTTCGTAGACGCCCGTTGTCCTTTAGGACAAATATAAAAAACTTGACAAAAAATGCCACATTCAGAAGTAACTTACAACAACAACAACAAAAATGTTACATCAACAACAATAGCTATAGCAATAACCAGAACCGGATGCGGAAACAAGCAACATTGTCGGTTGGTTGGTCAGAGAATAGAGTGAAGTAGAGTTAAATGGAGTAACACCAGCATGGAAATGGAAGTATTTTAGTGGACTTGCCCACCATCACCGTCTGTTAACAACGCATTGATGTCCCACGGTGCAGCCGGAAGTGTAAATTTGCGCAAACATTGTGTTAATCCTTGGTTTTACAGTTACATGCAGCCATGTGCGCGTTTACATATGGCATTCATATCACACGTGTGCATGTGTTGGTTATGCAATGGAAATCCTTTTTCTCTTTTTTTTTTTGTATGGCCGATTTTGCATTTGTTTATTTTTTTGCTGTATTCACATACTTACGGTTATGTAAAATGTAGGTAATAACAATAAAAAAAGTATAAATCCGGCATGCTGGTCAACATATTTACACATAGTTGTAGTATAACTATACGTATGGATGAACTTCCTGCTACATTAATTTATGAAACGGTGAGAAAATAAAAACCAGGACAGTGGCAATGGGAAACATATTTCTTATGAATATAACTGAATTTTTAGTATGATGATCTTCTGAACTTTTTCGATAAGAGTCTTTATGAATGTAGCATATAGAAAACATTGGCTGATATTATTTAAAAACTTACCCCAAGGTGCTTTTCAGTGTAAAGTTAAATTTTTGAGGATGATTTCTATGAAGACCTTTATCAACATAGGTCTGAAACACATTTAAATTTAACCAAACTGGCGTGATCCTCAATAAAATATGAACTAATTGCTAATATAGGTCACAAAACGAAGCTACATGATAAAATCACTTTCAGATGCTTTGCAGCTTTAGTTGAAGATATATGTGGGTTAAGCCAGTGCAAACTTTTCCGAAAAAGTTAATGTTTCTTTATTCTTTCTTTCTTTCTTTTTTCTTATTTCATTTGAAACCGCACCATGTTATCTGAGCTGCAAAGTTCAAAGCATTTTGAGAAATTCCAAACTTGAAGACTTCTGCCGTATAAAATATAAAAAAAATGCTATCAGTTAATAAATAGTGCGCAAGCTATTTTAAAAATTATGTCTTATCGACTTTTCCAATAAAAATAACCATGTACTAACAGCCAGAGTTGATCAGAAAATTGTCATGAAGATATTTCACTGAAAGTGACAGATCCATTTTCACTTATAGTGCGATATTATCGTTATATGTCATGGTAACTTATATAAAATGTGGTGAGTGTTGTATGGTGAGCTACGTCAAGGACTTATACGATATGGTAGATTTGATACGGTATACTTTCGATATTAAACGGCATTGTGGCTTTTAATAGCTACAGTACAGTACGGAATGATATGGAATAGTTTTGACATGTTACGGTTAAGCACGCATTAAAAATGAGTGTTAGCTTTTTATCTCGATAGGTAAATATAGTAAAGCAAAAGACATAGTAAGAACTTATGAACGGAAAGAAATAGCTATGTTTTAAGAGCACCAAACAAAGAGCATTTTTATATAATAGCTTACCTCAACAAAGAAAGTCAAAGAAGCATATTGACAGCTCCTATATATAGCAAGCTAAATGCTTTAAAGAGTTTTCTAACAAAATGTTTCGCAAACGTTTTGCTTACTACAAACTACTGTGCGCCTCTTTGGCTTATAAAAAAACTACTTTTTTAATTGTAGAAAATTTAAAAACATTTATTATATAATTTCAACTAATTTTTTTTTTTTTTTTATTGCCAAAATTCGCCGAAGTTACCGCACAACCATCAACAACAACAAGAACAAATTAAACAATGTTAAACAAGTCTTTGACAACAACTGCGACGTCAACACAACTATGAGCAAATAACAAATAATTTACAATTTGTAATACGCGCATGGAAAATAACGGTTTTTCCGCTTCAAGTAATTATTAAATATGTCCGCTGCAGCATCAGCTTCAGCGGAAGTTGTTGCATATTTTTTGGCGCAACAAAAATAACTGAGAAAAAACGAAACTACTGCATAAATGCAACGGCAGTTGTAGCACTGTGTAAATAAATTAAATTTTGTAAATTTGTTATAAGTTCTTGTTGTTGCTGCATAGTTTTCGCTTAGTTATGGTTTGGATTCTGTTTTTATTTGAAAAAAAAAATAAAGAGTTAAGCAGTTCATAATATGTTAATGTTAGGATGGTCCTTTAAAAAGTTTTATTAAAATTAAAAAATATTAATTGTTGTTGTGACACGTAACTCAGCTGAAAGTAACTCACAAAACTTTTTATAAAAGTGACTTCTTAAGCAATAAAAACATTTTTATATATTTGTATATTATTACCTTAAAAGTAATAGCTGTTTTATAAAAAGTTGGGGCAAAAGATTGTACGAGTAATATTTAATATTTTATATAAAAATTTACTTATTTAAACAGCTGTAACTTTTGCAAACATAAAGGCAATTTTTGTGTCTGAAACTGTTTTTGAAAACCAAAGCCATCCTGTTTTTAAAAAAATGTTTGAATTTCTTTTAGTTAAGCCAAAGTCGCATACAAAACTTTAACCTCTTTGGGTGACGCATTAACATTGTGATATCAGGCACGAATTTTGCAAGGTTTTTACGAGACTTTTAATTCGTAAAGATGTGTTTTAGGACCACTCCAGTATGTTTGCATGGTCGCTAATTTTTTGGATTAAAAGTTCGTGTGTTGTTTTTTTTTATTTCCATAATTTTTCCCATTCATTTATATTATAATATTTGTTTTGTCCTGTTTTTAATGCAAATAAATTATAAATTTTTCTGTTGTCAGTTTAATTTTTTTGCTCATTTTGTCACCAGTAAACAACACATTTGTGCCTAAAAGTTGCACAAATAAATAATTTTGTTTGTTTGTGAAAATGTGAATTTTTTGAAAATTCATTTGGGAAATACATATGTTTACTTAAAAATTTTATGTATTTTATTTTATTTATTTTTTAATTTTTGTTTTCTTTTGCAAATTTGTTTTTAATACGATTTACTGGAAATCATTATTTAAGTATTTAAGTGCAACTAAACAAATTTAAAAACAATAATTTGAATATGCTAAGCTGGTAATTATTACATACACATTATGTACAATCTATGTTAATGTGATGTTAATGTACAATTACTGTAATAACAGTGCGTTGCAAAAAAAAATCAAGCAGAGCATTCGAAGCTCTGCTTACAGGCAATAGTAATAAATCTACGGACTAATTTAAGCAAATAAGTCCTCAAAGTAATATCGATATTATTTTACGTAAGAATCTTCCTAAAAATAATTTTACAAATAACAAATTCATGTTTCAACTATGGCACTTAAACTCCAAAATTTGTTTGTAATTTTCAAAAACCAAATTATCGTAGCTCATCCAATATTTTGACTTTATGAGACCACCTAATGCGCTATTATCCAACGATGGTAACTCATGGCGATTATTGCATTTTATTTCTATTAAAACGACCGCACATTATCCTTTGGCATTCGTTATTTGTAGTGAGCTTAGTTGAAGTTCTTTCTGTACTGTTTGCATTTAGCGAAGTTGTTCATGAGCACTACTGCTGAAAATATATTTCGATGCTCGTTACATTCAATATGAAAAAATTAAATTTTTAAAAACATGGTTTTTGAAGTGTTAGATATAAGCAAGATTATTTAAAAAATCCGCTATGGTATAATGAAAAAATATCAAAATAAACTTTTGCTCAAAATTTAATTAGTAGTTCAAAACGAAATAGAAAAATTTCAAGCCAACTTAATATTTATTTTATATAGTTTACTATCAGTGACTATATCTATACTGTAATATGAAGAGGTAAAGTTTGTTTTATTGTATTTAATGGGTAATCTCTGGAGCTAATGCTCCGATTCTAACAACTCTTCTACCAATAGAAAGCTACACTGTTTCTGAGTAACATAGGCCACCTTTTATGCAATCAAAACATTTAAAACGCTATATATTCGTACCCATGATAGCTAGAGGATTAAATAAGGGGGCGTGGCACCTTTCGTGCAACAAAAGCACTAAAAACGCTATATCTTGTCTCCTACGATAGCAAGAGCTTTAGAATTTGGTGTTAGGATGCCCATGGGACGCAAGCATATGGACGAGATTAGACAATGGGGCGTGGGTTTTTTCATACGATATAAACACTTAAAACGCTATATCATCGCTTATTTGATAGGAAGAGCCTTAAAATTTCGTGTCAGGATGCATATGGTACATGCTAAGCACCTCGCAATGAAATTAGACGACGGAGCGTGACATCTTCCTTGCGCTAAAAACAATGAAATCGCTATATCTGGTAACTTTTGGTGGCAAGTGTCTTAAAATTTGAAACAAGGGTGTATATAGTCTATTTTAAGAACTTCATGTAATGTGGACGCGAAAAAAAAAAAGATGCTGGAACCTTCCTTACAACAAAAACACTTTAAACGCTATAGCTTGGCATCTATAGCAGCTACAGTTGTGGAACTTGATACATGGATGTACATTTATTGTGCCATCTACTCGCAAAATTTGAACGGCATTGTGTATTAGGACGTAGCTCCTCCCCTTCAACAAAAAAATACTTAAATTGCCATTCTTGGCACTTATATCAAGTTTGGTGCATGGACCCCATTGTTTGCAGTAAGAACTGCGTAAATTGTAAGAAAGATTGTACAACTACTAAGTGCTTTCATCTCACAGCTTTGTTAAGAGCTTGCACAGAATTTCGTAACATATTTCCTAGTCATATGGCTTATTCATTGTTATTCAACTTTGAAACAAAAATTCCAAATTGGTCTCATTTTTTAAGGGAAAGTCTCTTTTGGATAAGATGTTATTAAAAAACTTCTATCAAGTACACGTTAAAATAAGAAATAAGAGATAGTTTTGAAAAAAAATATTTGAAAAATTTTTCCGAAGCTTATTTCGTGTCCAAAAAATTTAAGCCGAATAATCAACTGATTTGATTTGTTTTCATACGTCCGAAAAAACGATTTCAATGATTTCTATTTTAATCAAATTTAATACAGATATTTTATTAGAATACACCAAATGGAGAAATAAGCTTAAATTACTTGGTAATAGTGACTTTTTGAATGATACTTATGTCATTCAGAAAGCACTGTTAAATACAATATCTTTATCCGAGAAACCATGTTCATACATATAATGCAAAAGACCCATAGCGTAAAAGTGCTAAGCGAGTTACTAAGTTTTTTTTATATAGTGCAACTGCACATATCAGCAGATGTGATGTTTTTCTATCACTAAGTATGTTTGCCAGCATTAGAGTTCATGCGATTGTTCACTTGCGGCCTCTTTTTATTATTAAGCCGTTTATCATTGTTTACGCAGTCTAAGCTAAAACTTTGCCTGCATACGCTGTTAAATATACACTCAATCCAGCTTGCATTACCGATCATCCCAGCAAACATTTTTAATCGCTAAGGAGTCATAAATTAATCGCCGTGGTCAGCATTTTGATCGGCAGCAACTATCTGGCCGTAGCGATTTGCTTATGAGTTTCAAAGGCTTATTGTAAAAATAGAAATAAAAATATTTATTATGTCAACGGCTTGGGAAATTATTGTTTCGTTTTATGCTTTGATATTTAATAATTATATGTAATGAAGCTTTTTTGCACACTACGTTTGACATAAAATGAGAAGAAAGTTAACATTGAAGTCATGCATTGCTTATTTGCGCTATAAAAGTACCAAATGGTTACATCGTATCATCCAAATGTTTGCTGGGATTGCATGTGCCCTTGTGTCACGTTTTGTCTCTGCAATAATGCCAGTTGAAATTGTTATGTTTTTTTGTTGAATATTTTGAAAATTATTTAATTTAATTTTCAAAAATTGCGGTAATTTTGTGATGCGTTTGATGGAGCCTGATGAGCTTTGCTGTCTGTTATCACAGGATATGCACGCTGCAAGCTAAAGCATCAATTCAGCGATTCAGCTGTTCATTAGGGTGGAACTAATAACAAAAACTCTTAGAAGTATGATTATTTGAGGGTATTGTTTTCATGCTTCTGAATAATAAATGGTCAGCTGGCTAATTATAGAGCTAGGAACTAAAAACTTAATGTAAAATGCAACCGCACCTACAGATTTTGATAACTTTTGTAGACCCTCATAAAAATTGTACAATGAAGTTATACCCTAATTTACTCAACATCATATAATTATATGCATTGGACACTTAGCGCGTCTACCATAGCTATTTTTGTGGCCTTTCACCAGGGTTAATTTTAAATTAGCGTGAGAGGATACATCTGAATGCAGGCTGTGTGATTAGCGCAGTGATCGAGGTAATGAAAATAAATTGATTTTGTTATGCTGTTGAAGTGCGTGCGTTGTCATGGATATCAGAAATATTTACGCACTTAATTTACATTATAACTTTAGTAAGTGAATTTTCATTAGAAAAAATTTTCTATATTTTCTGTAATATTTTGGTAACTATGTATAATGAAAAATTTTGTAGTTTATTATGTACACTAAATCATAATATTAAAAATGTATCAATTATTATAAAGTTTAGCTATTTCAAAGGATTAGACAATTTTAGATAAGTTAAATGTGGAATTTTGCTACAAAAATTTAATGATTTTATGCAAACAACTTTTGAAAATACGTAAGTAATGATGTAAGCAATGTTTTTTTCGATAAGCCTCATTATTTTTCAAATAAAGGCCAATTTCAATAGAAAAAAAATTCCAAAAAATGTTATGCAACGATCAAAGGTCTCTTCCATAATAATTGGTCTGAAAAACTGCCATTTATTTCAATCAACGTGTTGTTGTTGGTCAGTTTAATGTGGTTAAGCAGAAATAATCTAAGACCTTTGCTAACTGACACTCTATAAGTTTGAATAAGCTTCATTCTAGAGATTGAAAAATTGTTGTCAAAACACCTTTAATGCAAGATATTGTCCCACTATAAGCTCCAAAACCTACTTGGAGATATCATATTATTGATCTATTCGAAGAGCTTTTTTCACAAAATGAAATTGAGTCTCTTTACTATATTCGATTTTATTGCAAATTCGGTCTATTTTCTGAGCCCGATCATCGACCTTTTAATCGATTTTTACAATTTTTACTCTAAAAACCTTCTTCGTTCTAAAAATCATAAAGTGAAATGAGTCCTGTGTCATTAAGTTACGGACTCGAAATATAAATTATGCCATATTCGCAATAAAATAAAATTGAGCAAAAAAGAGCCTTGGATACATTTTGAAGGAGGCTTTAAGCAAATATTACGAGTAAATATATCAATGCACATAACTATGTATGTTATCTTTTCGATTTTAGACTTAAACTGTTTTTGCTGATTTTCACAAATTACTCCCAAAAAATTAGGAGTTGATAACTCACTCAAAATATGTTTTTCCTTAAAATTTCCTCCTAACTATTCAAAAGAAAAAATGGTACCAAGATTTGTGTTTGTTTTTATGCAACTTCACTCATTCAACAAATTAGTTTCAATCTTTGTTAATTGTTTTTTAACATTGTTAGTCATCCAAATCAAAATATTACATTAAAAAATAATAGCTGTATACGACTATATTTTTCAAAAAGTGGAGGTTTTTATTTTAGGTTTCACAGACTTATCAAGTTTGAAAGTAAGTAAACCCAATGCCAAAATTAGATTGTAATGGTGTGATATTTATGAATATTATATTTGTATATTGGGTGTTTTTTTAAGTATCATAATTACGAATGAAAACTAATGCTTTATTCTGTATTATCATTTTTGATATATGAGCTCCGTGCTTGGCTTAAATATAGCGTACTCAAGGATGACAATTTTTGAATGGGAAACTAGGGCCTTATTATACGACTTATTTATTTTGTATGGAGAGAAGTATTGTCTGAAATTTTTACGTAAGCCTTAAGGTATAGGCACCGCATGATTAAGGAAGAATTCAACTGTATGCAAAATACCTGTTGTGCTTAGAACTTTTGAGAAATTATTTGAAGAAGCTCTTGCTGTGTTTTGAGTTACTCTTTTTACGTATGATAATTCTTAAGAAAATATAATATAGTACCTTCTATTGTTAATATATACATTTGAAACTTTACTGGAGTAACTTTTTACCAACTTAAATTAGTTCAGAAAGCATTACATGTGAGAAAAATACTAAAAACTTGAAGTGTACTCAAACAAAGGTAATCCTGTGGCTTCAAAACGTTCGCAACTAATTAAGACTATGATGGTATTTTTGCTCTTGGCCTTGCAACATTAATCTGATCCCCTATTTTCTTAAAATTGTTGTCTTTGCATATGCATGTGATAATTTATTATGTTTAACTTAAAGTCTTCATCAAATTCATTTATATAGAAAAAAACAATATTTTGTGGAGTTTTCTTTCGATGATACATACATATATGTATACTGAATTACTGAAATTTTTCTTTATATAAAATTTTTGAAAATTAAGTAAACTAAAAAAACTACTCCAACATAAAACAGAACATCAACCATCAGGCCGAACCATAAAAATGCAATAACTCATTGTAACGACTTGCATGCACTGGACGCGCAACAAATAATTCCGCACAACTGTAGTTGACAGTAATGTAGCCGCAGGACATCAAATATCAATCCACGACACTAACAGTAACAGCAGAAGCAACAAAACCAACAATACTAACAGAAGAGTGATTAAACACAATAGAATGCAATAATTGCATTGACGCATCGGTGCTGCAAGAAGAAATGAAACTCTGGATATTTCCACTTGTGAGCATCATATATCATTTAATATGTAGTTATGGGCGTGGCAGTAGATACGCACAGCACACTTTACATTTTAGATATGAACTAGTTAGTCGCTTAAAATTTACGCATGATTTCAATGCATAAATTAAAATAGCGCTGACGATGAGCGCTGTAAGTAGAGATGGCACACAAAAAGTGATGATCGTAAATAATGGTTACTTTTCGAAACTCATTGTTTTTCAAGATATTAAATCGATACTTGATTTAAATTAATATTAAAAAAACTGAAATTATTATTATAATGTTAAAATACATTGTTTCTTACAAAAAAAACCAGTTACTCGAAAACTAAGAATAAGTGTATAACAAAAACAATTATTATTTTTAAATGTTCTATAATAATCTTTAAACTATTAGAGAAGTTATGCCACATAAACGTAGTTTTAGGCCAAACTTTCTAGTATAAATTCTAGGACCAAAATGGAACGTGGGCTACAGCTAGCATTATTATGTATATATGTACATAAGAATATTTACTTGTTATATAATATATAAAATATGTATTAAGAAACTTATAACCAACTACTTTTGTGCTCGAAAACTTCTCTTTTGCGTTAATCCGGATTTTTTATTTTAAGTCACATCAAACCCTTACACAATTATACAAATTAGATGAACATTTCAAAATGAACAACACACGAAATGCGTTGAATTTTGTGTATGCCAAGCAATGCGTATGTTATCAACATCACCAAAATCGTATATTTCAAAATAAATGCAATGCTTTGTAGACCACCCCTACTCCTTCTTATATTGTGTATTAAATCGAACCATAATTCATGCCTACGGCTCAACAATATTTTCAGCTATTCGACAACATGGTCATCACAAGTGTAACACACTGTGGCCAAGAGTTACGCCCACTTTGCGCACGATTTATCAAAATTTTGTACTGGCACAAACATTTAATAAAGCAGCCTCTATGATAGTTGTTGTAATACATGTAGCCCGTGTTGTTGTTGCCATTCTTATTTACGATTTTTGACATTTAAATGACCCAACATGGTGTCATTGTGTACGCAAAAATTTCATTGTATTAACCAAATTTGAACTGACAGCATGCTAAATTACAAAATGACATAGGGAATGGTTCTGTTGTAGATATTATAAATAACAAAAGGGTACTATCATTTAAGAACTGACAATTTTCATGGGTTCCCTGTGACAATATTCTTTTTTTCGTTGTTTTCTTTTTTTGACCGGAAAAAGCAAATTAAATAGAAAAAGAACTGGTTTTTAAGAAATGGATATCGAAAATTTTTATTAAAGAAACAAAATAAATATACCTTGTGAAAATCCACCTTTTCAATAAAAAAATTATTTGAATAATAAAAACCGATTTGGTTTCTAAAATAAGTTTAATTCTTACAAGCCCAGATGTTGAACTGAATGCATTCATCTAAAGTCCTGAACTACTACGTTGGACCGAGTTCGTTCCAAAATTTCGATATAAGGAAACTTGACCGTTGTTACCTCAAATTGGCTTATGAGCGTGGAGCCACTAAAATATATATTAAAATTTTATATTTGCATTTTTGAATAACGAACCCTAAGCAATAATCTTATTATAATCCTTAGTGGTCAACATGACGTATGATTGATGTCTAATTGCATTTGTCAACAAAACTATTATTTTTTATTATTATTTATTTTTTATCAATATTAGATTAAAATATCACAACCGTGTGCTATATTACAAAAAATAATTGTAGGAAAGCCAAAACAAGGACTAGAATGGAAAAATCAAATAGAATTTTAAATAGATCTAAAATTTGCAAGCAAAAAAAATGCTAAAATAGATCATAGTTTCAATGCAATGTTTGCATGATTTGAAACATTTTCAGATAATATAGTTGCTTGGAAAATTTTTAGTTTTTTCTTAAAATGTTAAAGCAAATTGTTCACTTGAAGTCATTTTTCTCTGATGAATAAATTTTTAGAAAAAAATACATTTGGAGTTGTTAAGAATTCGAATTAAATTTTCTCGTACCTTTTTTTTTGTAAAAATTGCTTCATTAGAAACAGGAGAGCCTTGGAATAAAAAAAATTTTATCTTTATGCCTCTATTAAAAATGTTGAGATAATATATAGTAGGCTATAAATTATCCAAACAATGTATGCAAACCATAAAAAAACATTGTTATTTTTTGTACGTTTTACATCCTGCGTTTTTGCACCTCTTACACCTACGTCAAGAACATTTGAAAATTGTGAATATTTAATTAAATTCACAAAAATTTCAACCATAAATTCATATAAAATTAATGATAAATGAGGAACGAAAGATGGCGTGTAGTGAGACCTCTGGGTTAGTTCTTGTGAAAACATGTGAATCCCCTAGTCTATGCGTATACGCTTCAGATGCTCGAAAAATTGTTTAAAATTAGAGCTCAAAACTTCGCCACATTGAAATCAATCACGGATCTCGTATTCTTGGAATCATAATCAGATGCTCAATGGCATAAAGCTATCTACCAACTAAAACCAAAACTTAGAACATTTGAGGATCTATTTGTTTTATTTTAACTTTAAATCACAAGTACATATATATTTGGCAAGAAAAATGAAATGTAAACATTTAATAGCTAATTATTTTAAGTATAGTAAAGATATATAAAAAAAAAATAGTGTGATAAGTGAATGCTTGAAGTTGGCCAAAATTTAAGTTTTAACATGTCTACCCTCACAATTAAAAGCAAATAATGAAACATAAATTTATTCATTATTTTTTTATAATCTTTCAACTATTTATCTTGTAAAAGTTCATTTCCGTTTAATTGCCTTTGAATACTTACAAAAAATCATTCACAAAAATGTTACCATAACACAAGTACTGCAATAAAACCCTAATTTCAAAATTAATCTCACAAAATGCACTTAAACTAACGCTGCTATGTTACACTAATTGTTTTTGTTGTCTTTATGAAAATGCTAACATTTATGCAGTAACGATATTAAAGCTGATGCTGATGGCCCATGCACAATTAGCCTAAATATTTAATTGCTTTAAATGTGTGTGCACACATATATATATTTGTATTGGCAACGGTAGCGGTAGCATTTAAAATAACTGAGAGGATAACCACAAATATTTGGTTGTATTGCCAATAAAATGTAAGCGGCCATGTATTTGCGTTCGCCTCGCACAATATCGCTGCTTACGGCCAGCCACAGCGAAAATACGCGTTATGGTCAAAAAGGATAGACAAATAAATAGACAGGCAGACCGATACACAGTATGATATACACAAAAATTTATTGCATTGCCGTATTCCATTTGGGTAATAAAAAACTTATAAAATTTAAATGTAATGCAAAACGCATGTGATCAAATAATAACCTTGGAAAAAGTCAACGAATAGTTGATGCATAAAATTCGGTCACAGGCACACGAACATAGGCAGACAGTGGCTACCCAGTGGGAAAATTTATTGCTTAATTATGTATCCTGGACCGTTCCCTTTGCATCAAATGGAACTTGTCCAACTTATTTTTAGTATTTATGAGAAATTTAGCTGCACTAGATCAAATATCACTCCTAATATAGCGTTTTGAAACAAATCGATTATCTTGTTAAGTTTTCCCGTAATCGTGATTTCCACAGGCAGACCGACAGACGGACATCGCTAATCGTCAGTCGTCAGTTGTATCACTTCTGCATTTTCTCGTTGGGCAATAAAACAAAAATATACAGGTGTACAAGTGATGTTGCAAGCTATTGCGCGGAAGACCGCGTGTTTTACATTGTTGCCCTTTTTATAAGAGTACCACAATGCATTATAATTTCTATTGTTTTTACATCGGTAATTCCGCTTAAAATAATTTGTATTTATTGACTTTTTTAAATAAATACCCCAAGTTATTAAGCAGTTCAACAAAATAATTACAGTGTGCGCAAAAATGAAACTTTAATACCGGACAAACGTCGACTGTTAACAACTGAGGGTTATTTTTACATGCATCAGATTTTGGTATACACTTAAGCGTCTCGAAATGAAGATAAATTAACCGGTAATTGACATGGTTAAAAACGCTCTTTCAGGACTTTTTTATTTCAAGCCTGGAAGGTTTGGTCTTTGAGGCAAAGTTGTTGCCCATGAAAAGACAATATTTTTGATATCTACGCTGAGAGAATCTCAGCTGACACTTACGCAGAAGATCACAATAAATTTTTCAAGCTGAAAATCGAAAACTTCTTGGGTGATATGAGATTTGTGTGACGGCTATATAGCCTCGCAGGGGTCTATAATGACAATAAAAACTCTGTACTTCAATATTATTAATGAACTCAGGTCCTTTCATTGTGGTGGACGCTTAATGTGAAGTTGCTTGTTGTTGCAGCGAAGCTTTTGATTTCACTTAGTTGGTTTTTTGTTAATTCCTTCAAGGATAAGAAAAACTGCTGCTCGAAATATTTTAATTTATTTTTTGTCAAGGCGGCACAAGACCAAAGAATGTTCCATGGTTTCTTCTTCATCGGGCTCATGATGGTTTCTACACCAATCGTGGGTATTTCTATACCCAACCTTAAAGCATGGTGCCCAATAAGACAGTGTCCAGTTAGAGCCTTGATCAATAAACTGCATTCACATCCGATTTAAGGATAACTAGAGCTAATAAAATCATCGTTTGGTTATTTTTCCAAAAACACTAGGTTTTTAAATGCTTTTTGTAATAAACCCTCTAAAGAGGTCTATGGGCTCGTCAGTATCCAAGAACTGCTACAAAAATTCACAATTTCGAATTTCAGTGATGTAAAAATCGTTTGACTTACTTTATTTTGAGGTGGGTATATTGAAACGTTTTTCATGCATACTCGATTTTAGTAGATTTTATCACTCTGTTCCACTAATTTAACGGCAGGACGGTGGATTAAATTGAATTTCAAGAGTATAACTTTGAAAACGTTTGATTTGGAGCAATTTTATAAGTAAAAAATCAATAAATTATGTAAAGGATGACGCTTACCACATAATATTATGTCTGAAAACTGGCATATGAAATGTAGTCTTACGAGTCTCGTATATAGAGAACAGTACAATTTTGTGAATTAAAAAACATAGTCTCATACCAATGCCGGCATTACCCTTTAACATTCCTTAAAATCAAGAAAATTTCTTCCCTAACATATTTAAATACATCTAGTAAGGCTCAGTGATTTTTAGTTACCGCAGGGAAAAATTCCTCTGATGTCTCGTAAATGAAAATACTTTGAGATATAACGACCCATATATTACGTATCCGTTAGCTAAGTAGCAGTTTACTTAAACAGCATACTTGAAGATAATCTTTTGAGTTAATTGAATACTAGTTAATTAAATGGAGTTTAAAAAAGTTATTCTGATAAGCAAAACTGTGCAGAAGCTGTTGGTATTTGCTTCTTCTTCCACCTGATGCAAAAACTCATTAGCGAACTTTTTCTAGCAGTTGCAGGCAGAGTTACTAAGGTAACAAGCACGTGAAAAGAAACAAGAAATATATGCTAAAGCTAAGGATACTTATGTTTACGTCTCATATTAGAAAAGAAAAAACTTAATTGGATAGAAGGCAAAATGCAAAATGTAATGTCTTTAAATTATAAGGTTGTTGCGTATGCATAGTATTTATAATTTCTTGATATTTTATCACTAATCAAAGTGATGCAGGCTGATTCCATTATCACTCTCTCAAAATTACTTACTTTTTTTAAATTTTTTTTATACAAAAACGAAAGAAATTTTTTTGAAAAGCACTAAGCCCAAATAAAGAGGTAAATTTAATTTGTTTGTAAAAATTAATTTATTAAAAAAGTTTTGTTTTAAAAAAAAAAACAAAATTCCAACCTCGAAATATCTTTGAAGGCCAATGAAACAGCACCATCATTTACTGAAAACTTAGTCCACTAAAAAAAAATTGTAGAAAGAAAACGGCAACAATGGCAACGTCGGCGAGGACGACGATGACGATGACGACATCTATGACGACGCTTATTTTTCCAACTGATTAATGACACTAATGAGTCGAAAGCAGCTTTCATTGCGCCACTTTATTCCTGCTGCTCTCGCCAGCTGCCAGTAATTAGGCATACTATTAATGTTTATAGCCAGCCAGCCAGCCCACTTCCTTTGCAATAGCTCTGGCAACTTACTTCCATTGTTACTTCAGTTATTTGTTTACTATTCAACACGGAAGTTTCTTGGAAATTTCCCCACCCATAGGATGTCTTAATTTTCTTTTTCTTTAATTAGTTTCTAACTCTTGTCGCTATGCCATAAAATAATTTCAAGTTCTTCTCCTGCATCGCGTATTCCATACAGTCAGATTCCAGCGATGTGAACAGGTGTTGCTGTGCAATTGAAATAAAACTCTTGGCACATCCTGGTTGTGTGTGGCATATTTTTGTCCTTTTTGTTTGTGCTAAGAAGTTGGCTACGACGACGACGACGACGACGACAACGATGACGATAACGATGACGATAACGATGATGAAGAGAACTTAACCTCATTAATTTGTATATCACGGAATTGAATTTACAGAGCACGTGACTTTAAGTTGAATTAATGAACTCGTTAGAGCGGTAACAGTTGAGTTATCTATGCAGATGATGACGCGCCATACGAAAATACGATAGTTTTCTGTCTGTACGCCTGAAATCAATTTATTTAATCGTTGGTGCATCTTTGAATTGAATTAATTTACCACTAAATGGGTGATAACACAAATTGAATTTAAGTTTTATTCGATTTTTATCTATGCCTTGTATTTTATAAGGACTTTAAGCAATGCGTGGTTTCATGTGCACTTGGGAAATTGAAATCTTCAGTTTTTCTTAAGCATAATAATTCATAATGTACTTACTTTCATCTTTCATTATTGGCATGTAATTAACAAAACCATAAAACATGACTTCATAGCAAAATTTGGTTGGAATATTTAATATAAGCCGATTTGCTTTTAGATGGTTTTAGTGCCGATTCTAGACACTATTTATTCACGCTTTTAGTTTTTGTTTCGAAAACGCAATATTCTCTGGAAAATTAAACATATATGATGAATTGTGCATAAAGTAATCCTCGACCACTCAGTAATGTGGTTAAATTATTAATGCAGAAGAAATCATTACAAAAAGGCTCGAAAGCAGCGCTGCTTAAAGGGCTCGTTTTACACCAATTAATTGAAAATATTTCGTTTCAACATTCAAATTTTTCGAAAAAAAATTGGGCAATGAGTGAAGAATTATTTTGGACATGACTTGAGGAAATCCAACTTTTTTTAATAAATTGACATGAAACGTCCACAAAAGCATCCGGGAGCGCTTTCGTAGATAGCTTCAGAGTGTCCTTTAGGAAAATTAATTTTCGACCTTTCACTTTCAATTAACAAGTACAAAGCTCTTATGACCTTCCTCATCGATTACTACAGTAAATTGTTTTTCTAAAAATGGGACTTTCGATGGATTTGAGAATGACCTTCACATACAATTTTTACTGTCAACTTTCTCTATAGAATTGTACAACAAATTTTTTTTTAAAATAGGAACCCAAAATGGGTTTTATATGGATCCATTGCGCTATGAGTAACGCTGATTATGACCAAAATGCCTATTTGGTATATCTTCATCGATTGCCAGAGCAATATTTTTTTCGACACTTATGTGGCTTTTTGAGAATCCAAGGGTGCCTATGATCATATTCAAAAGCCGTAAGCTGCCTCATCTTTCTCCATCAGTTTATGTAAAAACCTTTTTAAAAATTTTTTTACAGAAAGGAAAGGGATTGCCTAGGTTAGCGTTGTTCTTTCGTTACGAAGAAATATTATGAAATTAAAGTTTCTAGAACGAATATAATTAAAGTTGGTTCAGTAATGAAAAACCAAACATTAATCAATATGAGTGTGGCTCCTCGTGTACCAGCAAAATATGTTTACCTTATGAATGAAGCATGGTACGAAGATGAGGATGTAGCGTACTGGGAGTCCCTTTAACACCGGCGTTTAAAGCGGTGATTTTTCTTACTTTCAAAGGTAAAACGTATTTATTTTATGAAATAAAAATGAGGCTTCTTGTTAGTTCTTAGCCCAGGGTCTCGCAAAGTCCAAGTCTGGCACTGTGGTAGGTACCACGCTCGCGCTTCATATGCCATCACATTACATATTGAATTTTTGCCAAAAATACATTTTGATTTTAGTGCAATTTTCGTTAAAACTTTTGTTACCCTTCTGAGTTTTTCATGAAAACAGCAAATTATAGCGTTAACATGAAATTTAAACACAACTTTAAAATATTTTTATAGAAAAGCTTAAGTTCGCTTGACAAAAAAAAAATATTTAAAAAAATTTATAAAATGAGATTGCATTTGAGCATTGCACAACGTCCAATTATATATAACATTCCAAGATCCAATATGTAATTTTCACATTTTCTATTATTTTATTGAAATTATATATATAAAAACTTTTGAACCATTTTGTTTCAAATTTAAAATAAATTTTCCAACTCCGAATTTGAGTAAATATGAGTTTTATTGCCAACATTGCGCTCCATCACCAACTAAACTTTTTTAATAATTTCAAACACGTTCACAACGAGCTGGAACTATGTAGGTATCATAAAATCAACGCATCCCATCACAGCTACGTGAGTCATTTGGGAAAGTGTTAATGACTTTATAAGAACTTTTCATCGTGTGCGTCTTTTTATGCATCTATGTGTGTGTACGTACATGTGTTTGTGCGCATTCATGCTGTTGCGAATGTGTGTCGCTGCTTAGTTTCCAATGTAGTGCACTACGACTATCAGCGAGACTTGGTCGTTTGTCATAAATGCGGTAAGTCTCCTTGTCTGTCTATCTGTCTGACCTACAGCCTTGCCTAATAATTGATGTTGTGAGTGTATGTGCGCGATTTTGTTCTTGTCAAGTTAAGACCGGAAGCGGATCTCGCACAAACAGTCAGACTGTCAGTATTTCTTAAAGATGAACTATTCGGTGGAGCATTTTAAGTGCCAACACCGGAGGCAACATCATCAGTAGCAGCAATTGAAGTGACAGCAGCATTTGAAATGAAATCAATTAGCTGAAATAATCTCATGAATAACAAGTGGCTCTGTGCCCTTGATACCATAGGAAGTTGTCTGTCAGTTACAACAAAAAGAATTGAAAACTTCTGTGTTGCACGCTGAAAGTGTAAGTCAACGTTGGTAGTTACGTGTATGGGGAATTCAATTGACGTTTGCATCGATTGTTTAAATAGAATTTAAGTTGTTTTTAATAGATTTCTCTTTCTTTCTCTTAAGTTATTCATTAATATGCTCAAATCATATTGTCAATAAATTAGACCAGTGGTCTTCAAGCGTGTGGGCCCAATGGAGCTCATTTTAATTTGGATGTTCGGGCAATTAATTTGAATAAGCTTCAAGACAAAGTTTTCAGATTGGAACAATTAGTCTATTTATGTCAAGACAACTTTTGATACAAAATTATAGATTAAATCACAATATCTGTCAAGTTCATTCGACTTGGATAATGTGAATATTTCCCATTAAAATATATTTTTATATGTTTACGCACATAATCCTTCAAGTAATACATATTTGAAAAACACTTTACGCTTGATTGGTAGCTAACACTTACGAAAAATCCTTTAATTTGAGCAACATTTTTCGATCACTACCGATGGAGAAAATTTAAATAAACCATTTTCGATTGACTAGCCTATTTTGAATATACCCTTGAATACAATGATAAGCTCTACAAATATCTAGCGGAGTCTCATCTGAGCTAGAGCATCAATAAACTATTTACAAAAATTTTATTTGACTTTAAGTGCTCCTGCGCTATTGCGAATGATGAAGAAACTTCTATATCTTTTTAAATTTATTGGTACTTGTCCCATATTGTATACAGTTCTATGTATTTTAATTAAGTTTTTCCATATCTTTTTCCTAATAGTTCAAGACACTAGATTATGTAGCCACATAAAAACAGTTAAAATTAAATACTTAATCAATTGAATAAGACTTCTTTTCACGTATTTTACAATACAAAGTGTAGTAATTAAATTAGGGTGTGCTAAGCATCAACAAATTTTTAAAATTGAACAATAGATTACGCTACCGTCTGCAGCATTTGATTACATTTTATGTAAATTTTATTGAATCGCCACGCTTTTGTTTCAAAATATAAATTCACTTAATTGTATTTATTGGATTTCATTATTTTATTGTATTTTGAGTGGCCTATGTAATGCCAGTAAAATAATAATAACAACAACTGTAACAGCAGCAAGTAAATTTCATTAAATTTTGTGGTCTAACGCTTTTGTAAAACATTTTCAATACAAAATGATTGAAACCAAAACCACACTCAACATAAAAATGTTTGTTTAACTTATTTGCCGCTATTTGAAGCGCCAACATTTCCAATGCTATATTTGGTATACGATATACAATGACACAGACAATGTTTTTCCGGCGTAATTCATTCGATTATTAATTACATTTAAAAAAAAAAACCTTACGTTTGAGCAAATACTGTGCACACAACAATAGTTGTGATATTTTTGACGCGTATTCCCGTTTACAGAAAGTTTTGTATAAAAACATAGCATACACAATCATATAAACTGTAATGTCAAAATCATTATTTAGAAAACTGCATGAAAATGTATTTCCCAGTAATTTATAAACTTCATTCATTCCGTGGAGGTGATATTTAAAAACTTTCTGGCAACAAGGAATAACATATAAAGTCGATATGTGTTGAGAAAGTATATCAGTACTAGTTACATGCTCATACACATCCTTTGCCTAGAGATCACAGATCGACTTTAGCTGTTATTCCTTGTGGACACAGAACTTCATTACCCTTACAAAAACCATTGCATATTATAAGGCTTTAAAGCAAAGTAAAAATGATTTTGAAAAACATGCACTTAAATTGTAAATGAAAAAGCTAAAGCTTTTAAATGTAATGTAATGTAATGTTGAATACACTTAGGTTCACCGTAACATGTATGTATGTAAGTATGTATGTATTCGTATTTAAGTACTTATCCATTGTCTGATTCAGTCTAAGCAACGTGTGGCTTAAATACAATTTATGTTACCCGTATCATTCAATCGTTAGTCAGTCGTGATACTCACTGGGTTACCGCTGATTTTGTTGCTCTGTTCCTGCCATTATGTTGTCTGTTCCTGCCATAGCCACTTTTGTGGCCGCTGGCTACTATTGTAGCCTTCTGCATTAACAAAGATGCGTATGGAGCCTATTGTATTTGATTTAATTTGAATAAATTTTTATTGTTAACTCTATGATGCACTGCGCTACACTACATATCATAGACAAAAATGTTTGTTACAATTGCACCCAGTAGGAATTGGATGCTAAGTGAAACTTTTGTTCTCTTATAAAAAAATGTAATTGTTACTTTTCCAACTTAAATGAGGTGCTCATTACGAAGTCGTGGGCTCTCCTCCACTTTAGTCTCGTTATTTAGCATTGAAATACGATTTCATATTGAACTAAGAATAGAAGTGAGGAAAAGAAAAGAAAAGAAAAGAAAAGAAAAGAAAAGAAAAGAAAAGAAAAGAAAAGAAAAGAAAAGAAAAGAAAAGAAAAGAAAAGAAAAGAAAAGAAAAGAAAAGAAAAGAAAAGAAAAGAAAAGAAAAGAAAAGAAAAGAAAAGAAAAGAAAAGAAAAGAAAAGAAAAGAAAAGAAAAGAAAAGAAAAGAAAAGAAAAGAAAAGAAAAGAAAAGAAAAGAAAAGAAAAGAAAAGAAAAGAAAAGAAAAAATGGAAAATCAAAAAAAAAAACAGTTCATACCTTTATCAATATCGGCAAGTACTCAACTGTCAGACATATTTAACTGACAGAGTTTGCCGCTTAAGTTTTTAGCTTCTACTGGGTAGAAACAGCAGCAAAGCTCAATTTATTTGTATCCAACTATGAAGCACTGATCTGTGATGATATAAATGATAATGGCAACACCCTACGATGCTTTACGCTGCTCATGCTCTCTTGGTGTCATGTTCTCTCTATCTCACTCACTCATTCTTCATGTCTATGGGTGTAGGTTTTTGCTTACCGTTAAGCATTGTTTATGTAAATTGTTGTTCATCTCTCGAATTAGTTTAGTTAACAATGATTGATGTCACAATGTCACCAACTAACATGCATACAAACGCATACAATACAAATATACATTTGCAATTACTCACACACATGCACATATGCATGTTATACACACATTTGCACACGCATACCAACATGCAAGTTCACTCAGATTTGTTTTTACTAAATTGGATTGTTGTAGATTACTGCGGTAAAATGGACACGTTGTTGCTGATGTATGTTGTTATAGTTGATGTTGTTGTTTTTATTGCTGTTGTTGTTGCTACTGATGGTATTGTTGTTGTTTTTTGTAACCGTTAGGATTAGCATCATTTTTGCATAATCCTAAATTTCCAGTTGATATGTGAAATTTATCAGTATAAATAAATTTGAATACAATTAAAGTTTAGCTTAAAGTTTTTGTTAAAACAACAACAAAATGTGCTTTTCATATGCACACAAATTCATACACACATACATACATACATCAGGCATTGTATGTGTATTTATTATTTGTGACCTAAATGTTTGCAAATTACGTTTTTGTCAGATTTAATAAATTTTAAATCATTTTTTTTTAACTTTCTATATTAAAATTAATGTTGGTTTTATTAAACATCATCGCAACGTGACAATTTTGCTTAGTTCGTAGAAAACTTCATATAAATTGAACATATATTCCTTTGTCAGTCGTATTTGACTGACGCTTGTTTAGTTGTAAAAAAAAATATACATACATGTGTAGCATTTAGGAGCATTATTTAACAGTCTTTAATGTGACATATAGACGTACGTAAGTTCCGAATGGGCTGGCAGTTAGTATGTCCCGGTACTACAAATTCGAATCTTTTCTTCTTCACATGCAAAATTCTTAGTGAGGGAACAGTTTTCGTAGATCAATTCGTTTTGAACGGCAATTCCTTACATCGAATTGGCTCCGAATTTTCATTTTCGCAATACATAATACCGATTCCTAATCTGCAGCTGGTTCACGTTTGATGTATAGCTATTTTCATTGCATAGTTTTAGGTGCACACACATTCATTTTATCGCTATTTTCTTACAAATTAGAAGATATCAAAACAAAAACCGATATGCGTCAGTGATATATACTTTTTTGCGAAATTTTCCAAAATTTTGAAAACGATTTGCAATTACACCATTTATGTGCCTGTTTATATTACTAAGCACCATCATTGTGTGATTCGTAAATTTTAAAAAACAACTGTGCAAGCATGTGACATGATATGCATATGTGGGTATGCACATACATACTCATATACCCGAAATACGCCACTATCTGACAGACAGTTTATCGCGCGCTGAACATATCCAAAAAATGGCTATTTATTTTACCACCTCTGCGCTTGTTTTCTTCATTTACGCTCCACTTACGAGAACGAACATGTCAACTGCCTACAGCAAATGAATCGTGTTTAAAAAAACTTAAATTGTTCAGTAATTTTCACATCTGCATTTGCAGGAGAATATGAGTGTAATATACTTTTCGAAACACAACAGTTGAGTACAATGTTGCTTTTAATACTGAACACCAATGTTCTTTTCCACTTCTTCAAATGCGATAAAAAAATTTCCTCCATCTTTCAACAAAGTTGTCACACAATTTTTTTTTTCGGATATATCCGCATATGAGTTTTCTATGATAGCTGGGTTTTCTCAAAAATTCTTATACCTGAAGTTCATTATCTCCAATCGTACTAAAAAAGTTATATTTTTGGTGTGATACATAGTAGTTTTCTTAAATTTCATAGAGTGTTCTTCATGAAGGTATTCATCCGAAACAAACATTTTTGACCATTTTTAACTTAATTCATAAGGAAATTCCTTTAGATTTTTAAAAAACATCTTACTTTGTAATAATTCATAGCTTACTTAATTTCCAATAAGGTCCTCAAATAATTTAAATTTCCACTCATCATACAAGAAAAAAGAAATCAAGTACTTCCCAGCGCAAGTAAATTCACAAACGCATCGTAGTGTATCCTTTGTCAATAACACAGCGGACGCTTGGATATGGCGAAATAGGAAAGGATCGGTATATTATGAATGGTAAGTGCATGAAGGATGGCTAAGAGAATTGAAAACAAGTGAAAAAGATTATAGCTGCTGCTAGAAAAGCACATCAAATAAATGCACTTTGCATATTAGCTAACGCAATAGTTATGTGTGAGTGAAGTATGAGTGATAATGTTTTTGTATGAGTAAAACAAAAAGCATTGCATACTTTAGAAGGTTTTTGCTACAAGCATTAGGAAATACTTAACTTTACTTCACAGCATATTTCTTATCGTGCACCACATGACAGTTTCAAAGTTTTTCCATACAAACTTTTTACATATTCAATCGACTGTTTTGCATTCAAAGCAATAAATTGCAAGGTTTTTCAAGGCATCCAAGAGCTTCGTCATTTTAGTTACTCTATAACAAAAATCTACATTTTGATTTTAAATAACTGAATCAGTTTTTATCACAAAAAGTTTTCATTAGATATATTCTGCTTTGAAGAAAACGAGCGGCGTTTTATATGATAAGGAATTAAGAGAACATACGAATTGTGCAATCTTGCTGTTTAAAATTTTAAACAAAAATGCCAACTCATATGTTATTTATGTATATAAAGTCACAATGTGTACCACACAATGTGTTATACACACACAAATGTATAATTAAAATATACATAAAATCCTTATGGCCATATGCATAAAATCAGCATTTCATGCCAAATTTAAAATTGTAAATCCTTAAATAGCAGCCGCATTAGCAGTAGCAGCAAAGGAAATGTTCAACAGACAAATACATCTATGTTGCTGTTGTTGTATGTAAAAAAATTATACAAAATATGCAAGCTATGCACATCGAATATCTATGTATGTGTAGTTTGTTTAATTTTACTAATAAAACAATAGACTGTAGGCAGAACATGTGCCATTTCATGTTTAGATGAGGTTGTTCAAATAGCATTGTCTAAAGCTATAGCAGATATTTAGCGCGTGCTTAAATCAAAGGAACTAGAGAGAATATAAGTCTTTTTTATGAATTCGAGTTCTTAGCGTTATTATAAAAATTATAAAACTAAATAATGCTATTTTGAATTTAAAGAGATTTCAAAAATGTTAACTTTATGATTTAGTATCAAAATATTAATTAATTTAACCATCAGATATTATGGCGCTTTTACAATGGATTTCTACGCCCTCGCAATTTTTCAGACATCTAGAGAGGAAAAAATAGGACAGTTGCATACATATGTATGTATGTGATGAACTGATTTTCGAATATTTGGAGGTTGTTACATTTTCAAAAATGTTTGGTATGCCTTTTACATTTAACTATTTGATTTTTGGTTTAGATAATAAAATCTATTAATTCAGGATATTGTCATGATGTGAAAAATTTTAAATAGTGACAAAGTAACCTGTATAATCCTGAAAGAAGGCGTTGTCCTGATCAATTTTGCCAAACAAAGTCATAGTTCAGCACGTCCTAGTTTTTCTTTTATCTGCATTTGAAAGTTCCAGAGGTTGATTTTTTCTAAACTCTCAAAAAAATAGTTTGGAGTGTACTAGAAATATCTACCAAATTCCCTTTCAGTTTTACCTTTACGCTTTAAGCGATATATTTTACAAATAAAACTAAAAATAAACATGGAAAATAAGTTAATTTAAAATAATATACAATATTATATTTAAAATTTGAGCGCACACTTTTAAAATTGGGAAAGGTTTAAAGTTAATAATAAAATTGAATAGATTTAGTTAGATGTATAGTAAGGGTTACACAGTAGCTACGTAATTAAAAACAAATAATTACATACAAGTACCAACAAAAAAATTACTGACACATATAAAATAACAAAAATAAGAAAGGGATAACCTAAATAGTTTCCACATATGCGTTTATATTCAACTTGCATTTATCTCGCTCTGAATGTAAAATCCAATCTAAATTAATAATTTTTACATTAGAATAGGTATTAATGCCAAAATTTTCTGCAAGCCATGATTTTAATTTAGTTGCATTTAATACATTTGCATCAATAAAAATGTATTGAACATTTTTATTCAATTTATTGTTGGTAATATCTATGAAATTTAGACCACCACGCCATTGGAATGTAAGTTTCGCCAACGTTAAACATGGCGTTGGTGTGTCATTATTATAGAAAAAGGCATTTATGTTACGAAAATAATTAGGTGAACGATTTTGATATACTTCAGCTTCTAAACTACACATTTCTGTTGGCGTTAGAGCCATTGTGGCAAACTAAAACACAAAGAGAACAATATTTATATAATTTTGTTGATTAGAGCGCAAATTAAAATACCTCAACATTATAATTCAAGTCTTCCAATAGCTTTCTCAATTCATCCAAATTAACAAACTCAGTATATGAATCACCGCAAGCATCAAATTGCTCCTTAAATTGTTCGCGTAACTCATCTGTCATGCATATCATATCTTTTGGTTTTAAACGAATTTTTTTACTTTCACAAACGTTTAACAACCATTCCATTGAGACAATATTGTAACGTTTAGATTTCTGTAAGGAGTTAACACGATAAGTTATATCGCCAGCAATGGAAATACATTTTGGATCTCCTGGTAAAGGATTTTCGACGGTTATACCACCATTGCTAACGACAAGACGCTTTAAGTCAGCGACTTTATATTCGCTATTTAATTTTGTGCTGAGTATACAAAAGGAGAAGCCTACCAGAAATTGTGATGTCTTTTCAATCTGAAACAAAACTAATATTTTATAGCAATTCTATAAATGTAATGCATTAGTACACACCTCATCAGGATTTACTTTATTTTCATAAACTAAGGCATCCAGTTTTCTAGCTTGTGCCGGTGTTAGTTTCAAACGTTTTCGATCAGTTGTGAAATCTTCCAATCGCAATTCACGTTTATTAATTTTAAGCACACCTTTATTATCCTGAAAATCAAAGATATAATTTATGCAAAAACTTTTCCTCGGCGTTACTTCAACTAACCTGACACATGCCCTTGTACTCATCCAATGTCATGCATTCATTCCATACTTTGTCATTTCGCCAGGCTTGTACACGTGGAAAATGCAATGATTTGACCAAAGAGTATGCAGACGATGGTGATAAATCAGCTGCTTTGATTTGTAGTATTGTTGAATTTTTTGGTTCTATCCAAACATCTGGACGTCCTTCAGCATTGTCTTTATAATGATACCACAGCGGCGGCGGTTCTGTACTGAATTGACGCCAATGTTCACGTAGTGTATCGCCAAGCACAGCACGTTGTCGCATAATGTTGAGCACTTTACCCACACTGTAAACTTCGAAGTCTCGTGCTGAGTTGTATTTCAACACGCCGACCAAAAAGGAATCGATATAAGTGCGTGAACGATTATAAAAACCACCAATTATAAGCAAATCGAACTCAGAGGTCAGGCCTTGAATGTACTGCAAATAGAAATCGGAAAAACTTTGAGGTATATTAATTTACATTTCCGCATCAAAAATTATCAAGATGTTAGAAAATAATAGATAAACGGTTTGTATAACCACGATGGTTTCCGGATTAAGTGTTTTGAGTTCCTAAATAAGGCACTGATTTACTGAGTAGGGTGCTCTAAAAATGTTTAAATTTCTTAGCTTGCTGTGAAATGTTTGCAGTCTCATGACTTGGCGCTGACGGTATTTTGCTACAAAGGACGCAGTCTTCATTCCCCCACATATTTTTAAACTTTCTGGGTGATCACTAGGAATTGTAAAGCAGTGGAGCTATCGACTCAGCCTATCAAATTTTGTAACCCTTTAAAGGAAGAATGCGATGTGTTTTTTTGGAAAGTCCTCTTTGAGTTCTGGAGATTATCTTTGTATGACGGGCACGAACCCATTGTATGGCAGCCAACGAAGCTATTTATATTTCATCGCTTCAATTTAAAAAGTGAAAAAGAAAAATTTTTTGCGGAACATGATAGTTTGCAGGTGAGTTACATCGCCCTTTCTGTTACATTACAAATTTGTAGTTGAACTTGGTTAGTATTTTATTCTTGACTCAAAAACCTCACTGAACTTGGTTCACTTGGTATGATATTATCGAGACCTCTTTTTTTCTAAATATATTTCAAAATTAAATTGTGTGTCTTTGTTACTCACATCTGCTTTGGCCTTATACCAACCCCCGTTAGCACGCACTCCAGGCTTATAAGGCACATTTTGTTTCTTCAGCACAACGCCTTCCTCATGCGTATCGAGTGCCTGTTGAAACAACTGACGAAATTCTTCCTTAGAGGTGATCTTCTTTGGTTTCATAGTCTGCAAAACACCCTGCTCCTCTTTGATAATTTCTCTCAATTTATGCGTTCGTTGGACATAGGGTAATTCAAGCAAACTGCTTCCATTTAAATACAACAAGTCATAAACAACAAAACACGGACGCCATATACCATTCAATTTTAAATTTTTCACATCAGTATTTTCGGCTTTGACACGATACCGTAAGGCACGAGTATCCCAGACCATCATCTCACCATCAAGAATAATCGACTCCATGCCAATAGGCAGCAAATTTTTTATAAATGGCGTTAAAGTGCCGCTGCCATTGTAGCTATCGCCAAAACTATGTGTGTAGTTTATACTATTACGTGAAATATATTTAAAGGTATTATTGGCATAATGCAACTGAAAACGTTCACCGTCCATTTTCGTTTCCATGTATAAAACATCGGCACTCATTAGTGTCTCAATATTACCGGGAAAAATTTCACACAGCATTGGACGTATGTGGTTAAACGGTGTTATTGTGTCATTCAAAATTAGTTTTTCCTTAGAGTCAACACCATTGGATGTTGTATCAATTTTATTATCTGCCAACATACAACATACTTTTGATAAATCAGTGCAACGTTGAAATAACTCCTTGGCTTGCGGGTGCAGCAGTGCAAAAACGCTTTGTTCACGTATTTTTAAATGCATGCTTTTAAGCAGAAGGCGTATAAACCATTTTTGCTCTTTGGCCGATGCGATTTCGCAGAGACGTGTTAATTCTTTTTCAGTGTCTGTATGGTAAATAAGTTATTTGCTAATACATCTAAATTCGAATAGTTGTTACTTACTTCGTCTACCGTCTGATGCAATGATGTCCAACATGCCATGCACCTGCTTTAAAGTTAAATCGCTAGGCTCGGATCTGCAACGTGGCTGCAGCACAGAATATACAACGTCGGCGTAGTCACCACGTATTCCAGAGTAACTTCTTGCATGCAAACGTTGTGCATCGCGAGCTAGGGATGGAAGTTTGTGCAAAATAGAAAATATTCTGTATTTAATATAAAAAATATTTAGTACAGTAAAAGTTTTAATAATTCAACTTTTGGGATACATTGTTCTATTAAATTCTGACATAAACAATATTTTTCTACTCAACTTTGCTGTTAACAAATTTGAAGTGGAGTTTATAACACATTTGTAGAGCCTTAAGCAATATATCATTAATATTAAGAAATAAGTTCCGTCAGTGAAAACAATAACCCAAAGGATAAATTTCACTTTGTCTAATACTAAAACTTACAATCTTCTCCCAATTGCAGTACTTTTATATAAATTTTGCCAAGTGTTGATACTTGCAATCCATAAGCTTCCCGCGCACGATCTGCATTGGGTATCAGGCAACGCAATATGCAATAAAAGCTTGTGCTTCCAGCCTATCGATAAAGAAAAGTGGGTGGTAATGAGCAGCCTTAGTCGAACCAACGCATCTTACCTCTTCGTCATGAGTAATATTCTTTTCCTTACGAAACTGCTCGCGGTGCTTTTGGAATGAATCGAAGTAGCGACGCAAATATTTCATTTTGGCAGGTTCACTTGCTGCTTCTTTGAGTCTTTCAAGCATTTGACAAATGTCTCTAAATTTTATCGTGTCTGCGATGTCCATACTAACAATTATTTTAGATTTTTGTTTAGGATAGAATAAACATATATTAAAAATTCAAATTGAACTTGAACAAGCAAAACAAGAACACAAAAACGATTACTAAAAACTGTCAATTAACAGCTGTTTTCCTGACGTAATTGTGAAATAAAATCTAGTTTAAAAGGCACTAGAAACTTTTATATGGGATAGTGTTGCCACCATAATTTTTATTTATATTAAAATTACGTTCCGGCTGGTTAAAGAAAAAAGCCACTTGGTGGTAAGATGTTGAAGAAAGTCGATTATAGCAATTAAGTGCTTGCCCCATAACTATTCAACGATTGAGAGGTACTGCAGCAATTCATGGTTCTGAACGGGTGGCCAGAGCTTATTAAACAAATCCAAATTCCGCACGTGCATTTGTTTTGACATTTCAAAGTCAAATAAAATATAATAAATTGGCAACTGGATTTCTTACGGCACGCGATAATTAAGAATTTCCTTGCCAATTTTAAGAAATGAACTAATTATCAACCCAAATTTGTAGTAGCGCAACAAGTGGTGTGAAGCGTATTAAGTAATGACGTTAAAAAATAATTTTTTCAGCTGAATTTTCTTCTCAGTTGTAACAAAAAAAAAATTAGTTTCATAAAGTAAAAATTTATTTATAAATAGTACAAAATAATGTTAATGATACGAGCTGCACTCCAAAAGTTTGCTCTCTTAAAGGCACCTATTGAAAATGCCAAAGCGGTACTCAAAGCACCGGCGGATAACATGAAAGTTCTGCATCGAAAAGCGTTCAGTGATAAATTTCTGCTATTTACTAATGTAGGGATATCTCTCTCCCTCAGCGCAACAGGCGACGTGCTTGAGCAACACTATGAGAAATTTACTGGTGAGCTGGAAGCGTTTAATCCCAAACGTACCGCAAACATGGCGATCTCAGGCGTTACTGTCGGTGTCATCTGTCACTATTGGTACAAACTTTTGGATGCACGTATGCCTGGACGTAGCGTTGGTGTTGTAGTGAAGAAGATCGTTTTAGATCAGCTGATATGTTCTCCCGTTTATATATCGGCATTTTTCGTGACTCTTGGTATCTTGGAGAAAAAGCCGGCAGCGGAGGTGTGGGAAGAAATGAAGCAGAAAGCGTGGAAACTTTATGCTGCCGAATGGATGGTATGGCCTGTGGCGCAGTTTGTGAACTTCTACTGGTTACCCACACGTTATCGTGTGCTCTATGACAACTGTGTTAGTTTAGGTTTCGATGTCTATACTTCACAAGTGAAGCACACCGATTAAAGTCGATCGATTCCAACAAATGCACAGTGATATTAATTGTAAATTATTTGTATAGCAAAAGAAAAAAATCAGAATGGTAATCTATAAATATTACACATAGCACAATGTAGTTTTTATACATTTACGTTTTAAGAAGACACGGAACACGGATACCTCAAGCTTTAACCTAAATTACCACAGTTGGATGCACATCACCGTTTTACAGCAAGAAGTGATTTTTTAGTGCCGTCACAAACTGTAACTGAAATTTAAGTATATTAGATGAAGTTATTTTTAAGTGCGCATTCAGACTCATTCAAAATTTGACGGAGCACTTTACGTCAATCAGCTTTGAAACAAATTGTTGGTCTTATATTTGAAAATTTCTGTTACTTTATTTTGAGAAATACTTATTCTAAGAAAAATGTATAGTTCTTTGCCAGAGCATATCGTTTGAAACTCTCCGTTTTTCAATTTGAAGTATTAATTTAAAAACGTTGATGAATAATTGGCGAGAATAAATACAAAGCACATATCAATGTAAAATTATTATGCAAATCGATAAATAAAACAAATTATAAAAAAATAGAATTCAGAAAATCACACATCGAATGAAGTTTTATTTTTTTAATTTTTTTGTTTTTGCTAGATTTATATTCAATTGGATTCAAATATTAAAGAGCACAACCACTCAATTCAAAATTAAACATAACTGTGTGGCTAAGGTGCAAAGGGATACAAGTGATATTTAGGGACAAAGCATTATAGCAAAATATCCTAGTACGGAGATTTTTAATTTTAAAATAATTCTACAGAAAACTCAGTCCCATTCCTCAACATCATATCGCATAAATTATTTGAGAACCATTTCTTGAAAACATTTAATTGAATTAGATGTGATTATTTCTAAACTGTGTTTACTATCTCTAAGTTTGATTTTTTTTGTAACCTTTTTTAGATTTATTACCATTGTTTGATGTCCGTTATTAAATTAGTAAATACAAATGTTTTTTTTTCAGTTCTCTTTCTAAATATGTACTTTTATTTTTTATTTTAACACCGAAGCTCAAACTCAACATCTACCAACCTTGTTTTAAGCTGAGATCTCTTTCGTTTAGTTCTTTCGATTGCCACGGCGTCTCATCGAAGCCGTACACTTTGGACAATACCATTTACCTTTTGGTGGCTGCGTAATGCCTACGCAAGGATAATGGAACCACTCATATGGACAGGCGTCGTTATCACAAGCAACCATATCTCCATAGGAAACCTGATTACATGTACAATAGCGTGGTTCATTCGGGTCGTATGACCATTCACCTTCTGCTGTCTGCTCTACAACCATGCCATTTTCATTTAGTGCGGTAGGAGTGACAACAGCGACCGCAGGTACAGCTGTTGAGGTTGTTGCAACACTAACGCGAGATGCACTTATATTTGCTACGCTACCAATTGCACCGGTAGAAATCACACCTAAACCTCCAAGCCCAGATGAAATTCCTGCCACTGCTGCAGCTGCTGCCGCCGCCGCAGCCGCTGCAGATGATGATGGCAACATATCCACCGAGTCCACACTCACTGAAGAGGATGACGATGTCAGCGAAATAGAAGATGATGGTGCAGTGCTACCACTAACAGCACTGGTATGAGGCAGACTCGTATTAAGTTTCCTAAAAATAAATTTTTTAATGAAAATGTTACAGTGGAAATAAATACAAAAATTTACTTCTTTTGCTTTTTTTCACTGCTGACATTTTGTAGTGAATTTTGTGCCGCTGTTGCCGCGTTGGCAATATCACGACTTATCCAAAACTCCGTTGGTCCACCACCAGCGCCGTGTATTGCCTCATAACTGGCCTTTAAGCTGGCAGTACGTCTACCCTGTTGCATTTGCTGTGTAGCCACAATAGCTTGACTGGCTGCTGCTGCAAGTGCATTCGATGCTGAGCCTCCCATGTGCTGTAAATTATAAGCGACAGCTGCTGCTGCCCCTGGCGTTGCCACTGACGTCACCGCCGGGCTGAGCACAGCGTGTGCGCCTATACTAGGTGTAATAGGACGCACCGTTGTATTTACGGGTGTACCAGGTGTAAGGCTGTGAACCAAACTCGGTCGTTTCTCTGGTAATCCACTAAGCGCTGTTGTACTGTCACGCCGTTTCTCAGGCTTCGGTGTACGATATCGATTTGTATCCTTAGTCTGTATTGTCGGTGTTGTCGGTAAAGTAAGACCCCCCAAAACTGCACTGCTACTGCCACCAACAACACTTCCACCAGCAACCACGAGACCTACAGCATGATTGTTGCTGCTACCAGCCGTCACAAGTCCCATAGAACCAAAGTAACGATTTTCTTTTTGATTCATGCCAATGACATTTAATAGCGCCGTTGCAGCACTGGATCCACCATCCATTTCAAGTGAACGTTTCTCCAGAATTTCAGTAATACCATTGTTATCTGCCTCTAGTTCGCATTTAAATTTAAACAACTCGCTGTCTAGTCTACGCAAATATCGTTCGACCAGTTCATGAATTTGTGTAGCAATGGCGACTTTTTCATCAGCATCCTCCAACACTTTGTAATACTCTTTGCGTAGATTAGAATATTCTGTATCAGCGGCACCATTTTGCAATTCGCCACGCTTACATTGTACAAAGAAGGACCGTGTTTTTTTCTCAAGTGAATCCATGTTGTCTAAGAAAGAAATTGTGAAAAAGAACTTGACAAAAAATTACGAATTTCTCATTTTTCAACTCACTCTGCACTGTTAAATCCAACTCGCGCATTTCTGTAAATCGATCCCGCAACTCTTGTGGCAGATGTTCGATCACTGCAAATAAAAGCAAAAAAAATCTTAACAAATTTAATTTATTAAAAACGTTCGGGGTCTGTTATTGTTGTGATCGTAATTGGTTTTTCATTTACGCGGAGACAGTTTTAGGTTTGTTTAGCGGAGCACACTGGATTTGTGAGTTTGTGTGTGTAGGTATATACCCGAAGGCTAGTCACGCGATGAGTCTTAACTTTTCTGCAATTTTTAATTCCAATACTTACTTTCCAAATAGTCCTCCAAGTATAACATTTTGCAAGTACTTTTTTATTATTAGTTTTTCTGGTAAAATTATAATCAGAATAATACGAAAACAAGTGAAATTTAATGTTTCCGCAGTGATGTATAATTAAGTTGTTTTTACTGACAATCTGACAGTTTGACATTTACCTTGCAAGTGGAACGTTGAAGGTGTATGCACAACGCGGAAAATTAGACCAAAAAAATTATTGAGCGATTTGCATGCATGCGTCGAGTCTCAGGAAAGCTCAGCCGAAAAGTCCAAATTTTTCACTTAATTTTTGTTTCGACGAAGAGTTTTCATCCAAAATGAAGAATTTTCACTAAAAATTGTTATTTGTTATTGCAAAGCTTTTTCAATTATGTTTTAAATGTCTTAAAATCTTTGGAACAGGTTTACTTTAGGGACAATTTTCCGATTTTATTTATTTTTTTTGGAGAAGTAGCGTGCTATGATTAAATAATAAATCTGCAAAAAAAAATTGTCGGTCGGATCTGGTTTAGAAGATATAGCCATCCTAAGTTGCGGATATAGCTTTTTTAAAAAACGCTATAAGTTGGGAACCCCTGGATTTTCAAAATATGCATATCGTATTAAAGGTAATTTAATGAGGTATAAAATTGTCATATTAATAATTGAATTTTGATGGTCAGTTTTCGAGATATGAAGATTTTTGTAAAAAGTTGAGTATAATGTATACCGAAGATTCTCCAGAAAATAAAAAAATCAAATAGAAAAAAACATTGTCAATGTTATCTGTAAGTTTTCTAAATGAGTAAAATAAATAAGGAAGAAACAAACGTTTAGTACTCGGTGGCACGTTACACTGGGCCAAAATAGGAACTTGTTTTATTAACAAAGATTTTTGTACCAAAAATTTTAACACATCAAGATCTTCGATTAAAAATTAAATCCAGATTGCCTTAAGCGACAATCTCAATGAGAACGAGGCAACGGGACAGATTTGTTGAATTTTCCACGCGACGAGAGTTTTGACATATATGGCAGTTTCAAGTTTTCTTTATTTAAATTCTAATGAAATCTGTTTTTTGTGTTAGGATTTAAATTAAATTTATTTTATTTAGCACAAAGAATGAATTTAATTTTCTAAAAAATTTTGTCTGGCAAAATGAAATTCATATAAAAATTTAAATCTCGTTGCGTTGCTATTGTGTTTAACTACATGACGACGAATAATTTTGACATTTTTAACGATACTCGTCTCGCTCTCGTCCCGTCGGCTCGTCATCATTGTAATTGGGGCTTCAGCGCTTGTTAACACTAGGAAATTCTGTGATAGAAAGTCTTGTATATTTTCTTTTGTGAATTTGATTAGACAGCGTTTACACGAGGAAACTCTTCAAAGAAAGTTTCCCTGTCTGTAGGCAAGAAAGGAAAAACGAAAGGGTGGTGTACAGAATTTGTCGTACACGCGAAATCCCTTTCGTTCTATTCTTTAGCTGATATTATGCTTTGAATTTACGTTTGTTGTGGCGGGTTGACGCAGTAATTGCTTTGAAATTTTCTTGCACAAACAAATTCTAGTTTCCGTGTGTAAACGTAAAAGAAATTCACAAAAGAGAATAGACAAGAATTTCTCAGACTGAACTTGCTCGTGTAAACGTTGAATTAGCGTTTACATATCGACTAATTCTGTACTCAACTCTTTCGTTGTTTCCCGCTTATCCACATACAACAATAATTACCTGGAGTAAACTAGCACTTATTCTCGTCCAATTCTAAACACACCCAACAAATTGGATTAAAACTTCGTTGTTTAGGTTCCACAACTTTTTAGTAAGCACATCATGTGAGAATAACAAAGACG
The DNA here is from genome assembly GCA_963680825.1 of Meiosimyza decipiens. Lineage (NCBI taxonomy): Eukaryota > Metazoa > Arthropoda > Insecta > Diptera > Lauxaniidae > Meiosimyza > Meiosimyza decipiens. Next base: position 140,134,565 of record OY804258.1, on the reverse strand, counting down.
GGTAGTGGCTTGCTAGCTTTGACATTATACAATGTAGCTGTGTCTGCTGAGAAACTATTTCAAGGAGCTGCCAAGCTACAGTTATATATCTATTTATTTTTGGTCAACAAAGTTCTTAACTCCACTTGCAAAATACGCCAAATTTGCTTGATTGATGAAGAAATTTTTGTTAATATAATAGTTGAACTAAGTTTCACTGCGTTGAATCGTAATCAATTGCTTTTTCTATTATCGACATGAAAATGGTTTGCAATATGTCTCTGAAACAAGACTTGCAAATGGCTTGGCAACTCTGCAGCTGCACCTTGCAACGAAAACAACAAAAACAGAAAAACAGTTACAAATAAACAACAACTACACCCAAATTGTGTGACAGAAAGGATAACATTAAAATTATACGAAATTCGCGTATACGCCAGAACTTCGTATTATCCTGTCGTAGACTTCGTAAAGCAATCGACTGTGACATTTTGTAACGTGATGTGCTAGTGCTACGTGCGTCCGTCCTAAATTTTAGGCAAATAAGAAAGAAAATTCAGAAAAGATTTAATGTAAAACGAAAATTAAAGTTTTAACGAATTAATTGAAATATAAAATCTGTGAAAATTATGCTAGTTCGTTCTTAAAGTTGAAATAAAATATTTTATTGAAATAAAGTTTTCATTAGAAAAAAATTATTCAAAAGTTTATTGTATTGTAAAATTTGTTGATGATAGTAAAATGCCCAAGGTGCTGCTGAGTGCAACACAAAAATCGACAACAGCAAAAACTGCAGTAACCAAAATGTTGATGATGCCATCCACTAACAACAAACAACTGACAACAAAGGCTGCCAACTCCATTGGACAGCAGCACCGCCGTTTGCCAGATCGCGCTGTCAGCGACGCTGCTGCTGATGGCTCTGCTACCATTGATTTTGATGACTTTACTAGTAGCAGTTCCATTCTCGAGTTTCTCTCCAAGGAGCAGGAATGCTGGAAGGATGAAGAGGCTGATGCTGAAAGCATTTTTCAGGAAGTCAGTCGCCTCGCTGACAACTCTGACACACGCAGCGTCGATGAGATACTGCGTGAGGCCGAGTTGCTCATCCAGCAACAGCAGACGCTAGTCGGGGACGAAGTGAGTGTTCTCAAAAAGCAGAGCGCGGCTAAGATGTTAAATGGTGGTGGCGTTGAAAAATCAACATTGGCCAAAAGCACCATCAAAATGAATTCAAAATATACGAAAAAAATAGAAAATGTGCGTAACGCTGTCTCCGCGAAAAAAAAACCTCGCAGCTCTACACCATCGCCACCGCCCCAACGTGCGGATAGTGTAGCGGATATAAGCGTAGCTGCGCCGTTGGAGATCTCTTCAGTTTCGCGTTCCATATCGCAACAATCCTTTCCAGCGTTAACGCCACCTGGCAGTGCTGCGAGCACCACTACAGGCGGTGGTCATTTTTGTGCATTTGTTGATAATCTGCCATCCGAGTCGGTGCTGTCAGAGGAGTCGACGCCTAAGGATTTGCAGACACTTACTACCGGAATTGAGAAGCATTTTCAGAATGGCGCTGTTAATGGTGATGATGACACAGATGACGGCACGGATACGGTAAGTCATAACAATGTAATTTGGAGTTTAATAACTCAAATGAGCACGGTTACTATTTGCGTGGCACCGCGATCTTACATCCTACAGAACATACAAACATATGTATGTACATATATTTAACACCGGCTTCGCTAGCTTGAGTGCTTTCGCATTAAAATTTTATATAATATTCAAATTTTTGAGTATAGATATGTGGAAATCCAAGCAAGATATCGTTTTTTTTTTAATATTTTTAATTTTTTTTTGACTTGAACAAAAGTAAACTTATCTCTTCATCTTTAATGGTAAGTTGATTTTGTAGCACTGATTTCAGATAAAAACTAATCAAACCAAATAGAACACCTTGAAATTAAATAAATAGCTTTTATTTTTTAAATGTCCTTAACTTAGTCCTATAAAAGAAATACAAATTCTTAATTAATGGCTTGCGCCACAGTCTCTACAATAATAAGACCCTCTTGTCCAGTGGGTATTATTTGCGCAGGTGGCAGCACAAAACCATTATTACCACGATCACGCAATTCCAGTGTATAAACATATTTTGTGCCCAGCGCACTGCGAGTCCAATCATCTGAACCGCCACCAGCAATGCCCAAAACTGCATGTGTCACTGCAGCACGATAAATAGAACCAGTCTTATTCTCAATACGCTGCACCGCTGTATTCGCCACACGTTGTAATTCCGCTGCATCTTTCACTTTCACTGCCTTATAGGCCCATGGATAAACCATCATTTGTCCATAGCTATGGAAAGTCAAATATGATTCCAAATTAAATTTACGTTTCGCTAAGAACTTTGTAACAGCACTTGTTTCCAATTCAGAACCAGGTGAAGTACCACGGTAGGTATCGCTGCACGGATTTGTCGACGACCCAGCGCCAGCCCAGCCAATATCGAAATTTCGATTTAAATCGACACCAACACACTTAGAACGTAAGGATGGTGAACGATTTTTGCGCCACAAGCGATTTGACTTGCGGCTGAACGTATAGCCGTCGGGATTCATAACGGGCATAAAATACCTTCAAAAGAGGAATGGATGAACAATTAGTTGAAAGCTCAACGCTATTTCTTTTTATTTGCTTACCACGTGCGTTTTTTCATATAATCTGGTTGTTTCTCCCAGTTGGCCATGAGCTGATGTAGAATGAATGTTACTGTTGCTGGACTAATCCATTCGCGTGCATGTATACCGCCGTCAATCCAAATTTTTTTATATTCACTTGGATTCTCTGAGATGCTGTAAGAAGGGATTTTGATAAAAAAAATTCAAAAATGCATGGTATAGTTTCAGGCTGATTCAAAATAAAAACAAACAGTTTTGCAAGAATTTACTTAATATATTTGATTAATAGCATTAATTAGAAAACCATTTATGTAAATTTAAAATCAATATGCATAATAAGCTGTTCATTGGTGTCCCCAGCTTAAAACTTGATGAATCATGTGAATGTGTTTTTGTTGCGGTTTTTATTAAGCTTTTGCGATACGAGTATGTAAGTGTTTGCAATGCAATTAAATAAAATTTTATTTGAATCGTCAATTTTAGTTTCTGATTTTAGAATGCAGTTACCTTCTTGAAAATGCAGAATTTAAATTGAAATATAAAAATTGTGCTCCATATCTCTCAAGTTCTTTTATAAAATCTTTTGATGCCGAAAACAACTAAACATTTTACTAAAATAAAACGTAGTCTACTTAAAATTTTAAACACGAAACTATTCTACAACTAACACAGACCAAATTAATCAAATTTTTTGGGTGTATAGACTCCAAGATAGAATGGTTACAAAGGCCTTTGTAAAATTTAGACTGAGAAACATTGTTATTTGTTTAATGTATCGAGTCACCTCAAGTAGTTGTAAAAATATTATTTTCTAAAATTTTGCAACAATGAAATTCTTGTTATTCGATTTGAAAATGGTATTTTTACAAACGTATACCTGCTCACTGATGATTGAGAGTAATTGATTTTAATGTTTGTAAATTTTTGACACGATCACGATACATAAAAGAGTATTAATTTCATTTTAATATGTGAATAACAAATATGTTTTCTTAAACAAGTTTTCTATTGAATTTAATTTTTTATGACATCCAATGACTAACAAAACAAATAATTACTCACCGCAGCACCTTCAGATCACGACCCTGTGCGGATTTTCCAATTGTATAAAGTCGGCAAATATTAGGGAATTTTTGTCGTATTTCGCGCATAAAACTATAAATGACCTCAAGATCTTGATAGTCTTGCCAATTCATGCCACTGCGCGTTGCCTTTTCTTATGATGTCAAAGGAAAAAGGAAGAAAACATAACAATTAAAGAACAAATACTTATTTCATTGATGAAAAAAAGCCAACAACTCAATTACACTAGTCAACAGAAAAAGTATTTTTCTGCATTTAGAATCGGTATTAAATGTTAACGTAGCGAAACGAAAAAAAAAAAAAATTATGAAAAACCCAAAAATAAGAATTATTTTGATCCAAAAGCAACTTACTTTTGATAAAAAAAATAAAAAAACATGGTTTTTATCAATAAAACAAAATTAACGGTTATTGTTGATCAGGAAAATAAAGATCAAAATAACAGTTTGATCGATAAAAGTAAAAGTCTAAACTAACTGTAATTTTTAATCGAAACAGAATTTAGAGTTAAGTATATTGGGTAAAAAGTAATAGAAGAAAAATTAAAAATGTCGTTTTTTTGTTCTTAAAATTATAATTAATGTAGCCTGTTGGCAAAAAAAATTAATAATGTTGACTAGTGTAATTTAAACTGTTCAATTATTGCACTTACTGCTTCGACTTCCAGCTTTAGTTTGTGTAGCCAACACGCCCATTAACTGCTCGTTATCGATCATGTCTTGTACGTTATCATTCAATACTTCAACATCATCAATATGTTGCGATGTAAGAAAACTACGCGCTGCTTTTAAGTGCTGACGGCCAATTGAGACATCTAAGAACTTTGAATTCTCTTTCCAAACCGTGCCACCTAAGATATATCATTACACAAATTAAAATAGTCAGTTATCGCAATTGTTTCTATTTTCTCTTACCGAACTTATTCTCCAATGTCTCAGCTACAGGCATTATTGTACGCATACCATTCGATATATTGTAAATACGCCATAATTGTGTCTCATCAAAACGCACTGGTATCTCATTTACATCTAATAAATCACCTACGCCAGCACTGTCGCTTGCTGCTTGTTGTTCTGTCACATTTTCATGACTTTCCTTTTCATAGAGTATTTTATTTCCGGTTCTGATGTTACTGTCAGCTATTGGAACCATACTATGAATATCAAATGCTTTTGTTGCGGTGCATGCTGCAATCAGAATAAGCAACACTTGTGCGGTAGCCAGTACTGTTGTAATGCTGAACATTTTACTGTTCTTTAGTCTGAAAGAAGTATCATTTAAATGCTACTTTAAATTTGATCAAAATTCAATATTTAATTTTTGAATTACTAGTTAGTGTCCGATTCCAACTCGTGTGACTTACGTGACTAAGTGCACTTATTTTGCTTATAGATTTAATCTCATTAATTTTTAATAAAATTTTTTATTTAATATAATAACACAATCCAAAAGCACCTTTTAGTAATAAAGTGCAACTTATCGGCTATTTTTGTGATCACTCTTGTTAAGAGAGAAATGTTTAATTTACTGTGCGAAACTGCTTACGTATTACATAAATTCAGGGCAATTTTATTTTCGAAATTCAATTAAATAAAACAAGCTAATAAATGATCGAAATAAAATGCACAACATCAACCATTAACTTCGCAATAATTTTACTTTTAAGTATTTTTTCTTGAAATTCTCCAATTTAAAATCAACAGCATTAAAATTCTTCTTGTGATTGCAATCTTTGAAAAGTCTGTTGTTGCTGTGAATCATTTGTTTTTTGCTCTTACGTTTATTTGAGAAGAATTCAAAAAATGATAATGCTCTGCGATAATAATTGAATGGCTTTTTCTTTCGGAAAACGAAAAACCTTTTAGTGAAACTGTATGCACCACAAAGTAAAAAATTTATCTCTTTGTTAGCACTTAAAAGACCATACCAGTGTCGATATAGAAACTTTCGAAACTGTACCTTGCTGGGGGAAGAATTGTATCCATATGAAATAATGTTAAGTTAAGCTACATATTAATAAACAGTCATAAAAATAAATATTTGTATTAATTAGTTAAAAAAATGCAATAATGTGCTTTTGTTGAAAATATAAATTAACAACTAACTATCTAACTATGTGGTTTTTTCATTGAAATGGTGCAAAATATATATATATAGATTCTGCAAATAGTTAGAAATCCTTGACTAAGTGTAGCCGTGATATTCAAGCGATAAATTTTTAGAGATGCCTACTATCCAGAATTGGTCAGCGCAGTTATTCACAATTGCCTGTAGCTTGATTTGAAATACAAATTGTCTTCTTCACTTGCATGAGGCTTAAACACCAACTAAAAGCAGCAGATTAACTCAGAATGACAGGTTGCTTATTTCTCTCCCTAAAAATGTTGGGCCCAATAATCCCTTTATGATATTATTTAATATAATTTTTAAAATTAATATCAAAATCAGGTCTACTCGCATTTTTCGCAATTTTTTACATCTACTAGATGGATATAACGTTATTTGCTCTCTACCTATCAAAAAAACTAATTTTTTTTCCATAGGCTTACTAAATATGTTTGTAAGTTAATTTCAAAAAGTTTTTTAAAAAAAAGTTTAAAAGACAAAAATTTTTGCCATTTGCACTATCCCTCCAGCACAACTCCCTAATTCCCCTATGGATCATTTGATTCAAATTTTCTAGAAAAATGTATGTATGGGGCAAACGTCTGATAAGTTTTTAATACGGGTTTAGTGAAAAATTTGACTGAAATACTCCATAGGGGGGTTAAGGAGTAGTTAGCATGATCCAATCAGAGGAATTAAAGAAGAAATAAACACACGACGATTTACAAGGGATAGAAAATTATGAAACTGATGCTTGTTACTCAAAATTATCACAGCCAAAACTATCTGCCAATTACTCATTAAAATTTGAGGAGTTCAAAATCAAAACTTTATTAGTCGACCAGATATGAAAACGAAAAAAGAAACGCGAGGAACTGAACTCGTAGTTTACTTAATATTTTATAGAGAAAATCTTGCGATATTATTTTTAGTCCATTTATGGAATATAATTTCATCACAGTTTGATTCCAAAGCATTGTACTAACTAATCATGTTATGATCGAATTGAAGAATCGCTAAAAAGTGATGTCAACAGGAATGTGACGAAAAATTATCTTATAAATATTGTTAAAAAAATTTTAATTCTCATACAAAACAATAGACATATCACATTTTGAACATTCGAATATGTTAACACACACAAGTATGCCATCCTTAAAGTAGAAACTATTTTGAGGAAAACTCGAGAAATCACAAATTTATAAATGACCTATATTTTCAACAAGCACATAACTGGTATTAAAACTGCCAGAGGACAAGTGTTCGCAATATTTTAAAAATTTAAAAGTTTGTCACGTTTGTTCTACACGTCCAAGTCCATTAAATTTATGGTACTTTGTAATTCAACTAATTCACTCTGAAAACTGGCTTGTTTCTTCCCTAGAAAAATTTTCAGCAATTGACGAATGCTCTAATGTTATTATAAATTATTACACATATACTACGCTTGTTTACATTGACTACAATTAACACTTCAATTACATTTATAATTAGCCATGATATTAACCTTAACAGTTGTTGTTGATGTTACAGCTTTTGTTGCAGCAATTATGCCTGTTTAAATGCCCGGCTTAAATGAAAAATCGTTTTTTTTATGAGTTCTCACTTAAAACAATTTGAATTGCGTTATTTTTCGGTTACAGCTGTAACAAAAGTTGATGAAAACTTGTTTGCGGAAAAAATAAAAATTTCGCTTCTTTCACCGAAAGATTGCAACGAATAATTTTGTAAACTTGTTCCTTGCTGCTGCTGCTGTTGTTGGCGGGTTTTCCTTTGAAATTTTAACTTTTTGCACAATTTTTTATTACTTTCTTCAGCTTCAGTTGAACTGTGGACCGGTTACCTGTGTTAGGCGCTTATTTTTAATTAACACTTTGTTTCTTGAAAATTTTTACTTTTACTACTGTGTCAATTGTTTTACTTTGAAATTTTATATTTTTTGTTTTTTTTAATAAAACTTGTTATTATATTTCAATGATTCTTTTCTATTAAAATCTACTTTTTTAATGTTTTTTATAAAATCAACAGAATTTCAAATGTTACACATGCGCGTTGTCAGTTTTGTAAATGTCTGGCTTAATCGGTGTCGTTGTTGCTCGCTTGTCTGTCTGTTCGCCGCGGACACTTTTAACCAGACTAAGCGTCGGAAATGAAGTGTTGTCAATTTTTATATTCCAGCAGTTGTCGTCGATGTTTTCGAAATGAAAACAAAAACAGAAAAAAAAAATTTTTTATTTTTGTTGTTTTTTCTTGGTTGTTGTTGCTTCAGTGCTGACTGACATCGTTCGTCAATGTGGTACTCTCACTCTCAGCACGGTGTGCTGCTTAACCGCGCTCAATGCCGTCACTGCAAAGTCAAAAAAGTCGCAAATCTCAGCCTTTAGCGCTCTGGGCGACTACGTTTTTCAAGCGTGATGCTTGTGTTGCAGTCACTTTTTTTTGTCGGTTTTTCTGTTTTGTTTTGTGTCATATTTTTTTCAATTTAAATTTGCATTCCACAACTTGCTGTTGCTGCTCTTCGCAGTTGGCCTGCATTTGTCATCTTGCAGTATGGAATCGCTTGAACACGGGTTTTTTTGTTTGTTTTATCTTATGATAGTTTTGTTTATTTTGTGTCTCTTGACATATTTTCGTGAATTAAATTTGATACTTTTTGTGCGGCTTTTTTCCGCCGTTAATTTGCATGCTTTATGTAGTATATACCCAACTGGAAATCGTATCGCATCCCAAATCACTCCTTACGCATCAACTGCTAGACCATGTTCCATCTTAATAGTGACATTTACATATATTGCATGTCATTGGAGCGGAGCAGAGCGTTCGTGTTTATGGGTATTAATTGCAATTGAAACTATTTTTCGATTAAAGTCATTAATTAGTTTATTGTCATTATACTAACGAATTAAAAAAAAAACACTGATTGATTTGTAGGTGTACAGAAACATCAATCTTAGCTAATGAATGTACAGTTCAATTAAAACAATTATAACTTAAAATAAGATCAACATCTTTTTTTTTATACTTTAGCAACTTGTTTGTAGTCCGGCAGAACATGCGATCAGACCTATGGGAACTATGCTATATTGTTTTTACAAGCTTAGTGCAAATCCAGCTGTAATAACGTATAGTTGTGCATTTTGTTCTTCCGTTTACTACGCATTGAAAGGGACGTGACAGGTATAAACAATATATAGATACATTTTTGATCAGCGTCACCTCCTAAGTCGATAGATCTCGTATTCCGGTGCATCACGACGCGCATCATTGTTTTCATCATATTTTCTAAAAAAATTGTGGTCTTATAGTTTTGACAACGGACTTATATTCCTAAGAGTTTTGATTTATAGTGATATTTATTTTTCTTCAGATTCTAAAAAGGCGGATAACACGAAAAAGTAAATAATTCCGCAAAGTCTTAATGAGCTTATTAACTTCATATGTACATACATATGTAGCTATTAAAAGTTGAATACGTATTTTTCAAACAAAATGAATATAGGTATTAATTAAGAGTATCTTAAAGGTTTTTTTTTTACTAAAGCAACAAAATTTCACTTTCTTCTACTTGAGTTTGTCTTTTTTTACTTTCTACCAGCTGCTTGATTTCTTCCTACAATTCAATAAAATTATATTCTTTTTGTAATTTATCCAAACAACGTTAGCGACTTTATTTTGTTAAGGGGCTTTGTACATATTAAGCTAAAGAAAAAAATAGAAAAATAAAATTTTTATTTTTAGACAACTGGTTAATATATTTACAGTACAAATACCATAGAATTTGTTTAATATAACACATCATTTAGTCAAGTGATGATTGTATTTCATATGAGTGGCTTGGTTGACATACATTTGGTTGTCTATAAATTGTGGCACTCTTACAAGATGTCTCTTACGACGGATATTAAAGCTCAATAACAATAGTACCTGATAGTATAAATTCAATGCGATGCTTTTTTTCGGAAGCTGCTCATATAATCAAAAATTTAATACCTGTAAAGACTTTGCAACTGACTGGGAAATATTCATTCTTGAAGAGGGCTCTGTTCATTTTTCACCCTTTAAATCTGCCATATTCTTAATCATATTATAAGCTTTCAAAAAGAAACTTTAAATTAATTTCTTGTGAATGTTCCCTTTGGGCCACTATATTGTTATTTTGGAAACAAGCACATTATCTGATAGTAATGCATATTGTTACTGAGTAATATCTGAACCCTGTCAATTTTGTACTTTGATTCAAATTTTGAACATGTAGGTTGATGTAGAACGTGTCATATATTTAAGAAAGAAAAAAACATTTTTTAAGCCTATAGAGTGCATGTAACTCCTTAACTACAACAGCTTGAAAACAATATTAATACCATAAACATATTGACAACAGTTTTTTCTTAGTTGTTGCAAAAAAAGAAATCACCAAAAAACGACGATCTTTTTACTTGATAATAATATAATAAAACTTTACAGGTTTTTTTCACAAATATTTTCGCCTTTTTGTAAGTTTTTGTTTGCTTGATTTGCCATTCATTTATTATATATGTAACTACAATAGATTTGTGGTTCCACTTTTCCTTTTAACCAAACGATGTGGTTTTTATTTTCTCGATGTCAACTTTGTTTTGATTTCTGTTTCTTTTTTTTTCACACAAATTATAAACGAGCGCATTAATCACAGACTTTCTTAAATAAAATTTATTTTAATGTTATATTATGTTATGCTATTGACCTAAGCATTGATGTGATAAGAGCATCTTGAAGATAATATTGAATTTAATACGCAAAATCTACATCGAGCGCGTGTGCTCTTCTAGGCTACTTTAATCTGGCATTTAACTGTGTAGTACTCTTTTCACTTGATTGGACTGTTGTTATAATCAGCATCTAAGCGTTTAAATCTCAAGTAGCTATGCTGTCTACTGTTTTCATGCAGCGGCGCGAATATCACTTGAATCTCTAATCAATTTCGAATTAAGTGCGCAGCTATCTAAGTGTAGTATCATATTTCGATATTATTGAAAGAGAAAGTTTATCCGTTTTAATTTTGTCTTTCTTTTACTGCATTCATTCTCTCTTTAGCCTGGTGCTGATTTATAATTTATTTTGAGTGTCTTCTCGTTCCCCATCACTGTGTTTCATTTCATAGCTTACCTTGAATTTATGTCTTTTGTCAATAATCTTCTTAGTATACGTAACGTAATAAATTAGGTATCTAGTAGTATGTTAATCGTTGGCAATATTACTTGCAAATATTATACTTTTTATTACATAATTGTTATCTTGTTAGTTTCCAATTTGTGTTTTTTTATTTACTTTGCTTTAGCATTTTGTTTTAGCATTTCGTTGTTAATTAGAAAGTGCTATTTTATGTTATGATAGCTGTTGCCGTATTTGATGATAAAAAGTTTGTAAATTTGTAACTTTGGTTTTTATCACGAAAATTGCGGCAGTTACTAGTTAAATCAATAGCCTTATATTTTAACTGTTTTATAGATATTTGCTTCTGAAATTTATGTTTCTTATTACAAAAGAATAAAGTCTTTCTGGCGGTTTTTTCTTTGTGCAAAAATGACGCAATATTTTTTTGATGATGTTAAAAATATATGAAGCAAATAATACATTTCTGTGACTGTCCGTACTAAGCAATTAAATTCAATATTCACACTTGTTTTCAAGAAGTTTCACTTTGAAAGTTTTAAATATGTGCAAAATAGATGTAAAAATAGGCTTAAATCATTCGTTCGGGCAAAATATCTAAGCAAAGACACCGATTTATTTGTCAATATCGAGATTATCATTAATAAATGATTAAAAAATTATTTATTTGCTATACATAAGTGAGTGAAAAGTTAAGTTAACACGTCACACATTTCGCCGAATCGAATAATATTTTTAAATCAATCATATGTTTGGTACGAATTACCTATGTAATTATATTTGAATAATTATGCTCGATCAATCATATACAGTAATAAATTATTATAATTCATTTTTTTTTTTAAATTGCATTGCATTTTATAAATGTGTTAGACTGAAGAAATTACTTTTAGAGAAAAATTTGATATCTACATTTTTTTTTGAAATACTAAGACCTGAAATTTATGTTTTCTGACAAAAGCTAACGGCAAAAAAAGTCTCCTCTATCTCCAGTTCTGCTTGAAAAAAGTCCTTTCGTAAGATGCGCTTGAAAACTTTGCTATCTGAAGCTATCGAATTTTCAACTATGCGTGATATCTCAACAAGTACAGATTTGAAATTTGTGAACAATTTTAGCTAGCTCCGAAACATTTCCACTGATTATCCATCAAATTGCAGCACAATAATATCTCACCTCAAAATTCAGTGCATTTGTGAAAAGTGCTGACGATATCAGTGCTTCAGGCCACTATCATTGTAACCATTGCGCCAAAATAATTAAAATACTTTCAGACCGAATGACACGTTTCTCTGTAGTTCGAGCTGATTTCCACTTTTCTGTCTCCTCTTTCGAAGGACTCACATCTCAAACTTTTAGAGCCTCCCCCATCTTTTTTTGGAGATATTTCGTCGAAGTAATTTCGACCCTATCAATTCCCAAGATACTTTTTCGAATTTCATTAGGACACTAATGTTGCATTGTAACATGAAAGATTTTATTTGGCACTAAAATTTTTTTTCGAATACTTTCTGTGGTAATGTATTTACAAGTTCTTACGGTACAATTACTTTTAGTTACGGTAAAATATAAAATTAAATATTTGCCTAAAACTATGCTACATGCAAATGAACTATTGTATCAATTGTTTTGTTATGTAGTGTCTTTTATGAAGTCATTTATGAACATTAACTATGATATGTAAAACAATTAAAGAAAAAAAATGTTGCGGCACGAGCAGAAGTCTTAAACACTTCAGTAAACAAAAGCAACGAAAGACAATTGGTTAAATATTTGGCTACCATTGCTGAATAATATCATGTGACCTTAGCAGAATATTTGCTCAATAACTGGCGAAAATTTAAATTTTCGATTTTTTCCTATTTAATTAAAAAAAATAGCCTTTGCATTGACGCATAATGTTATAAAAATATTAAAAAAACTGTTGTTTATTGTTTCAGGTTTAAAAAATTATTTTTTTTTTGAACATGTACATTAGGGTGATTTTTTTTTTTTTTTTTAACGTGTTGTTGCTTATGATATGAAGAAAAATCTCAATAAAATTCAGCTTGGTACCTCAGTTTGCTAAGGTGGCGCCGAAGTCTACTTTCAGCATCTTTTTTAAATTTTTTTTTGTAAGAGCAAGGACGGAACCAAGTGATGCTTCTGTTAAAAATAAGGTAAATAACTTTTCTGAATTCTGTACATGGCCTCAAAAGTCAACTTAGCTTCTTAACCTCAAATATTTCAGAATACAATTCTGAGGCCAGATTCTGATTCAGTGCAAAAAAATACTTCGAAAAACTACCCTTCACATACCTTTTTAATAAAGTATAGCTTTTCCATACAACTTACATGTAAAACTAACAAGCTTCGTCGCCACCTTATAAAATTGAGGTACAGAGCTGTAATTTCGTGAAATTTCTCTTCATATCATAACTTTTTAAGCACAGCACCAAAAAAAAAATGAAAAATATTTCTCATCATGAAGCACTGATTTCACACATAACAAAATTTCATTTTATTGTGGCAAGCATGTTGTTGCTGAGTCTTATGAAGTTAAAGAGTCTTAAACACCAGATTTGAGTATGACCTTAATTTAGCAGGACTGTGTCATTCTTTTTATTAAATTTAATAAAACAGTAATCAATAGAAATTGAACACCTTGAAATTGAATAAATAGCTTTCATTTTTTAAATATCCTTAACTTAGTCCTATAAAAAAAATACAAAAGATCTTTTTAAATAGTTGCTTGGGTGGTCTGTCTATATTCTTCTCATTCTTAATTAATGGCTTGCGCCACAGTCTCTACAATAATAAGACCCTCTTGTCCAGTGGGTATTATTTGCGCAGGTGGCAGCACAAAACCATTATTACCACGATCACGCAATTCCAGTGTATAAACATATTTTGTGCCCAGCGCACTGCGAGTCCAATCATCTGAACCGCCACCAGCAATGCCTAAAACTGCATATGTCACTCCAGCACGATAAATAGAACCAGTCTTATTCTTAATACGCTGAACCGCTGTATTCGCCACACGTTGTAATTCCCCTGCGTTTTTCACTTTCGCTGCCTTATAGGCCCATGGATATACCATCATTTGTCCATAGCTGTGGAAAGTCAAATATGCTACCAAATTAGATTTACGTTTCGCTAAGAATTTTGTAACAGCTTTTGTTTCCAATTCAGAACCAGGTGAAGTACCACGGTAGGTATCGCTGCAAGGATTTGTCGACGACCCAGCGCCAGCCCAGCCAATATTAAAATTGCGATTTAAATCGACACCAACACACTTAGAACGTGCGGATGATGCACGATTTTTGCGCCACAAGCGATTTGACTTGCGGCTGAACGTATAGCCGTCGGGATTCATGACGGGCATGAAATACCTTCAAAAGAGGAATGGATGAACAATTAGTTGAAAGCTCAACGCTATTTCTTTTTATTTGCTTACCACGTGCGTTTTTTCATATAATCTGGTTGTTTCTCCCAGTTGGCCATGAGCTGTTGTAAAATGAATGTTACTGTTGCTGGACTAATCCATTCGCGTGCATGTATACCGCCATCAATCCAAATTTTTTTGTATGCACTTGGATTCTCTGAGATGCTGTAAGAAGAGAATTTCATAAAAAAAATTTAAAAATGCATGGTATAGTTTCAGGCTGATTCAAAATAAAAACAAACAGTTTTGCAAGAATTTACTTAATATATATGATTAATAGCATTAATTAGAAAACTATTTATGTAAATTTAAAATCAATATGCATAGTAAGCTGTTCATTGGTGTACTCCAGCTTAAAACTTAATGAATCATTTGAATGTGTTTTTGTTGTGGTTTTTTTTTTATGCTTATTAGTCATGTAAATATTTGCAATACAATTAAAAAAAATATAATTGTAGAAATGATCGTCAATTATAGTTTCGATAGTTTAATGCTCTAACCACATTAAAAACGCAGAATTTATATTGAAATAAAAAAATGGTACCCCAAACCTTCCAAGTCGTGATTTTAATTGGTCTTTTATAAAATCTTTTGACTGTCAGAAACACCTCAATATTTTTCTAAAATAGAGCATTGTCTCCTTGAAATTTAAAATAAGGAAATTGTTCTCCAATTGACACAGGTCAAATTAATCAACCTATTTGAGTGTACATACTCCAACATAGACTAGTTACATTGGCCTTTGTACATTTTACATTGTTAAAACTTTGTTATACTATGTATGTATGTTTAAAGTATCGAGTCACATCTAAAATTTTCTAAAATTTTGATATAACAAAATTCTTATTTAATTTCTAAATTCGATTTGAAAATGATAATTTTTATAAAAGCATAGCTGCTCACTCTTGATTGAGAGTAATTGATTTTAATGTTTGTAAATTTTTGACACGATCTCTTTCATGTATTAATATCATTTTAATATGTGAATAACAAATATTTTTCTTAAACAAGTGTTCTATTGAACTTAATTTTATATGACTTCCAATCATTACCAAAACAAAAATTACTCACCGCAGCACCTGCAGATTACGACCCTGTGCGGATCTTCCAATTGTATAAAGTTGGCAAATAGTAGGGAACTTTTGTTGTATTTCGCGCATAAAACTATAAATGACCTCTAGATCTTGATAGTTTTGCCAATTCATGCCACTGCGCGTCGCCTTTTCTTATGATGTCAAAGAAAAAAGGAAAAAAACATAATAATTAAAGAATACTTATTAATGAAAATCAGTTACACTAGTCAACCGAAAAAGTAATTTTCCGCATTTAGAATCGGTATTAATTGTTAACTTAGCGAAACAAAAAAAAAAAAATTATGAAAAACCCAAAAATAAGGATTATTTTGATCCAAAAAGCAACTTACTTTTGATAAAAAAAAAATAAAAAAATAAAAACATGGGTTTTATCGATAAAACAAAATTAAGGGTTATTGTTGATCAGGGAAATAAAGATCAAAATAACAGTT
The DNA here is from genome assembly GCA_963680825.1 of Meiosimyza decipiens. Lineage (NCBI taxonomy): Eukaryota > Metazoa > Arthropoda > Insecta > Diptera > Lauxaniidae > Meiosimyza > Meiosimyza decipiens. Next base: position 140,118,618 of record OY804258.1, on the reverse strand, counting down.
TGATCGATAAAAGTAAAAGTCTAAACTATCTGTAATTTTTAATCGAAAAAGAATTAAGAGTTTATATTGGGTAAAAAATAATAGAAGAAAAACTAAAAATGCCGTTTTTGTTCTTAAAATTATAATTAATGTAGCCTGTTGGCAAAAAAAATTAATAATGTTGACTAGTGTAATTTAAACTGTTCAATTATTGCACTTACTGCTTCGACTTCCAGCTTTACTTTGTGTAGCCAACACGCCCATTAACTGCTCATTATCGATCATGTCTTGTACGTTATCATTCAATACTTCAACATTATCAATATGTTGTGATTTAAGAAAACTACGCGCTGCTTTTAAGTGCTGACGGCCAATTGAGACATCTAAGAACTTTGAATTCTCTTTCCAAACCGTGCCACCTAAGATATATCATTACACAAATTAAAATAGTCAGTTATCGCAATTGTTTTTTCTCTTACCGAACTTATTCTCCAATGTCTCAGCTACAGGCATTATTGTACGCATACCATTCGATATATTGTAAATACGCCATAGTTGTGTCTCATCAAAACGCACTGGTATCTCATTTACATCTAATAAATCACCTACGCCAGCACTGTCGCTTGCTGCTTGTTGTTCTGTCACATTTTCATGACTTTCCTTTTCATAGAGTATTTTATTTCCGGTTCTGATGTTACTGTCAGCTATTGGAACCATACTATGAATATCAAATGCTTTTGTTGCGGTGCATGCTGCAATCAGAATAAGCAACACTTGTGCGGTAGCCAGTACTGTTGTAATGCTGAACATTTTACTGTTCTTTAGTCTGAAAGAAGTATCATTTAAATGCTACTTTAAATTTGATCAAAATTCAATATTTAATTTTTGAATTACTAGTTAGTGTCCGATTCCAACTCGTGTGACTTACGTGACTAAGTGCACTTATTTTGCTTATAGATTTAATCTCATTAATTTTTAATAAAATTTTTTATTTAATATAATAACACAATCCAAAAGCACCTTTTAGTAATAAAGTGCAACTTATCGGCTATTTTTGTGATCACTCTTGTTAAGAGAGAAATGTTTAATTTACTGTGCGAAACTGCTTACGTATCACATAAATTCAGGGCAATTTTATTTTCGAATTTCAATTAAATCAAACAAAACCTAACAATTGATTGAAATAATATATATAACATCAACCATTAACTTCGCAATAATTTGACTTTTAAGTATTTTTTTTTTAAATTCTCCAATTTCATAGCAAATTTAAGATCAATGGCATAAATTGTTCTTGTGATTTATTTAGGATGAACAAGATAATGTTCCGTAGTAATAATTAAAAAGCTTTTTTGAAATGAGCGTAAGTCACTTTATAAAACTGTTGAAGAAATCAAATAACCTTTTTAGTAAAACTGTGTGCACCACTATACAGAAAACATATCTTTTCTGTTTTATGCCAGCATTTGATCAGTTATATAAGTTATTCAGGTGCGATATTTTGAATAACGAAGGTGTAATTTTCTTAAAAACATGAACATTAAAAATTTGGAAAAAATACATCCATCGTTTTGTTTCGTCTAACAACCTGATTTAAATTTGCATTAAAAACAAAGAATAATTGCATCCAGAACTAATCTAAAGTTGGCCTTAACTCCCTTCGTGCTTAAGTTGACTTAAGCAGTTTTTCCTTTTCACCACAGAATCATTACACATTACACGCTTGTTTACATTGACTACAATTAACACTACAATTACATTTATAATTAGCCATGATATTAACCTTAAGAGTTGTTGTTGATGTTATAGCTTTTGGTGCAGCAATTATGGCTGTTTAAATGAGCGGCTTAAACGAAAAATCGTCTTTTTTATGTGTTCTCGGTTACAGTTGTAACAAAAGTTGTTGAAAACTTTTTTGTACACTTGTTCCGTTTACCTGTGTGAGGCGCTTATTTTTAATCAACAAAATTTCGAATGTTGCACATGCTCGGTTATTAGTAAATGTCTGGCTTAATCGGTGTCGTTATTGCTCGCTTTTCTGTATATTCGCCTCAGGCACTCTTAACCAGACTAAGCGTCGAAAATGAAGTGTTTTCAATATTTATATTCCAGCAGTAATTGTCAATAGCTGTGTATGTTTACTTTTGTAGTTAAATTTTGGTTAAGTCCTTAGTGCTGGCTTACGCTTAGAAATTCTGCGAAAGCAACTCTTGCCTATTCTCTTTTGTGAATTTGTTTTGCGTTTACACACGGGCAAGCGAATAAAATTATGAAACTTTGTCAAAATATGTCAGTGAATGAATAGCCGAAAGTGAATTTCCGAAATTCTGTACTCGACCCCATCGTTTTCCACCTCTTGCCCACAAACAAGAATTTTCGAAAAGAATTTCTGTGTGTAAACGAGGAACTATGAATTTTTAATTATAAATTAATTATTTTAGTTAAATCTTTTTGTTTTAATTTAAATTTGCATTCTACAACTTGATGTTGCTGCTCTTCAAAATTGGCCTGCATTTGTCAGCAGGAATTCTTTCTATTTGTTCTGTTTATTTCGTGTTCTTTCAACTAAAGTTGATATTTTCTATACGCCTTTTTTCCGGTATTAATTTGTAAAATTGCATGTTGTATACACTATATGTCGAAATGGAAATTGTATCGTATCCTGAATCGCTACAGTAAAAAGTGTTACGTTTAAAAAATAAAACTACGAGGACTAGTAATCCCCATCTCTTTTTGGAGCTATTTCATTGAGGTAATCTTGACCCTAATTATTCATATAATACTTAAACCGATTTGGTTGACATATTACTCTTATTTTCGCATGTGTTAAATTAAATTTTCTTGAGAAAAAATTTTAAATTTCGTATGCCATTTTTTATTATTGTGCAAGTTTTTACGGTACAATCGCATTTAAACATAAAATTAAATATTTGCCTAAAACTATGCTAAATATAATTGAACTATTGAATCATGGTATGATAATAAACTGTTTTGTTATGTAGTGTATATCTTGAGGCAATTTAGAAATATTAACTATGATTCGCCATGTAAAACAACTAAAGAAAAAGGAGCATTTTGCGGCAACAACAATAGACAGTTGATTAAATATTTGGTTAGCAAATAATATATGGCAGCGGAATATTTGCGTAAAAACTGCCGAAAATTCAAATTTTGCATTCTTCCTATTTAATTAAAAAAAACTTTGCTCTGACGTATAATGTTATAAAATATTAAATAAACAGCTGATTATTGTTTCAGGTTTTTAATGATTTTTTTTTTAATTTGTACTTATCTTAAAATAAATAATTAACAATAACTAGAATAAATAAGTAGCTTTTTTAAAGAATAACGTGTACCTACGTGTCGTATGTTTGTTATCTAAATATTCTTAAAATAATTAACTATTTGACAGAGTAGGGACTAGTGCTCTAAATTTTTAATTCAATTGTTTTTAATGTTTGTGAGATAAAAATCCATTACCACTTAAAACTTCAGTGATAATTCGAAATTTAATCAATTAATTTTGAAAATTCAATGCACTAATCCCAACTCTGCTATTTGCCCACCCCTGCCAAACGCTGTGCTTAGTACAAAGCCGACGCAATGGTTTTAAGAAACTCAAATGCCTCCTCCCCAGCTTCTACTATGTAATTTGGTGGCATTAGATAACCATAACGACCTTGATCTTTCAGAAAAACAGTATAAACAAATTGTGGACTTATTCGATTTTGCGCCCAGTCAGCAGAGTTGCCAGAGCGTGATAATTTCAAGCGATAGCTTGAGCCAACTCTATACTCGGCATAGTTGAGTTTGCGGAAGTTCTGAAAGAATGAAATAATTTATTATCAAAGCATATTTCTTTTTTCAAATAAAGCCTTTTTACCTGCATTGCTTTCTTTCCCACTTTATGCAAAATCTTCTGATTATCAGTTATATAATCCGCATCACCCCATGGGTAAGTAATCGCTTGACCGTATGCTCCAAAAGATACATAAGCACCCATATAGTCTTTCATATTCAACATAAAGGTACGCATTGCGCGTGTCTCTGGCTCTGAAAACTGTTTTGTGCCACGATAGAGGTTCTTGCATGGACTCTCTGAAGAACCCGCTTCACCCCATTGATACTCAAAGTTTCGATCCAAGTTAACACCATAGCAACCTGTTGCGCTATCGTAATGCCTGTTCTTGGTCCATAGACGATCAGTGATACGCGAATATTGATATCCATCGGGGTTTGAAACGGGTAAAAAGTACCAGTCAATATTACGCATAAATTCAATATCGTGACTAGTTGAATTTGTATCCCATAGCCAGGTGAGTTTAGAGATGGCATATGTTACAGCTGCTGGACTTAGCCAATCCCGTGCTTGTAAGCCAGCGTCAATGAATACAGCCCAATTATCGGGATTGCCATTAGATAATCTATGCGTGTATATTCATGTTAAAAAGTGCTGAAATTCATACATCATATCTAAACTTACCGCAAAACTTGCAAAGGTCGCTTGTGTGTAGTGACACCTATTTGTATAATTTCTGCGATGTCCGGATATGTTTCCAGTATATGCTGCATAAATTGTTGTATATCACCAATGTCATGATAGCGATTCCAATTCATTATGGTGCCTAATATAAGATGAGATTAAAACGTTTTAATTAGTAAAGAGTAATACTTTATGAACGTAAAATTTGCTGCCAAATTCTTTTCTTTGTTTTTACTTTCATTATGTCTTTGAGATTGTCTCCCAGCTTGATACTTTTTACTTACTTTCCCTTTCTAACCATGGCATTCTAGAGTTACTATTGTTCACTTCAAAATAAGTTTCATCAATTGCTGTCTCCAGATCATCAATCATAATGTTGTAAGTGAAATCAGTTTTTGTGATAAAATCTTTCGCCTTAGCCGTATTTTTGTAGTCAATCAATATATCGATGCCATCTTGATTAATATTCCACACCTCTGACCCTTTATAGAACAATAAAAAAATTTAATTATTAGCAGTCTCATTAGTTTTTAAAGACATAAAGAGACTTAATAAAGCTGAGGTTCTCTATAACCTTCACTACAGATTTAATTGATTTTTGCTGCAGTAAAATTTTATTGTTAATTGCGCAGAGATACTTTCCTAACATTTATGAACAAATTTTGGTTTCTATTTTTGAGCATCGAAAAGTGCGATAAACCTGGTCAGACGAATTTCAGGTTTTAACGTAATGCTCTCTGAGTCAGTAGTCGAGAGGAAACGCATCTGAAGGGGAATTTTCTTAGGTTAATTCTCTTCTATTTTTTGTGAATCAAGGCACCACTAAGCTTCTGATCAAATATATATTATATATTGGCTAAATATGTATGCTCATTTACAGACTGCAATATTGATTTTCTAATTTTTTCCTACAATCGATGGGTAAAGTTCGAGAAAATGATTGGATATGAGACCTGTCTCTGAAAAAAAGCGGTTTTTTTTTAGAAAATGTTGGAAATTAATTTTGAATGTGATAGCTAATTCGGATGCATGGTCTTTACCTTTCGAATCACAACTCAATTAATTTGGTTATGTTAGTACTTTCATTCCATCTTAGCCATATTATCATACTCACAAAATACCTTAAAGCGCAAACCTCTTTATATTTGAGTGAAAACTGCATTTAAGTAATTCATTTTCAAAATCAACGGCTCATACTCAGATTTACCCTACGTGTAGGTTATGTTAACAAACACTTTTCAAAAATTTGACCTCTGTTCTTTCTGGCTAAAACAAATACCGCTAATATTTAACATAACATCAAAAGTTCATTTTAACCTCTGCGTAGGTATAAAAAATTACCATCAAATGAGCGCACATTTATAATTTGTTGAATATTTAGTTTGTTTCGCCTTTTTTTAATTTTATGAGCATTAATGCTAAAATATTAGCGAAAATACTGACACAAAAAAAGAAATACAACAGTTATGTCAATTAATAAAAATAAAAATATTCTCCAACAAGATAGAAAGTCTGCCAAAGTTCATATCCATATTTCCAATAAAAGGTTATGAATTTATGTAGTTAACGACATTTTGCTTGTTTCCAATTTCACAGCTTTTGTTAAAAATTGTTAATCAAGATGTAGCGAGCGGAAATTTTGCTAAAAAATCACTTTCTGTATCATAACGTTACAACAAAAGAAAATGAATCAAAAGAGTTTTGCTCAGTCATTACTCATTGATTCACTTGAGCAGCAAGAGAACAACGATACCAATCACTGTGATAGCTTCTCTTTTTTGAAAACTTAAAAGTCAAAAATTTTTGCAAATTAAGTGATAACCGTTGAGAAAATGTCAGCATATGTCATGTCAGTCAAATATGATTGACATATAATTAATAGTATAGTTTGACATTATTAAAACAAATCACTTCGCGCTAACCAAAATTACGCCAAAAGGCTTTTAACTCCGTATTCTTGACATCCGTTTCGTGTATCTTCCACAATTGATAGCCGTGATAGCGACGCGTTGAAGCATCATTGCGATACTTTAAATTAATTTGATATCTGGAGCTAGGTGAGAATATGTTATATTGCCTGATATCATTGGGCATGAGAAATTGTATATTTTCTACAGCTTCATCATAGAGATCTTGTGTTGAAAACCATGTGTATGGAAAACCCGGTATACTACGTAATATTAATATATAAGAGCTTTCACGAGATCGCGTCAAACTATGGGATGGTAATAATGTCACAAACGAAATGAACACAATCACTAATGACATCACAGATAGACTTTTAAATTTGTTGAACATTTTTTATTCGTTGTCTAACTATTTTTGTTTTCTGTCTGTCTGTTCAATAGATCGGACAAAAAAAATAGTTCCATCGGTTACGCGGCTTGTTCAAAACTAAATGAACAAATTCTTGTTGGAGCAAAGTTTGGTGGTCCATTCGATGTTCGATTTAGCTGTTGGTAGCAGCAGCAGCAGCAGCATAAACAACAAAAGCGGTAACATTAGAAATTTTGCAACTGATTTATGTTAAATTTATGCAAGAACATATAGCTAGCTATCTTTCTTCTGGCTGAAGTGAAATTTCAAGTGGATTTGTGTTCTTTGTTTTTATTTTTGTTCTGTTTGGACTTTAGGGTATTTTGCAAATTATGTTTAACTGCAGAGAAGGTATAATTTTTTAATTCTAATTTTATTCACCGGGATTTTGCTGTTCAAATTCTACTTAGTTCTTAGAGATGATGTTATAAGATATGAGTTGGTGAATAAAAAACAAATTGAAAAGATACCAAAAATGAGTATTGTCTGATACTGAGGATTCATCTTGGTAGATAAAATTATAAAGCAAATAAAATTCAGATTCCAAAAAAGGTGGGGCTATGAAATTTTTTCATTTAATAAATATGAAGTTCCTTTCGCTTAAATGAGTAGCAGTCCATTTCTAGTGTTTCTGATAACAGATTTAAAGTCTGCCAATACCTCAAAACAGACTAAATTAACCGGAACAATTGCTTTTAGTCGGGCTGTTGGAGTCGATAAGGTCACGTTTTTTATGGGTTATCCCATTTTGTGCCGACTAAGTTTCTAATTTTGTACCTACCTCGAAATGCGTCAGCGATAAATTTTTACTAACGACATCAGTCTCAATCGTCTCAATAACCAAGCTATGGGCTAAAGCCCATTAACATTAAAAGGTCAAACTATTTTAATATAAGTATGAACTAAATTATTTTTGGTGATTTTTTATAATTTTCATAAGTTAAAATTTCACAAAGGTTAATGCATCATAAGTTTGCGTGTGGTTTTTGCAAATAACATGAAATTTAATAGTAAATTTCTGAATTAAAACTTTTGAAGATACAAAATCTCTCAATGAAAAGGTTATACCAAAAATATTGTAGGTTATGCAATTATCAGAATATTTATGAAAGGCCTAAGGGCAATTAAGAATGAACAACAAATAAATAGTAATAATCAGACAGTAATTAATATGTCTTAGCTAGTAATGAAGATTTAGTTCTTACAAATATTTTGGCTAAAACTATTTGTTGCTATATGTACTTAATATCGAGCCCCAAAAGTTTGACCGTTTGAAATTTTCACGTATATAATTTTTCTGCGATATATCAATAGATCAATATCAGTCTAAATTTATGTAAATTCGATCGAAAATGACTCTCTACAACGGTTTAAAAAAATGATTTATGTAAAATCCCAAAAAATCCGACTTTTAGGGCCTGATATTAACTGTAATACAAATTATAATAATAATAGAGTTTAGCTACTACAGCTATTAGCCTTCTTAGCAATTTAGCTTGAAGCTTTTAACAAAGGTTAAAGCTTATTAATAAATTATGGAAATGAAAAAATTATACATGCAATTAATTTGTTATATTTTTATAATTTTTTCTTAGCTTTATCGCACTTTCTCAACATACCCACTCAGACATATGTATAAAAGCACACAACTGCATGAATGCAATTGTATGGAATTTATTCATATGGTCTAAGGAATAAAATGTTAGAAAAATTTTACCCATCATGCTTTGGGGCTCGGACAACACAAACGTAAAGACCAACAACCACCAAGCTAAAAAATTAACTATAGTTATTTTTCAATCTTAGCTTGAGTTGACCCTTTAACAAGCTAATATTATATACATCGCAATTATTAATGAGAGAAGTCATGCGATTAAAATAAATAGTTTTATAATTTTTCCTAACCAAAATATTTTTTAGAACTAAATCCTATTTTTTTTTCGCAAGTTTGAGTATGCATTTTTTTATTATTGATGATCGACAAAATCACAAGGCACATTACATGTCTCCAGCACATGCTTTTTCGGGGGTAAAGACTCGCTTTGTTGGCGTCGACCTTATGGGCATGGACTTAATTCATACCATTTTCCTATTGAATTTTCTTCGTTTCATCTAGATTAAAATCGTAAGAGAATAATAGTTTCTGTTCTTTCCCTTCGCATATTATTTCTTCTTTACCGAGGCGTCTCGGAGTCTATATACAGGATCGAAGCGCCGGATTGAGCTACGCTTTTCGCTACTCCAAAAAATCTATCTTTCTATTCTACTTATCAGTAGAAGTTCAAAATACTACTTCTAAAAAATTATGTTAATTTTGAACACATGTTATAATTTTCAAAAACATTTACTTTCTACTTTTCTGTAAACATAAAAACAAACTTACCAAATTTCTCTACAAACGTTGGAATGACAGCCATGCTCTTTGAGTCACTAAACTTTTGTGCTGGATTAAACATGATTTTCCACAATTGTGCGTTGTGGTAATTCATATAATTTTCGTCATATTCACTGCGATAATCTGACCTTCGTCCTACATGCGTGTTCGGTCGTATATACCGCAGTAAACTGCGAAAACTGCCAAAGAACGGCAAACGTGGAAACGACTTGGGGCGCGTTAAGGTATAATAATTCACTTGCATTCTTGGCTCCTCCTGCAGGGATGCGCTACTGCTGCTCGTGGAATTAAGTATTTCAATATCACTGGCACCAGAATTGTGTAATAATAAAAGCAAAGAAATTAACAAATAAATTGTAATTAAACTAACAAGTGATGTCTGCATTTTTAAAGTGAGATTTTTATCGGTACTCTGTTTTTTTTTCTTTCTATCTTTCTTTTTTCCGTCACAACGATGTTGACTTTATCACAGTAAAATTATGAATGTTGCCAAAAATCACCTTAGCAAAATATTGGCAACCATATTGTTACAACTTGAGATAGTAAATTGCTATCGAAAATCATAATTATTCACATTTCTTTTTTGTGTAGTAAAATTTTTAGTGCTGTAAATTTTTGCCTTCATAAATTCCCTATTTGCATCCAATTAATTTACATATGAACTACTAACTCTATTCATTCAGCAGTTCGATCTATTGCGGCATTAGACTTTGCTGCTTTGTTCCTCCATTCCGTCATCTGTATTTTGATTGGATTTGGGTAAAGGAAGGTCATTATCTGCATAAATATTCATTTACTTAGAAAATTTCTCTTTAGCTTATTGTTGTATTGGGTGTGTTTTTTGTTTTGTTTTTTGCATATTTTCCAACTTTTACTTTATTACCTTTGAAGAAAAATAACACCAACTGCTCTTTGTTTAATTTGTACGGTTAAGCTTTTTTCTCCCTTGGGCATGATCTTTAACATAACTTTAAGTATAAATTTAGCAGTCGCACCTAAATAAGTAAAATCTTACTGTTTCAGTTACCCAGAGTACAGATTTAAAATTTGTGAAAAATAAAAGATGCAATTATGAAATAGCTTTTTTTTAAATATAAAATGTACATTTAAAATTAAAAAAATTAAATATAAGAAATAAAAAAGTAATTAAAAATGCTACCAAATAGGGAATAGGTACTCAAATATGGAATATGTACCCAAATATTGAATTTCTATAGAATAATGAAATTAGTTTTTTTCTTTTGTTAGATGTTATTCTGTCTTGTCTGACACTGAACGTATGAAGAAATGTTCATGGATTTTCACAAGGGGCAGTAGTAGAAAGCCTGGATAAAAGTTCTCAGGCAATAGCCTTACAATTAGTATAATCGCAGCGTATAGGGACGATAGGAAATTATGATTTCCCTCTATTCTATGTTTACATAGTGACTTTCCTCTAACGTAATCAAATATTAACAAGGATTATTAATAAAATAAATTATGATCTGTAAAATATTTTTCAGTTTTCTTGGTTCAATTAAGTATTTTGCTTATTTTCTGTTGAGGAAATTTTATAAATAATTAAGCCAGTGGAGTGGGCTATTAAATTTTGACAAACTTGTTTTATATGTAGCAAAATCTAATCTTACAGTTTGGTTAGAAAGTGTTGCATAAGCTCATAAACAAAATTAAAGCAGCTGAACTTGTTGTTTGTCATTTTTATTTCAAAATTATTTTTATTTAAAGGTTTAGTGAACCTTTCAAAAAAAAAAGATTCTTCTTTGTATGTGTCTCTTTTATTATACAACCTTTACCGTTTTGTGTCTTCTTTGGAATTGACAAAGCATGCGAAAATGACGAATAGCATTATGTAACACAAATTTAATAGCAACGGTAGTTAAAGTATATTTTATTATTGTCTAAGTGCACTTAAGTTAATACGTATGAAATGTTACGTTCAATTCCTTTTAGTACAGGAGGCAAAAATCATAAATCTATTTCAACGAATATTCGTTAGTCAACCAAGACTTCCGGTGCTGTATTGAGTAAGTTGTAATTTAATGTAATGGGCTTGGTAGGAAAAATGTGCCTCAAATATCATACTTTAAAGTTTAAAGTTTAAAACCTTGAATAATCGATCAAAACTTAACGTCATTTTGCATGCGATGTGAGGAATATTTCCAATTTCGGGCTATTTGCCGAAATAAGCGTCAGTAGTGTAACGCTTGCGATAACTTTTTCTTTTGTATGGCGACGAAACTTTTATCCTGGTTGTTTCGAAATATACATACAAAGATATCTGAACTTATTATTGGTAACTACTTGATTTAAGTCAATTATTCCCGAATTCAATAAATTTGCAATATGTTATAGTGCTGGTCTAACTGATATAACCCTAAAAATACTTAAATTGTAGTTATCTGCCTTCTTTTATTATTGAAATGGTAATAGTTTTGGGCTTTGGCCGTAGAATAAAACAAAAGTTTAATACGTTTTAGTTTTCAGTTTTTTATACCCGATGTTTCGACTTAATTTTTAAGTCATTTTTAGGGGAGCTGAAGAAAATGAAAAGAACACAAAATCAATTCTAAAATAATAATTAAATTTTATAAAAACAATTTTTTAATTTTGTTCTTACACAAAATTCCGTTTAAGCTTTTAGCTATGCCGTCGTCAACTGTTGTTTATTTATTGTTGTTGTAATTTTGAAATTGTTACTCAATCATACTTTTTTAAAGGCATATTTGATTATTATAAAAGAAACCCGTATTCATGAATTCAACATTAACATGCAACTTTAAGCCAAACTGTCTCACTGTTAGCCCTGGCAACAGCGAGGCAATACAAAGATGTATAAAAAAATAACACTATAAAGAGTATTCTTAATGATGAAATAAAATTAAAAGAAAATATTTTATCTTTCTAACTAAATGAGTCTCGTAAAAATATGAAAAAAAAACAAAGTCATAAAAACAAGTATGGCTTAGCGCCATAAAAAAAAACATCACACTTATTAAGAAAAAAATATTTAAATATTCGGTTTACTCTGCTATGTCTGGATTTTAAGATTTTCGCATCCAAAGGTGTGAAAAGTTCCAAGCTTTGATTCCTTTTAAAAAAAAAAAAAGGAAATAAAATATTGTTTTTTAATACCCTACACTCAGGTTATACACTTTGTCATTCCGTTTGTAACGCATAGGAGGAGGAGTGACATGCATAGAAAAGTAAGTGTGTATATTCATCATCAGCGTCATTACCTGAGCCAATTTAGCTATATACGTCCGTCTGTCTATGGCTATCACGATTATGGAAAAACGAGAGAGATTATTAAAAGAATCTTGATACACAGGCTACAACTTCAAAAAAGGTTGTTTGGATTGAAAATGGATGAAATCGATTCACGGACATGCCCACCGTTCAAGTAAATAAAACAAATACAGTGGTACACATTCGTTTAGAAGCATTTGCATTTTTGAGGCAAACATTGTTAAAAAAAATTAAAGCAGGTAACTTGAGTTGGATTTTTTAAATAAGTTTCCAAGTTTATTCTTAAGTTACTAAAATCAACGAAAAAAAATTAAAAAATATGTTCACATTTCATTTTTAACAAACTTTTTTCAAAAAAACAAAGATATCGTATGTCGCATTCGTTTAAACGCACTACTAAAAAAAGTCAATAACTTAAATTTAATATTTTGTGGACTTCCCATTCTTTTTAATGACTTCATAAACTCTATTTGGCATCGAATGTATCAAATTTGTAAGCAGTTGTGGTTCAATTTCAGCCCAAACTTCTTTAATCGTTAGTTTAAGCTCCGTAACGGTAAGGAAATTTCGATTTTGTGGTTTTTCTCTATAAATCTTACGAACCATGATGCCCCATAGATTCTCTATGGGATTCAGGTCGGGACTGCAAGCTGGCCATTCCAAAAGGGGGATACTGTGCTGCCTAAACCACTCTAAAGATGCATTAGAGACATGTATTGATGCATTGTCCTGCTGAAAAATGCAATCATCATCCATTTTTTCTTCCATGAAATCTATTGGTGGAATAAAACAAATCTTCGATTTTCCTTCTGCAGAAAACGCAGCCCAGACCATTACACTTCCTCCGCCGAAATTTCTCTTGGACATATGAACATTTTTATTGCGTAGATCATGCCAATAACAACTCATAGAATCAGTACCATCCAAATTGAACTTCTTCTCATCGGAAAATATAATTTTATTCCATTCCGTTGTCTAATGCATGTATTTGCGGGCGAATTCCAGTCGTGCGCTTATGTGATGTGGTCGAAGTGATGGTTTGCATTGAGGCTTCTTCCATTTTATGTAGGACGTTGACCGCAGGATCCGCAAAATGTGATTTTTTGTTACAGGAAAGTCATGTTTTCTTTGTATTTGAGTGGCATTTAGTTTATTTTGAGTTGCTTCAAATTTTATAGTTCCAATTTGCTTCTTCGTCAGTTTTTGGTTGCCTTTTGTGGGTTTCTTGACTCCATAGTTCTTTCCTTTTTGGAAAAAATTTCGAATAACGACCTCAGATCGGTTAATTAGTCGCCCAATTTTCCGATTAGAATAACCTCTTTCTTGATATGAGGTAATTAAAATTTTTCTGCGTCGGTCAAATATTTTGGCTTAGGCATTTTGTTGGTGCTCTAAAAACAACAAAATTAAATATATTCAAGGTGCTACTTTACCTTTCTGTATTGTTTACTTACCAATTCACTGCGTAAAATGCACAGAAATATTTTTAGCAATTCTATTTTTTTAAATTTCACCAAAGAATCTTGCTGCATTTAAACGAATGTGTCGATCACTTAAGCTCTATTTTCTGAAAATGGCTTCTGTCGTAACCACAAAGGCAATACCAAAAAATATTTTTACCGTTATATGACTAGTGGGTCTGAAGATGTGTTCAGTATTGTAAGTGTTGCCAAACAGAAAATATTTCGATAATAAATCTCAAAAATTATTGAAATATTACAGTGCGTTTAAACGAATGTGTACCACTGTAATAATAACTTGAACAAGCTCTAGAGATAAAGTTAACGAATTTCGATAATAGACCGTGCCTTGAGAGTGCTATTTAAGATTATGAAACCAATTTTCACACAAATAGTAAAATCTATTCGGAAAAACTCAGAAGGTAGTTGTGCATGTAGGCATGGCAAAAGTTTTGTGGAAAATTGTTTATGCTTCAAATTTTGTCTGCGTTTAAGTCATGTCTGGCAATGATGAAGCCAAATGTGTAAGAAAAATTATTTTTATAACCTTTGACATCAAATACGTTGAAGTTCAGGCCTCAAAAAGTTGAGTCATTTTGACAATACTTGTTGTAAATTGGTCTCTAGCTAATAATTTATAACGCTTACTGATAAATAAAAGTTCTGCTAAACTTCCATTAGTTAATTAAGCCGATAGTTTTTGAACAAGCATTTTTGTTGCGCCACAGCAATTTTTAATATTCATAATGCCTAAAAGTATGTGAAGGTTTTTGCTGCTGCAAAATTTATTGTTGCTAAATAAAACTTTTTTTTATTTGTTATGCCTTTTATTTGTAATTTAAGTATTTTATTTTAAACCCTTTTATGTAAAATGCATTTTTATGACAACATCAAAGCAAAGCTAAAAAATGTCGGATTGCATCCCTCATTTCATTCAAGCGTTTTCGTTTACTGTAATTTAGAAATTGCTGCTGTAAGGTCAAGGACGTTTATCGGAAGTTTAAGCACAATTTTCCAATTGTTTATTTTCTACTATGAAAGTAGTTTGCTTTCTTGTGCTTGAGTGATGATAGAATCTTTGGTTTTCTTTTCTCCGCTTTCATTGTTTCAAGATAAATTAATTTTGCAGGATTTGACATGCGGAAAATGTACTTTTTTGACGTTGCCTAAGTTAACCGCAGCAGCATGGCGTTTGCGCATCTGAAATTGTCTTAAAATATTTAGTGCTTCAAATGAAAAGTCTGCTTAAAACAAACAACAAGAATTAAATTTATATGATTGTTTTGACTTTTATTTAAATATTTTGTCTATAAAACGAGATTTCAGTCTATTTAAATGTAAATAGAACAATTCATTAGCTAATACAATAAATAATTTCAATAAATAAATGAATAATTTACTTAAAAAATATTAATAAATAAATAAATAGTTTTTGTCTCTTCGCCACATTTACGGCAAAGAAAAAATGCAACTTAAATGCAATGAATAATTTAAATAAATTAATTTAAAATTAAACTAAATTCTTTGTTTTCTAAAAAGATATTATGTATAAATTCACTAAATTATCTAAACGGCGCGTTTTCGGTTCCATTTTCCTGGATTCGTCACAGCGCTTGCAACTGTTTGCACAAATGTGTAAGCATCTTGGGCATTGCTCTCGATCATACTGGCTGGTAGTATGAAGCCATATCTTCCAGTATCACCCATTTCAATGGTATATGAATATTTAATGCCAGCAATGCCTTTGGCCCAATCATCTGAACCACCAGCTGCCGGATACAAAGTTGTAGCAGACGCACCTACAGTATATTTAACTCCAGAGGTCTTTGTGATGGTCTGAAAACAAAAAGTTGCGAAATTAATATCATAAGAGGAAATCTTCATCACTGCTTTTTGAGAAATAAATTAACAGTCATACAAGGGACTAAAGATTTAATAAATTGCCAGATGAATGTATTGATAGATTTATGCTTTATTGAGCTTATTGATGAACTCATGCACAGACGATTGGTAAATTATAGAACAAGTTTAGATTTAAAGACGATACATTCGGTAGACAAGCGAAACAATGGTAACGTAGGTCTCGACCCTTAAATTAGACTCTTTCTTCGTTTCAGAAAAAGTTTCGATGGAAAGATAATTCGTGCGTGAAACTATAACACATAGCCCTTTAATAATGGCTTAGGCCAAAGAATCAGTTCAGAGCTATTTCGGAAAAACGGAAAATTTTTGAATCCAATAAAAAAGGCTTGATCAAAATTTTTAAAATACTTTTTTTTGGAAAAATGAACTTCTGTTGCATCATCATTCACTCAATTTTTAAGGTATCAATTATAACCCAACAAAATCCACTGCACAAATACCTGACAGTTAGTAAGTAATTTTTTAACTTACCGTTCCTGCTTGTCTTGCTACACCATCCAAATCAGCGCGATCCTTTGTTACCTGATAATCATAGCCCCATGGATACAAAATGTATTGGCCATAACTGTGGAATGATAAATATGCCTGGAATGTTTCACGCGGGTAATTGCTTATGAATTTTGAAATATAGAAAGTCTCTGGTTCAGAGAAAGCCTTGCTGCCACGATATGTTTGTGAACATGGATTTGCCGATGTTCCCTTACCGCCCCATTTATAACCGAAATTACGATTCAAATCAACACCAGGACACTGACGTCCGTGAGAACGCATATTTTTACGCCACAAGCGGTCGGTGGTATGTGTGTATTCGTAACCATCAGGATTCGCTACGGCATGAATGTACCTTTGATGTAGGGGAAAATAAATAAATTTATTATAAGGAAATAACCGTGGCAACACAATGCTTACCAATTAATATTACGCATTTTTTCAGGTAAATCATCCCAACCCTCAACTAATTGATTTGCGACATATGTAACCGAAGCAGGACTGATCCATTCACGTGCGTGCATGCCACCATCCATCCAAATGCCTGGATTTTTTGCATTACCATTTGAAATTCTGTAGAAAGGAAATTGATTTATCATATCATAGCTCTCATGCCATTGTGCCGTTGCTTCTTGCACTTACTTTAATATCTTTAATGGCCGCTTTTCCACTGAGTAACCAATTGTTTCAACTGAGCAAATGTCTGGGTATGTTTTAGCCAAATAATCGAAAAAGCCATGAATATCTTCTAAACGATGATAAGCTTGCCATGTCAAACGATGTCCTATGAAAGAAAAAAAAAATTAACTAATTTGACTATATAACGAAGATGACAAAGCATAGTATTGGGCTCATTTTAGTTTTTCTAATTAAGTCAAAGCGGTTAACAACAAAGGCCTAACATAATCTTTAGTGCTGACGAAAAAATGTTTCTTTTAACTAATAAAATGATTAGCTAACTAATAATAAATACATGTTTGATCCAAAAATAATGTTTAAATACATGTTACCAAGTATTCTACTATATTTGTTCCAACTAAGTTTATCAGCTTTTTGATTTGTTAACTATTACACAATCTTGGTGAATACAATTGAACTGTTTTCCCCTTGCGGTATTTTTCGTGAAGAGACAAATTTGCAGTTTATTAAACTTTATCATAAGAAATCATTCGTGCGTGTCAGATTTCATATACAAAGTGTTGCTTTAACTTGGCTATTAAAAGTGTTAGCCCGGCAACGCCCCATTCTGACAGCAAAATTTTCGTGTGTGAGAAAACTTTTTAGCGCGGCAGCAACACATCGACAGCGTCAACGGAAACGGACGTTTCAAAAAAAATAAAAAAAGTGCGCGCATTTGGTTCTTGGATTTTTTCAAGTTATTTGCGTTGCTAGTTTTACCCCTTTACTAAGGAACCTCTTCTGTTAAATTGTTATACAATTTCTTTTTTTGAAATTACATACATATATATGTGTGTATGTATATAGAGGTTTTCTTTGTGTTAACACATGTGCAACACGTATGTCACAGTATTGATTAAACAAATGCAATTTTAATGTGTTTTCAATAGGAAGTTCGTCTATTTATAGTTTTCCAATTAAAGTGCGAAAATTAATTTAATGTCTTTTTTCAATTCAATGTAGAGGGTAAAGCACGCATGAAACAACAAGGACGAGGGTTACTGTTTGCACTCGCTAACAGATTATTAAGAATTGTTGTACCTCAATTTCAAATTTCTTCTATACTTGTCAAACTTTCCTTCAAGCATCAGCTTTGCGAATACCAAGATAGAGTGGACTTCAAAAATCCTTCAAAATAAATTTGAAATACTTCAATTTAAAAAATTTTCCTGAAGTTTTGCAAAGATTCTTACAAAGAAGGCCATGTAATTCATGTCCCACCCGATACAAAATTTCAAAATCCCAAAATATGGTATATTTTTTACAGAAAATGATTCGAGGGTGATAGTATGTCGAAAATATAATATCTCCTAGAAATATGAAAAAGTTTGGCTGAATGCTTCACCCATTACTAAAAAATATATGCGAAACTCATCAAATAGTCTGGGTGCCTTTGAGGCCCAACAAAAGTTTTGCTTCACTAAAAAGAAGCATCGTACAAATGTTAAATCAACCACATAATTCCAAACCAATTAACCAAGTGATTGTGCTTGTCAACCTTGACTAACTTTAGGTGTTAAACGAGGCAACCCCCCAAAACAAAGACAAAATAAAACATCCAACAGTCAGCCATTGTTTTAAAAAAAAAAAATCCTTGGCTAAACGTGCAAAATATGCGCTAAACATGCAATGTCGTCTTAGTGATTAAAGGACTGGGTAAAGGTTAAAATTAACTATGATGTATATAAATAGGACGCTTAATTTGTTAGCAGCAATATAAAAGCATTTCTATTGAAATGAAATGTGAGTGACACACATATAAAACTGTAATTTAAATTATGTTCCTCTTGGTGGGAAATTTCTTTTATACATAAAAAGACAAAAATATAGTTATACAAATATGTCACTTGCATATCATTACTATATACGTAAATGCCAACATTGTTTGTCATAATCATGCAAATTATATCCCTATCCCCATGTGCAAAGAGTGTCGCACTTGTAATGCAAACCACATTACTGCTATTGCTAGGTAATCTAAAATTTTGTCTATTTTATTGACAGCAAATTGTTCAAGCATGACAATTGTGCATGTCACACATTGTTCTTGCACTTCATTCTTTTTAAAAATAAAGCAACAACACTTATATCCAACACGTCTGAAAACCGCGCAACACAACAATGCCATGACATATGTCATTAGAGAAGTTTGACATTTAATGCCGATAAAAATTACCAAAATTGCATACAACTTTTGTGCCAAGAATTCTACTTTTTTTCTGAGTTTTCTTGTAATCACAATAAATTGTTTTTTTTTTGTCTTTTTCTGTCTTGTCTGCTTGGGTTCTTTTACCTGCCAATTACCATTGCTTATCCCAACACTATGCATTTCACACCCATGTTTATAAATAGCAATAAAAGCCACTTTCTACCAACTTTGGCTTCAGACATCGAAAACTTACCCTTACGATTTTGTAGATGTGCAATTTCATCGGCTGGTGGATTTTCCACTTCGATGACTTTTTGCAAATTATCAATGAGCACAATACGCGACAGATTTGCCGCACGTATATGCCTTGCAGCATCGGCGAGGACCTGTGGCTTCAACAAGTAGTCAACTTCTTGTTTAACCTCCTTCCAAAGTTGTCCATCTGTTTAAAAAAATAAAAAAGGGGGGGAAAATTAAACTTATAGCATTGAATAGAGATTTATTACTGTACGGTTAGTGTGCGTTGAAAATTTGTCCAAAATTTATTGCACATTTTAGATTTTATAAGTTATAAAAATGTTTCGGCTGATAAATGGCCAACAATTAAAGTGTTTAGCACTTTTCTATGGTAAAATAATTTAAAAAAATATTCATAATTTTTCTGGATGTTCCTTTATAAAAAAAAAAAACATTATATAAAAGCACAAGTTATATTTTTAGGCTTGATAAATAATCGCAACTGCACTCTCAATGCTTTTCCGCGTAAGCCCTTAATCTTTTCTCTGATTAATATTATCTAATTCGTCAAAATACGGGGTCGGGCCTTCTTTGAAGAATGTTATTTTCGACCTTCTACGAGATATGAAAAGATTTTGAATATTACTATGTGCCTGATACACATTTTAATCGTTGTTATGTCAAAATGTTGATAATATCTCCTGAGTCAAAAACCTTACCTGGATACATAAGTACAGGTAGTCCCCGACTTACGACTATTCGCACTTACGACCAATTTTTTTTTAAATTTTTTTCAAAGAAAATGCTTAAAATAGTTTCGGGGAGTCCCTAAAATATGTATATGAGAAAAAATTAAAAAAAAAACAGTAGTATGTACAAGGATTCGATTTATTTCAGTACAAATAATACGTTTGTTTAAGTGAATAATTTTATATCATCCCAAATATGGCTGGAACTAGTAGTACAGTATGTATGTAATATTTTTCTTTAGTTATTTTTTATGAAACTCGACTTACGACTTAATCGACTTACGACCGATGACTAGGAACCTATCTCGGTCGTAAGTCGGGGACTACCTGTAGTTGTACCCACTGCACTAAATTGCCATGTATTAACAAAGTTACAAAAAACTTTCATTGTCTAAAATGTAAAGTTAATCTTCCTTCTATTAAAATATACAGTGAAATCGAATAATTGGGAAATTCCGCATAAAGAAATTTTTAAATAATCTCTTGCTAATAAGATAATTATTCTAATTATAAATATATGAATTGATATCAAAACAAAACTCTCACTTACGATTTTATTTTTGTTTTCCGTTTAATTTCAATTAAGTAAATTCATCATTAAGTCTTTCATTCATTTTCTTCTTCTTTTTTATCTTCCACTGTAATATCTCCTATATGAGTGGCCGTCGTTTTACATAAATGTATTCTTTTATACTTTTTTTGTTGTTATTTTGTTTTGATTGCTTGTAGCAATTTGTATACAGAAATTGTAAATTCCATAGAAATTTTTTTACTGTTTAGCTATAGAAAAAACAAAAGCGAAATCCAGCCGCGAACATAATAAAAACATTTTGTATTCACTGCAGCAGACAAGGAATACACAACCTTTGGATGCTATTTGGCTTACTGACTTGTTGGCTTTCACTTATAAAAATTCTATGGCATACAGATGGGCGGAATAAAATAAATCATTGCAGTAGTAGAAAGGACCAAAATTTTTATAAGCTTGTAATTGTTTAGTAATTTTCCAAATATGTGAAAATTTCAAACATTTATGTGGTAGGGATTGCCCATTCTAATGGTCTTTCCTTAAATATATTAATAAAAGTACGAATTATGAGTAAATTAATGAATCAAAACAAAAAAAAATGCTTTTAAACTTATGGGGCGCAAGTGACAATCTAAATGGCTCAAAGCGTATCCACTTGAACAAACAATGACCAATTTTTCCCTACCGCAAAGTTAACTAAAGTAGCGAAATGTCAGCATCCGTTTTTCCATAAAAAAATCTGAACTTAACTTCGACTGTGGAAAATGAAAAATCGCTTAAAAAACTTCATACGTTGAACCTTATCAAATAGGTGTATATCATGTCCTGAAGTTTTGAATGCGATTTTTCCACAACTTTGAGCCATCTCGAACAACACTAGATTTCTTGCAATATTAGAACTCAAGTCTCATGCGATATTTTTTAATATTTCTGTTCGCATCTTATATTTTCAAAAGATTATGTAGTCTATTACAGCTTTTGGCTGCAAAACCTCACGCATAAAATTTTGCAAAATCACATGAGATACTTCTTAAAATCTCATAAGATTTTGTAAAACTAAATGTGAAATCTTGTCAAATCGCATGAGACATTTTGAGAAATGTAATGAAATATTTTGTGAAATCTCATGACACATTTTGTAAAATCTCATGAGATATTTATTTAACAAGTTATGTTATTTATAACCTTAAGCATAGTGGATGTTTTGTAAAATATCATGCAACATTTTTAGAATTTAATTTAATAATTCATTTCTAGAATTTGATTTTAAACTTAACGTTGTAACTATTTTTTTTTTGATTTTGATAAGTCTAAAATTATTTAAACTCACCATATTTGGTTTGCAATTCATCTGCCAATCTCTTGTCTTTATCATTTTGCACTACAATTCTCCAGACTTGAGCACCATCATAACGTCTCAATTGCGAACTGTAAACATCATCATTGTCCTGCTGCTGTTGTTCTTGCTGATTCTGATTGTTGATATTATTGGCCGTAAATGAGGCATTAACATAGTTAAGTACACTATCCATGACATTAAAAGGTTTCTGAGTGGCAGGTACGATTACTGCTTGAATAGATTGTTGCTGTTGTTCTTGAGCTACTACTGCTGACGCTTGCTCTGCTTGTGGTATTTGTGTGGTAGATTCCAGAATTGCATTACTATCTACTGGTGTGTGGATTGGTTGATCGTCCTTATCCTCTGATTTAACTTCATCTTGTACTGGTGGTACCAAGTCTAAATGCAGTTCATTCTGAACTGGTGGTAGCAATTCTAATTGAAGTTGTTGTACAGGAACTTGCACAATTGTTGTTAACATTGAATTGGTTTCAGAGTTTTGTGTTTCTTTATCCTTTACTTCTTCAAGCGTAATTTGTGTTTTATCTTCATCTATGTGAATTGTTTCATCTGCATTTGCTTGAATGACATCTGCTTGTACCTCTTCTGTTACTGCATCAGACACTTCAGATCCTTGCTGCATGGCTGCTGCTAGCTCTTCCGTTTGTTGTTCAGTTTCTTGTTGCTGCTGTTCTTCTTCATTGTTGACAGTCATTTCAACTGCTGTTCCTGCTGCAGGCATATCAACTGGCATTAACTCTTTCTCAGCAACAATTTCTTCCGGAATTTCAAGTGAAGTTTTGTCGTCATTTTTATCAACTTCATGCTCTTCTTGTTCTAATGGAGTTTCGTTTAGAGTATGCTGTTGTTCCATTGCTTCAGGCTGTGGCAGTAAATTCTCGTTTTGAACTTGAGTATTTTGCGCTTCTTCGACAATATTTAATGCTTCCATGTCATTATTTGTAGGAGCAACAACCTCAATTGTTGGTATTGCCTCGTCTTTAATAATTTCTTCTGGTTTTTGTTCTTCGATATAATGGTGCTCCTCTTGCAGTTCCTCTACAATATGCTGCTCTTCTTCGTGCTCTTTTTGAACTTGCGCTTCCATTACTGGTTTTCCATTAGTTTGGCCATCGATATTTTCCTCCTCATGTACTTGTCCTTCTTGAGGATGCTCATTAGCTAGCATCTCTTCGTCAGAAGTTTTTTCTTCATTATTTTGCTCCACAGGACTTTCTTCTACAGGACTTTGTTTCTTTTCCCCATTTTTCTCTTCTTCCGCAACCTGAGTTTCTATTTTCATATTATCTGCTTCGTTAAATTCTTCTAGTTGTTGTTCCTCCACCTTTTCTTGTTCATTAATCACCTCATCTATTTTTGGTAACTCCTCCTTCAATTCTATCACTATTGGTTTATTTTGTACTGTATTTTCATCTTTTGCGTCTTCTTTATTTTGTTCTAGTTCTACTTTTTCTTCTTGTGCAGGCTCTGGCCTTTGTTTATCTTTAGAAGGTGCTTCATCTAAGGATTCTTCTTTTTTTGGCTCCTCGTCTTTTAGTTTCTCTTCTTGTAGTTCCTCTTCTTTCTGCTCTTCTTCTTTTGGTTTCTCTTCTTTCAGCTCTTCTTCTTTTGATTCCTCTTCTTCTGGTTCTTCTTCCTTCGGTTCCTTTTCTTTTTTTTCCTCTTCTTTTGGTTTTTCATACTTTGTTTCCTCCACATGTATAACTGCTTCTTCTTTATGTTCTTGGTTATTTAAAGTTTCTTCTGCTGCATTCTTAATCATTTCAAGTTCGTCTACTTCTGGCAGATTCTCTTTCTGTTCTTCGTTGCCTTCAACATGTACTGCAACTTCTTCGTCTGAATTGTGACTTGGTTGCTTATTTTCTTCCACTTCTTCATCCTCTACTTGTGGTCTCTTTTCCAATTCTTTTTCACTCCCGCTTTCTGCTCCTTGGTGACTGTCAAGTACATCTTGTACCGCATCTATAACATCTTGCATAGTTGCTTTTTCTACAGATGGCACAGGCTCTTTATCAGTAACATATTCCATCTTATCTTGGAGCACAACTGTTTGCTGCTGTTCAGCTGGGACGTTCAAAGATTCAACATTCGATTGTACGACCTCTCCAACATTTTCTGTTTCCAAATTATTGTTAATATCTTCGACATTTTCCGGATCAAGCTTGGTTGTTCCTAAAACTGGTACACTTTCCGCGTTTTCTGCTATTTCTGTTTCAAGTGCGTTTCCTAAGTCTTCTACAGCATCCACTGGTATATTAACTCCTAATGGTACTTCGGCAGCATCTAATTTAATTGCATCTTGATGTTGCTGATTTTCATTCAATTCTGGAATTTCTGCCATTTTATTTTTCTCTCCCATGGTTTCTGCATCATCACTTTCAATAAGCGCCTGTTCCATTACTGGTTCTATCTGTTGTTGTGCCTGCTCTGTCAATAACACAGAAATTGGTGTGTCTATAACTTCAAAAGCAACCTCCGCAGGGGTTTCTACTACATTCAGCTCGTCTTGTTCCTGCACTACTGATTGTTTCTCATTTTCCACTTCATCAGCTATTCCCTCTGTTGGCGCTGCCGCTACTATCTCCATTGCTGGTTCATCATCTGTTTCCATCATAAGCATATCACTGCCCTGTTCGGCACCAACATCAATGGTATTTCTTTCAATACCGTCATCATGATTAGCTGGTAATAGCACAAATAAATCTGTATTTCCTTGTTCAGGTATGGGCTGTAACAACATATCATCAATAAGCACTGGTGCACTACCGATATCCGATACCGATGAGTCTGGTTGAGACTCAAACACTTCATTACGCTCTAGCGCCAATTTATCTAATGACATTGACCATGTTACATCAATATCCAACACTATAAGGAACACACAAGCTAACAACGCGTGTAACACCGGCGACGACGCGTGCGTCTTCTTAAAACACTGTAACGATTTTGCTGATCTCCCGGCTAACATCTTTGCGAGATCTGACACTAAACACTAATGAGACATGTCCCATAGCTGGACGTGCGCTTTTATATTGCATTTGGGAAAGTAATTCCATTCCATTTCATTTCAGTTTTTGGTTTCAGTTTTGCTTTGTTTCGGTTTGATTCGGTTTAATAGCCATTGCCGCAAGTTGTTTTTTTTTTCTTATGCTCTTAAATGTTGTCGCTGTGCGCTTCGATTGTTGGCGATCGTTATAGTAGCTATTACCATTTGAGAAGTACTAATGGCTTAGTTAAAGCAGTTAACTTCTCTGTAAAGGTAATGTATGAGTATGGAAATGCGTCGCTGAGCACTCTTGCGCTTGAGCCGATCGGTTGAGCTGATCGCTTGTGTGCATATTTTGTCACATTTAAATGCACCGTAGAGACTAAGCGAGCTTAGCTTAATGGTTTTGTTGATCTTCTTCGATTTATTGAATTTTCTTCTTGATCTTAGCTTAACAGTGAGACCATTTACACATACATACTACGGTTTTCATTCCTAATAAATGTTTGGAAAAACTCCTCTCTTGCAATGCATTTTCTCTCTCTCTCACATTTCTTTTGATATTACTTGTTTATTTTCTTCATTTAATCTAGTTTATGCAAATAAACTTTTGTTTTTCTTTTCCTCCTCTGCGTAATCTTCATTGAACTCGTTAAGAACTTGTTGCTGTTGTTGACTTTCGTTTACTTGATCGGTTGGGTTTTAACGCTTTGCTATGTCGTATGATCTTTGCAACATATTGCGATCATTGCAGTAAGTCTACTTTTTATGTCATTGTTTTGTATGTCAAAAGTGTTAATTGATTGTTTGTTTACCTCACATTTATGCTTAGTAGTTGAGTTTATTTTTTATTTTTATTTATCCTCTTAAACGATCGATTGAAACTTCCATTGATTCTATATTTATCTGCGATAGCGAAAATATTGTGCAAGTTGTCAATGATTTTATGAAACTTTTGTTTATTTAATATGCGTGATCTACTTAACACATAAGAAATTTTTATCATTGAAGTTGGTTTCGGCTCTGAAGTTTGTTTAGCAATATTGGAGATATTTACTATAGGCAAACAGAATTGAACTAGAAATATTAATGGAATTTTCGAAATCTGTTATTAAAGTAAGCAAACATACGAAGAGGCGTCCAGAAAACTATGCAAAATTTAGTAACAATTTATAATGCTGCATCGAATACACCATAAAAACACAGCAGTAGTAGTAAATATTTTGGCTGTGGCTCTTATTTTCAGCTAAAATGTTGAAGGGAATCATGAGTTGAAAAGTAATGTTAGGGAACCTAAATAAATTTAATTTAAAGCAGCGTCCAGCTACTGGCGATCTGAATGATTCCCAGACACAGCCTTTATTACTGGCGCTAAAGTTTCAGGCACTTAGTAAGTTTTCCTCTTGCAGTGAATTTGTGGACGTGTGGTAGGTGCCACGATTTACGAAAACACATTGACTTTTATTTATTTCACTTCTATGTCAAAACTTAATGCTTGTTGAAATCATATGTTACTCTGAACGGAGCTTTAAGGCCAAAATCGGGCGTTTAAACTCAGTCCAAACTGCGTTAAGTTTCCACTGAAAAACTGACATTGAGATATTTTCTGTAAGCACTTAACGATGTAACGACTGCATATATAAATTATGAAAAAATTTAATAATAATGCAAATTATCAATACATACTAAAACCATAGTGGCTTCTATGGAATATTACCAAAAAGAAAGTGTTGTTTTCATAATATTACATTTATATAATTAATCAATTAAAAATCGTTTTCTATTAAACAATTCTAATAAAGAAACTATCAACATATTGGCAATAAAATTGGGAGCATGAGTAATGGCTGCTTGAAAGAGATTGCAACAACTTGAGGAAACAATTAACATCAGCTGTCAGTAATGTGAAATCAAACTTTCTGTTGTTCACTTTAAAAAATTTTATCAAGTGAAACAATTAGAATATATATATTAAGTTGGAGTGGTGAAATTAACCCCACATTGCCATTAACCCACAGTGGAATAACTTTGAAAAACACTTAACAGAGTTGTAAAACAGTTCGTTCGTTAACTCGTTATTGAAAGAAAACCTTTCATAGTTTTCTAAAAAAAAATATAGATAAAAACAAAAATATCAGCGGACAGTGTCACTATTTAATTGTATGCCTTTAAATTGTTGCAGAAGTTCTATTGACTCTTAAAGTACGTGCCCTCATTTACAACGCTGTCTTTTACATACCAGAAAAAGTGCAAAATCCAAGCTCTTAGCTCTCTATTTCGCCAATTTGTGATGCTTTTGAAAGCAATTTATGAGTTTGCAAAAAAAAATTTTTTTCGTTCATCTTCCTATACCACTCTGTACAAATTTTATTCAAAAAAGAAAATATAAAAAAAAACAAAACTTTTTCAACTCAATATCATGTTGAATTCATAAGGAGGCGTTGTAACAACATTTCTACCAGCATATTGTGTTGTGTATTTGCAGTTATTGTACACACAAGTGGTACTCATGCACTAAAGTATACTACTACAAGGCGCTCCGGCCAACGTTCCAATTCCATTTGTCCACTTTTATCTACAGGTCTACAAGTCCAATAGTACAACATAGTAGCGAGCGAGCAGCGATTAAGTGCTCGCGATAGAAGGAACCGAATTGGGTAGAGACGATGACGCTGAAGGCGTTGCGGTAGCACACTAGCTGCCGCATGGCCTGCCGAAAGTGACAGCGGCAGCAGCTGCAAGAGCAAAAATGTTTGGCGGATATCTGGCTTGCCTGTTGGATCTTCTATAGTATATTATTAAAATACTTTTCTTTTATGTTATTAAATTGTATGTTTTTTAGTTTGTTTTTATTTTTTGATATGTTCGAGACAGGTATGGGAAAAAATGGAAAGTGGTCAAAAACTAATAGTCAACTTCTGGCAACTTTACAATGAAAGTGACAATTCAGTAAATCGCGTGTGTGCTGGTTGCATTCCATATGTTTTTAAGCGTTGCACGTCGGACAGTGGGCAGTGTGGAATCTCTAAAATAATTTCTTAGTAAAAATCAAAGTATGCATAGTAGGTTGTCTATCCAATTAACAGAAAAAATGCTTTAAACTATTTGTTCCTTGATTTTTGAGATTAAGAAAAAAATAATTAACACTGAAAATTAATGTGTAGTTGAAAAAATCATACAAGTACTTTTTTTCTTTGCATTTTATATTTTGGAGATAGTCAGGGGTGCCCACGGAGCCTCTAAAGCCTTGTTTCGGACCGATTTTAGAAAATTTTCTTGCACCAACAGATAATTAAACCCAAAGCGCCCTCAAGGGCTCTTTTTGCGCCTATTTTTGTAAAAGAAAAACGTCAATAGCGAAAATAAATTTTTAACTTTTTAAGCCAATAAGTGTAGTTCTGAAACAGTTCTGCATGTACTTTGATTGTAAAGTGTAAGCAAATAAAACTTTATAATCGTCATTAATTTAAAAAAATGTTTGTCTCACTGTTACTACTAACATGTCATTATAAATTTTTCATCTAAACTGAATGTGAATTTGCCTTCGAGGCAGATTATTGAAACATGAACATTTTTGTGTTACGATAGAAAGAAAAAAATATTGTCTTTGGTGGGCGAAGAAATTAAACTGTGATATCAGGACCATAAGCATAACATACTACACTTTCATTGAACGTTGATAGCCTTGTTACTAAGCTTTGCGCACACGAAAGCTGATGTTATTAGAGATGCTAACACGTTGTTTTTTTTTCATTTTGTATTCTACGACATTGTTATGTCGCCACTTTTATTTCAATTAAACTTTCATTTTCTTATGTGAGTGATTATGCATTTTTTCGTCTTTTTTACAGATGGAGGAAATCACCGAAGGCATCGAAACAATTGAGTTACTCGTTAATGAGGAGGGGTCCAATTCCTACTGCATGGCAGCTATGACTACAAGTGCCAAGAGTTTCGAAGCAAACAGCTTTAACCAAAGCGAAACGGCACGTGTGCCGCATATGAAATTTAGTCTTATGAATGGTGTTGCCAACCGACAATATCATCAACAACAGTCTCTTCATTGTGAATCATCATCACCGTTGCAATGTTTGACCAGCCCCGTGCGTCGCCTTGCCCTTAATTTCAATGCAACGCAGGCATGCAGTCCATTGCCGCTGGAGGAGTTTCAGCAACAGCAAAAACAACAACAACAACAACGTAGAAATTCGCGTCGTTCGTCGATGCAAACACCTGACAGTGGCATCGATAGTCATGCAACAGTAGCTACAGAAACAGCGTGTGCGGAAAATGCATCTTATAATGATGCATCAGTTGCTGAAGCTGCTACAGCAACAAAAGTCTTTATTAATAAATCTAGCAATTCATCGCCAAAACATTTTGTCTCCAGCGTTACTTCACCCATAGAATCATTTGCAGCCATTACACGTGAACATGCACTAAAACATGACATTGAGTTGTTGCAGGAGAAACTTAAGGATACTGAAGAGCGTTTGCAATCGCTGCAGATACGTCATGATTCTCTGTCGCAACTACACCGTGATTTACGTGAGAGCAATACCCATCTGCAAGAAGAGACTGAAATGCTAAAGTTAGATGTGCAACATCTTAATGAATGCGCCAACATTTTGCGCAATGAGTTGAAGGCTTCAAGGCAGGATCGCACGGAGGCGTTAGACTTACAAAAAGTTCTACAAACAGAGCTAGATGAATGTCGACAAGAGAAAAAGCATGCATTGCAGCTGAAGGAAAAAGACACAAAAACTATACAAGATTTGCATCGGCAATGCAGGGAGATGGAACGCATACTAATGCGCAAGCATCCTGACTCAGTGTCTGCGTTAATTGGTGAGTGACATTTAGAAAAATTACTAACATCCCAATGTGCACAAATCCGTAACGGATCCGTTTGGCACATTGGGATAGCAATAGTAGTAGTCAAAATAGCGGCGCTTTATTACATTTGACTGGGGTATTAAAGTGAATATTTGAAGAGAAATTTAATTTCCCACAGTAGAATAATCAAATATTACTCATGCGTATCATATTAAACTAATGAATTCAACTTTTAATATTTGCTTAACTATCTCTTTCTAGTGGCTTCCAAAAATCCTGGTAAAATGATGAATAACGACCAGGAAAACGTTAATAGCCGTAAATTGCTAGAGCAGCGCATAGCACAGCTGGAATCAGATGCAAAGGAGCAAGATAAGAAAGCACAACAAATATTGGCTAACGTGCAGGCACGATTTAATTCAGTGCAATCCAAATATGAAACACATATTGCCGACTTGGAGACACAGGTTTTAAGGTAAGTGTCACTAGTAACTTCATTGATTTTACTAATAAACTAAAACAAAACCTCCAACTCTCAACTCATTTCAGCCTTCAAGAAATTAATACCAAACTAAATGAAAAAATTGAATCACAAGTGCGCACCTTGGATTATTTTGTTACTAAAAAAGCAGAAAAATTCTACAATAATTGTACACAAACAGATCCCACCCACGATGAGTCACAGATGGCTACCAATACATCAAATCGACTAACTCATGCTGTTAATGCGAATGCTAACAGCACGATGGCAACACAAACCGCAAAAGCAAGCACACGCGATCATTGCACAAATACCATTGCGTCCAGTAGCAGTCATCCTCCTTCGGCCGGTTCAAGTACAAGTAGCACTGCAAATTCAACGCCCAACAATTCACGACCAAACTCAAAACAGAGTGGCCTGCGTAAGCCAACTGCATCGGCAAACTCACTTTCAAGCGCTTTAGCCTCTAAATTGCCTGTATCGCAATCAGATTCGACAATTTCGCTGACATCTTATCATCATTCGGTGACAAGCGTAAAAGAAGATGCACATTTGTTGGCTACCATACGTGGTATGCGTGTGGATTTGGCCATTAAAGATAAGGCTATGCAACGATTGTCACGTGAACTGGACGATTGCAAGAAGACAATTAAGAAACTGCAAAAGGACGGTGAGTGGTGGTGGATAAACAATTTGGATTTCATCGACAGGGCTAAACTTTTACGATATTTATATTCTTAATTGTGTTACCTTATTTTGCACAAAATTATTTTCTTAATTTATATATTTTCTTAAAACTTTTTTGCTTATTATTGTAATTTTTTGATATTTTTATTTAAAGAAAATTGTTATTGGTCTAAATTCATGTGAAATCAGTTGTAGGAAAAATATCTCAACTTTATTTTAAAATCTTCTCTAATACCTGTTTTAATGAGAGAGAAAAATAAATTCTACATGTTGCTCGATATTCGCTTTTTTATGTTTAAATCTTCGGTTTTCCCTTGTTTACACATTTCTCTCAGTTGTCAAATTATTTATTTGTTTTTTTGTGATTTCTATGGTCAGTTTTAATTCACTAAAAAAACAATTAATAAACACATAATTAAATTGGGGGCTTATAGACATTTATATTTTCTTTTCGATCTTAAACGATTTTATTGAATAGACCTAGCCCGCTACACGTTTCCCCATATAATGTTGTATCGTTTTAACGTCATCAACGAATTATTTCAATGCTTCGAAAATAACTCTGCTCCCTTCGTTTAAAAAAACATTCAAAGCAAAAAATAAGTCGAAAATTTTAATTTTGTTAAAATTTGATTGAGTTTGTTATGGAATAAATTATAAATAAAAATGTGAAAATATATTGTCTGCCTCCAATATCGCCATGTATTTCCGAAGGTTTAACAACGCTCAGTGCACTATATGCATTCATTTTTTATTGAAAAAAAATCCGAACTTTTCAAATCGGGCATTCGTTTTTATCTATATTTAATAGTTTTTGAGATATGTTCTCTTGAAATAAGTATAATCTTAGCTGATAAAAATGAGAAACAGCAGCTGGACAACTTAAATGAAAGTTATTATATCTTAAGATCTTTAATGCTGAAACCAAATCTGGCTGCAGAATTGTTCTAGTACTATCTCTCCTCATCGAAGAGTTTTGATACATATTGGTTAAATATTTCAAAAAAGTTCTCGGACAATTTTGGAAAGATCAAAGTGTTCGGTACCTAAGGGTACAATATTTTAAAATATCGACGTAATGGAAACATTCTTGCTTCAAATTCGTTTTAAAATCTATATGACTACATGCATCGGTGTCATCCCAATTTGATAGTGCACAATTGGATTTAAATTCAAAGGCCAGAGTTTCAATAATATTTTACGCTTACTCGACCTGGACTCTGTTTCTCTTATGTATTTGAGAACAGTTTATGTGCTTTTCATTTTTATCAAACAATTGATAGATTTTTTTTTTTGAGAAAGAAAATCTTTGAAATTAAGTGTTTAAAGAAATCTTAATTTGATGAGCAAAACTGACGTTAAATTATAATATGAAAAAAAATCGGACGTTGTTCTGTAGCTCTCATATATATTTTGACAAATTTGCAATTTTTAAATATTAAATGTGCGTTGATCTTTGTATTTTTATATTACGAAATAACAATTTGAAAACATAGACAAATATTTATGCATATTTTAACAAAATTTACGATACGAAAAATAATGTTATGTAACAAGAAAAAGAAGCGCTGCTTGCCACTGATTTAATCAAATATTAAAATGTTTCTTTAAATTTGTTACGTTCATTAATTAATTTTTAAAATCTCTTTAAAAATTCACTTTCGCTTTCGGATTTTCTATAAAATACGTAAAGTAGCAAAACAGCAGCAATGGCAACAGAAGCAAAGGAATATAAAAATGAAACGAAACGAGAGATGATCAATTGTCAATTGTGTTCCCGCGCATGACATAACAGCGCATGCACAGCATAGCTTCCAGCCAAAAGCAATTAACAATGCGACATGTGTTGTAGGTGCGTTTGAACATGCAAACGACACATTAGAAAAGAAGAAGTAACACAGTAAATTTTACAACTGACTGATGAACGTTGCAAACAATAACAACAACAATCTACCTTCATCTATTCAACTCAAAGCAACATAACGTCAACCTGTTTGTTGTTACCTGCCGCCTGCCATATTTCTACGTGTCGCCGATCGCTTAAGCTAGAGAAAGTCCATAAATCACTACAAAAACAAAAATTCCACAAACAAACAAAACAACAAAATAAAAGCATACAATTAAATTTAAAATGAAGCAGCTACACATACAACACGGCTATAATAAAATCACTGAAAATTGTCATAAAAAACCGTTTTTTGAGACGTTTTTTTTTTAATTGGACGCTGATAGTAACTGAATTATGCTGCCCTGCAATATGTCTATCATGGAAAAAAAAAATGCAGTGCGCTTACTCGTAATATTACCTGCCATTTTATCTCTTGTTGTCCGCCAAAACTTAATGCTTAAATTGGTTTTAATTATTTTATAATGTGTCTTTATTTGTTTTTTCCTTTTCTGTTTTGTTAAAAAAAGATTTAAAGTTTGGCATGTGTCTGGAATTAAGCCCATTACATTTTTATTATCATGCTACTGTATGCATTTTATATGGTCAAAAAGACTTAGGCTTGTCTTACTAATTTGTGTGAGGGTCTTTTAAATGAAACTAGTTTGGTATTATGTAAATTAAGTGAAATGTTTAGCGGCATAGTTTTATAATAAAGCTTGTAAGAAAAATGCAGTAATATGAATATGTTAATTCAAGTAAAAAATGTATTTCCATATGGCTTTACGTGTATAGTTGTTTTCTTAGCTAAACATTAGTGATTCTTACCATACACTTATCTTATTCCTATACGAATCCTTGTCAATACCGCTAACCTTGTTAGTGGCGTTATCCTTCTATCTAAACCAATATTTACATATCAAGCCCTAACCGTTTAATTAATATTAGTTCAAAAGGAAAACTGGCAGGAGAATGAAATTAAAAAATGCAATATCACCATTATAAAAAGGACACCGAAGACATCGTACGGCAACGATTCAAAGTCAGATATATTGTAGAAGAAGTAATGTCCTTAGTACAAGTTGTCAAAAATCAGAGTTTCCGACATAACTTATCCTTTTTGTCACGAAAGTCAGATAGGATGGTATCGAATTCGAATTCGCTTTTGATTATCATTTAAAAGAACGTAGCCCAGTTCTAATAAATGCAAAATAAAATTCTGGATGTAAGTTAATGAGCGTATACAAAAAATTAAAGCACATAATGCTCCTAAGTAATTGACGTCCTTGGCACAAGTGGTTAAAACTGTAGCTTTTTTTCAGATAAAATCTCATTTATTCCAAGATCCAGAGGTAATAGAAAAAATTAATACAAAATTCGAGATATATTTTTGCATAGAGCACTACACGGGATTTTTCGGCTTTACAATTTGGGGTTGAACTATTTGTCAATTTGAGGCATACTTTGCGATTAATTGTCCAATAACTCTTTTTTAGACCACTTAAACTGACGGAAACTTGCGTTTTTATGTACTTTGACTACTCTTAGATGCGAATCATTCACCAAATCTTTATGACCCTCATATTTTACATGCTGGTCTATTGTGTTACATTCTCTTATTAATTTTTCTCCTAATTTTCATTACAGCTTCAAAGCCCTACAATGCAACAAACAGCGCTTCAACATCACGTCGTACTTATGATGCTGCACACTATTCAGCTGCCAGTGATCATCAGTCATCATCGACAATGCCAGCCAACACTGAGAATCAAGCACTTAAAGAAGCACAAAGCAAAATTAAGCTGTTGGAAGCTGATTATAAATCCTTGCACGATAAACGACTGCAAGATGTAACTACATACATACATACAAATATTTAAGACATTTTTACACACATATAATAATTTTCAGCTGAAAACATTACAAAGCGCACATGAGCGTGAATTATCTTCTTGTCATGAAACCGTACGCATTTTGCAGCAACGTCTTAATGAACGTGATGAAGCATTTGCCATGCATAAACGTCGAAAAGTACCAGTGGATTATTATGCACTCAAAGCTAAGGTAAGCAGGTATTATGTTATTGGTTTCAGCTTGTTTGCTGCAGCTTTTGAATATAAATTTATTTGTTGCTTTTTAATATGTAATCACTAATGAAATTGAAATTTTCCTGAATTGTAATAAAATATTGGCACAAGCGTGCATTCGCGGTACTTTTTTGATTTAAAAAAACTCACAATTTTCGAATTGTTTTGAGGAGGTTTTAAAATTTTTTGATAGAATTTGTAATTCCATCAATTTGATTTAAATTAGATTCTGACGCATTTGTTATTGAATTTACAATTTACAATTGCTCTGTAGGTTTCATCACTAGAACGACGGCACTCGGAACGCGAAGAACGTCTACATATGCTAGTTGAAGCTTTAAGCAAAGGACGCTTAAACGGTGCATTGGACGATTTGCTTGGTGATAACAATAATCAATAAGGAGTAATTACAAACTATGTCAAATGGAGTCGTTTTTAATTAGTGGTCATAAGTAAAAGCCAATTTTATGGTAAGGCATTGGAAATTTAAGAAAATATCATAGGTATGTTGCTGCTAATATGCATTAGATTTGAGTTAAATTTTTTAGGAAATTCTACATTTTATAGCAATTAATGTCACTCGTACGGCATGGTATGCAATATTTAAATTTTGTTTTTAATCATTTCAATTTTGGTAACTAGGCTATTTGACATAAAAATTGCCTACAAATTATAAAAAGCCAAAAAAAATTTGTCTCATTTTTGGGCGAAATTATATTTGAATTTTGGAAAATTATTAAATTTTCTAAAAACTTTATTATTTTGGGCGAATTTCTTTTCCCAAATGTCTACATCGGATCTGAGCTAACCATGTTTGAAGAAGAACGACAATTGTTTTAATTGTTGTCCTTGGACACAAATATCTCGGCTTCGATATAATTTAGCAATCACATGCCTTGAGATGCACTACAATAACAGAAAGATAATATAAGTGGCCGCCAAATGAAAAAAAAACAATAGCCAGATAGTAATAAAATAATTTAAAGATACATTTTTATGTTTTGTGTAAAACATAAGTTATAAACGTTTAAATATGTTGCGTTCAAGCATTCATAAAATTGTGTTAATTTTATGTATGTGTACTGACAAGTTAAGCTGTGTTTCAAATATTGAAACACTTATTTGCAATAAATTAATGTAATTTAAGTGTTTGACTGAATGCCAGAAAATTTGGACTTAGTATTTAAACTTTAAAAAGAACATAAATAAAGTTTGATGGTGTTAAATATTTATAACATTAAGTCAATATAAGCAAGCAAAAATGCAACCAAGTATTATTAGTTGTAATAAAATAACTGAAATTATTAAGAGTTCATATTGAGAGTTCGTATTGTTACCAAAACTAGTCCATAAGTTATGTTTTATAGCTGCTAAAAGCCACGATAAAATACCTTGAAATTGTAAACAAAGCCGTCATTTTCCTGCCAAAGCAGCAGCGCGACAAAAAAAATTCACAAAATAAAAATCGTCAAACAATATTAAAACAAACAGTTAAAAAACTACAATTTAAAAACAATAAATTTGTTTCTTAACAAAATCAAAGTTGTCATTTTTTGTATATCAAATTATAGAAAGACAGTTTAATGATAATAAATATTATTATCATTATAGAAAGACAAAACAATAATGCCAGTTAAAATTATTTGTTTAAATTTACATTGCTTTCACAAATCAACTGCCATTGAAATAATTTTGAAAATTATAATTAACGTTTTAAATGTTTTAAATATACAAATTATTAGCTGCAATAGCATGGTACAAAATAAAACAAAAATTAAATTTTAAATTGCAAATCTTTTAAATAACAAAACAAAAAACTAAATCTAGTAACAGCTTAGCGTTAAAGCATAGGTAATTTGAATTTTATTGCAACCCATAAATAATAGATAATAGTCACCATCTGCAAAGTCAAACCTTTTTCTATAGGAAAAACTGTTTGTTTACCTTTTTACTAACTGTGAAGTAATTTAAATAATTCGTATACCTTTTTGAAAATATTTTGTTTCTCATTTTGGTTGTAGCTACTTATGTAAAGCAACAATTGCTGCGCACATTTAATAATTCATTATATTAGTTTTAAATCTTATCTGACGATATTATTACATAATATTTTAGCATATCTTTTCTTAATAAGCTCTATTTATATTTATTAACATAACCTAGTTATTGATTGTCTGATAATAAATACGATGAACTTTAAAAGTTTCCAATTCATAAAAATGTGTTTTGAATATTTTATCTAGTTAACTTCCAGGAAAGAGTCGCTAGTAAGGATTGACGTGTTGTAATATAGAAAGCTTTTTCTTATTTATATTTATTTCCACTGAGGCTATAATTTGATAATTCCGATTTCTGACTCAACTCAATATCTTTTCATTAAGTCAAAAGTAAATTCAATCAGAAATTTATCGTTAAAAAAAAATGATATATGTAAAAGTCCCAAAATAAAGGGTGTTTTTTTTAGAGGTTTGTTTTTCGAATAGAGATAAAACTGGCATTTTATGGTCAAATCTGGCAACTCTAATGTCATTTATGTTTAGTTTGGTTTGCCATTTCATCATGAACAGGTTGACAAAAGAACAACGCTTGGAAATCGTGCAAATTTATTTCGAAATTAATGGTTCAGTTCGCGAAGTTTACCGCAAGCTCCGTCCATTTTATGGTCGACATAATCGTCCATCAGAGCAATTAATTCGGTTAACCATGGATCGTTTTCGCACTACGTTTACTCTATGTGATAATACGCATCCGCAGAGACGTCGAACAGTGCGCACCGAAGAAACAATTGCCGCTGTAGAGCAAAATGTTGAAGAGGACCCGAATGAATCGATTCGCCACCGTGCACAGCAATTGGAGCTTTGTCCATCAACTTTATGGAAGATTTTGCGCAAAGATCTTGGCTTGCGACCTTACAAGATCCAGCTTGTGCAAGAATAAAGCCGCGAGACCATGCAATGCGTCGTGATTTTGGTGTATGGGCCGAAAATGAGATTGATCTCGATGCTGATTTTCATCGCAAAATTTTGTTCAGTGATGAGGCTCATTTTTGGTTGAATGGCTACGTCAACAAGCAAAATTGCCGCATTTGGAGTGAAGAGAATCCACATGAGACCCTTGAGACGCCATTACATCCACAAAAACTGACTGTTTGGTGTGCTCTGTGGGCTGGTGGAGTCATTGGGCCATACTTCTTCCGAAATAATGCTGGAGAGTCAGTTACCGTTAATGGAGACCGGTATAGAGCCATGATAACCGACTATTTTGTTCCCGAATCGGATGGCATGAATGTGGATGAGTTGTGGTTCCAACAAGACGGCGCTACATGCCACACAGCGCACGTCACAATCGATTTATTGAAGGAAACATTCGATGAGCGCATAATTTCGCGGAATGGACCTGTCAATTGGCCACCAAGATCGTGTGATTTGACACCATTGGATTATTTTCTTTGTGGATATGTGAAGTCGCTCGTCTACGCCAACAAACCAGAAACGTTAGGGGACTTGGAAGCCAACATTCGTGGCGTTATTGCCGACATACGGCCCCATATGCTCGAAAAAGTGGTTCAAAATTGGACCTGTAGAATTGGCTTTATTCGAGCCAGCTGCGGCGGCCACATGCCCGAAATCATATTTAAACATTAATGGCATAAAATTATCCTTCCAATAAAGCCAAATTGATGGACATGAAAACGATTTTCTTGTGTTTTATTTCAATTCGAAGCTCTATACCTCTAAAAAAACACCCTTTAAATCCGATTATTTTCAACTACATAAATATATGCTTTTATAGTTTTTTTAGCCAAAATATTTGTAAGAACTAAATATTATTTTTTTTAACTAAGTTGGACATTTTGAGAAGACAAAAATGTTAAAATCGCAAGAAATAAAAAACCTTTTTTGCTCAACACACATTAAATGCAACATTATTTTATTAAATACATTAATATTTCTTTAGTGAATGCATTAGTTTGTTCTTAAAAGTTTTTCAAAATATTAAGAGTTTTATAATATTACATATGGTATATATATTTTCAAGTATATTATATTTTTTCATCCCAAACAACAGCAACATTTTCTAACATATGATTATTTTTTTGATTAATACACACTGTTTCTCTTGACTTGTCTAACATTTTATAACATATACATACATATATAATAATGATTATTTAATTTTAATAAATTTAGCAACAAGTACAGGTAATTCTATAAGCTAATTAGCAGTTATTGTGATTCACATTTTCTTTTCTAGTAGGGGTAGTCAAATGTACAGGATATCAAACAAATGTTTAAATTGCATCTTGAGCTGCTTTATATTGGCAAAATGTTGAAAAAGTCAAAAACGATAAAATGGGATCATATTTTACAGTATATTTATATAAAATATTGGATGGATTTCACTGTTTCGAGCGCTGTGAGTGAGAATTGCCAGTGTTGGCATTAGGTAGAACCAACCAACTCGATCGGCCATGTTGATTACAGCCTTATGTCTAAAATAAAAAGAGACGAATTTTAACTTTATTGAAAACTTTTTATGTTGAAAATTTTTAAAAAAATGCTTATATATTTTTGAAGTTATTTAATTTAGTATTTAGTTTAAAAAAAGGTTTAGCTTACTTCTCCCAATAACTACATTTTAAAGAACTTTTAACCACACACAGTCGTGGACTGCGAAGCCACTCCAAGTTGCACAATAAAATGTAAACTGTAAAACGCGTCTTAAAATGCAAACCCTTTTATATACTTTAGCTGAGATTTACCCCCCCCCCCCCACACAAACCTCGCCTTCAATATACAAAACCATACAATTTTACGCCTAAATGCTTGCAGCAAAAGAAGAGTCTAAAAATGTTCAATCAATTCATTTAATTTGATTTATTTAGATTTAATTTTCTTATCGCAAATGTGCACCCAGCACAGGACCGCAGTAGCATAGAGAACATGTGCGAAAAAAAGTTTCAATTGCAAAGAAAAAACCCTTAAGCATTTACTGTAACACATTAAACCCGATTTTTAGCTTTGCAAGCCCTCTTTTTCAATTGCGTTGCGAATTGTGCATTGTTTTGGAAAATTTTATGAATGAATTTTTTTGTACAACATAACATATACATACGTACTATAGCACATACCTACATAAGATAAGCTATACAAGCTGACGTCATTGAGTGACGTAGGTGCCATTTATTACATATATTGCATTAAACTTGATTTAAAAAATTGGCTCGGAAGCCACTAACCATCAGACTGAATTTTGATGTCAATTTAATGCGACAATTTATTTGGACATCCTTAATATATTTCATTAAAGTTAAGTGAAGTCTTTTTGAATCTATTTATCTATTCGCGGCTTTTAAAAGTATTTAGTTGAAGAACAGTGCCTCCTTAAAGCTCTTCCACTGTGCAGCATTATGTGAAAGTGACTTCAATTCTCTCCAAAATTTCCTATTCTAGCGGTTCTATTCCAAGACTTGTCAGTAGAATTCCAATCCATTGACGTTTTAGTTAAACGGAAATCGGATTCTAACGCAATCTATGGAGCGATTTGGCTCTAGAAAGGCACCTGAGTCACCATTATTTCTAGATTCGGCGAAAACCGATAAAGTAAACTTTCGAGGGTTTGATCAGAATCATCCGCACTTGTATAAATTTACCTAAGCATCGGGTATATCTTGCCTAAGGCTAATTCATTTATGCTCCAATTAAGTTTTTAAAGCAAATTTAAATTTTCGGTCCGCTAATGGAAAGTGACCAAATTTTTTCAAAATATTTTTGCACGCTGAACTCGAATCTGTGCTCAAAAAATGTCCATCACGTATAGTTATTGAGAAAATAGAGGTTGAAACCACCAGAAAAATGCGATTTTGACCATTTCTGAATAACCGTGGGCACTACACCCACGTTTGTTCGTAAGTGCCCATAAGAACTATTTCCGATACAGTTTTTGACTAGAAATTCTACAAAGATTGTTAGCCATCATATAAAAGTAAGGGTACAGTAATCAGCAAAAGCGTTGTTTTTAGATGGTGCGATGTGTGTATATTTCATCACGGATGTCTTTGGATTTGACCAAAAAGAAATTCATTACTGAAAATGGATGAATTACCTGTTCTCTCTCTCTCTCTCTCTCTCTCTCTAATGTCATTTATTGTTCGTGATAACTTTTATAGAGATCATTTGGTTGAGATATAACGATTTTTCTAAAATGTTGACCGAATTATTTTGAATAACCGATCTTTTTCAAAAAACTGCGTTATTAACCAGCAATTTTATTAACATTTTAAAAAGCTGAGTTTATTGCCTTTAATTCTTTTTAATTTGCCCTTTTTTTGGAAAAATATTTGATCGAAAATTTTGAATATAAGTCTCGACAAAATAAGGAAATCGGTTTCAATTGTATTCCTAAAACCTTTGCGGAATATATTTTTGACAATCAAGGAAAGTATTTACGCTTCAAGGCCAACAAGTCTTTGTCAGTATATTATTTTAACAAAACCATAAAATCGTTAGGTAGGCTATAAATTCTAAAAATAAGATATTGAGGCGTATTTTGGCCTCAAGGTTGATTAATATATGGCTAACGATTTTATGGTTTTTTTTAAAATAATATACTGACAAAGACTTGTTGGCCTTGAAGCGTAAATACTTTCCTTGATTGTCAAAAATATATTCCGCAAAGGTTTTAGGAATACAATTGAAACCGATTTCCTTATTTTGTCGAGACTAATATTCAAAATTTTCGATCAAATATTTTTCCAAAAAAAGGGCAAATTAAAAAGAATTAAAGGCAATAAACTCAGCTTTTTAAAATGTTAATAAAATTGCTGGTTAATAACGCAGTTTTTTGAAAAAGATCGGTTATTCAAAATAATTCGGTCAACATTTTAGAAAAATCGTTATATCTCAACCAAATGATCTCTATAAAAGTTATCACGAACAATAAATGACATTAGAGAGAGAGAGAGAGAGAACAGGTTGGTAAGACATTTAATTAATCCGACTATATAGTACATATGAACATAGATAATATGAAGTCATATTTTCACTTGTAACTAAGTGCTATAGCACTAATAAAGAGCGTTCAAATGATAGAGATAAAAACATCAGTATAGTATCAGTTGTCAACCTCTGGTGTCCCCAAAACAGGACTTATGACATGCTTTTAGTAGCGAAATACTAAAATAGCTTTCGAAGCAAGATTTACGAAAATTATGCTGAAATCGACTTAAACGGTTGGTTCGAACAAAATATCTACGAAACTGAATTTTGAAAATCTGATCTGACGGCGTGTGGGATTTTAAAATGATTAAGTAAAAGAGGTTTCATGAAAATTGACTTATTTCTTCAGTATGTGCAGTCACAGAATTAAAAAATATTCTTCCATAAATGAAGATAGTAAATAAAAATTTAATAAAATATTAAGGCATAGATTTGTCTTCCGTACTACGTCAAGACATTGAAATACAACAATAGGTCATTCAATTCTTAGCAATCTGCTGTTCGATATATAAACATTCGCAAGATTAAACTATTGTCTTGGTATCAAAAATGGTATAACGGCTCAGTTGTCGATTATATGCCAAGTAAGTATCTTAATAATATTCAAATTAATTTTTACTTTTTTTCTTAAACGTATTTTTTCTTTACTTATTGCTATTCGAAATGGTTCGAGTAGCTAACTACCTACAACATTGACGTCACAATATATCGAACGTTTTTTCAAATCACAAAAAATTGTAGAATATTAGTTCCTATGTAGCGAATACACATTAAATTTCCTTGTTACCGGTGAACACACTGAATGAGTTTGTGCCATGCAGTAGCGTTCTATCCTTTGCAAGAGCAATGGTGCACATGT
Source organism: Meiosimyza decipiens (assembly GCA_963680825.1). Taxonomy (NCBI): domain Eukaryota; kingdom Metazoa; phylum Arthropoda; class Insecta; order Diptera; family Lauxaniidae; genus Meiosimyza; species Meiosimyza decipiens. The sequence goes on along the minus strand of OY804258.1, from coordinate 140,075,806 downwards.
GCGATAAGAAAATTGAATTAATCAATAAGAAATTAAATGTACTCAGCTGGTAATTTTAGCTTAGAACGTTTTTTAGAAAAGTATAAAATCAATGCATTTCCAAACAGGATAACAGTCTTCTCTTGGCTTCGAAGTTGTACACAAGCATCGAATACAAAGCAGCATATAAAGTGTATATAGCAGTAAAAGAAAATAAAAATTGTGCTAAAGTTCTTCATTAGCCGGTTTTTCACATCTAAAAAAGTTAAATAAAAAAGTGTCTTTGGTGACAATGGTATTTAAATTTTGGCAGTTGAAAGCAGCTGTAATTTTTGTACTTTTGGGAACAAGCCTTGCACTAGTTGATTTTCGAAATTGTGAGCGCGAAGTTTGCTACGAGCGCATTGGAGTTAATGGACCTGATCATAAATGGATTTGGTCCCACTCAGCTCGTGATTATAAGGAAAACGTAATTGGTGCAAATTCAGGACAATTATTTCGATCAACTGTCCAACAATTTCTCTCTCTGTCAGAAAACCAGCAGGAAGTAGGACAGCGAGTAATCGGTCAACGTTTTGAAGATCAAACAGATCGTCAAAAAGAATTTCGACAGCTTGTTGACCGAGAATTTTCAAGACGTGTGAGAGACAATGCAGAACAACGAGAAGATAGATCAGTTGGGCATGAGCAACTCGTTGAGCGACGAAATTTTATTCAACTTGATGATGATCGAAGAAACCGCCGAGAGGATTTAATACAACTAGTTGATCGCAAGACTTCAAGAGTTAGTGATAATAATGACGAACGACTAGAACCCAACCAACGAGTTAATATTGAAGAAAATCGCAAAGAATTCCACCGACTCGTTGATCAAGAAAAATCAAAACGTTTTGACGACCGTGAAGAACGACGAGAAGCCAACCTACGCATTGTTGATCATAAAGAACGTTTAGAAGGCTCTCGACAACTGATTGACCGAGAATCAAAACAAATTGATAACAGTGAAGAGCTACGTGAAACTACTCGAAGAGTTGATAATCGAGAACAATCCAGAAAACTTGGTAGCAAAGAAATTTCAACAAGTGGGATTGATCGTGAAGAACGACGGGAAGCCAACCAACAAGTTCGAGAAAAACGTGAAGTAGTTTCCCGACGACTGGATGATCGAGAAACACCACGTCAACATAATGAGCATACCGAACAAGAAGAAACTACTCGTCGTGTTCATGATGTTAAAGAACGACAAAAAACCACTCAAGTTGATGATGAAAACGACCGTCAAGAGGACTTCCAACGTTCGCTTGACCGAGAAATTCCAAGACGAGAAATCACACGGCTAGTTGATAATCGAAAAGATCGCCGAGAAGAATCTCAACGACTTGTTGAGAGAGAAGCATCAAAAAGTGTTGATGGTCGTGAAGAACGACGAGAAATCACACGCCAAGTTGAAAATAAAAATGATCGTCAAGAAGGATTCCGACATTTTGACCGAGGAACCTCAAGGCTTGTTGATGATAGTGAAGACCGACGAGAAATCACTCGACTAGATGAGGGGATAGACGAACGTATTAATGATCGTGAAGACCGGCGAAAAATTCAACGGCAAGCTGATAGGAGAGAATATTATCAAGAAAGATCTGTTGCTCGAGAAATATCAAGACATGTTGATAACCGTGAGGAACGACGAGAAACCACGCACCGTGTTGACAACCATGAAGAAAGTCAAAAAATTACACGGCAAGGTGATGAGAGACAAGGCCACCAAGTAGGATCTCCAAGACTTATTGATCGAGGAACCTCAAAGCGTGTTGATTATCGCGAAGACCGACGAGAAATTACTCAACAAGTTGGAGTGAAAGAAGATCGTCTAGAAGAGTTCCGACTACTTGCTGGCCGAGAAACTTCCAGACGTGTTTATGATCGTGAAGACCCACGAGTAACTCAACGGCGAGCTGATGAGAGAGAAGATCGTCAAGAAGAATCTATTGACCGACAAACAACAAGACGTGTTGATGATCGTGAAGACCGACGAGAAATAACAAGCCGTGTTGAGAACCATGAAGAAAGACAAGAAATCACACAAGGTGAAGAGAGAGATGATCTCCAAGAAGGATCCCGAAGACTTGTTGACCGAGAAACCTTAAGGCGGTTTGAAGATTCTGAAGACCGACGAGAAATCACTCGACGAGTTGAAGAAAGAGAAAATCGCTTAGAAGAGTCACGACGAGTTGTTGAGCGAGGAATCTTAAAGCGTGTGAATTATCGTGAAGACCGACAAGAAGTCACACGACAAGTTGATAAGATAGAAGATCGTCAAGAAAGATCTGTTGATAAAGAAACATCCAGACTTGTGAAACGGGAGTCATCAAGACGTGTTGATGATCGTGAAGAAAGTTACAAACTCACACATTTAGATAAGAGAGAGAATTACCTACGACTTGCTAATCAAGAGACCTCCAGACGTGTAGATGATTTCGAGGAACGAGAAATCACTGAGCGAGCGTACGACAGGAAAGATCGCCGGGAAGAATTGCGCCAACATGTTGGCCAAGAAATCTCAAAAAGTGTTAACGGCCGTGAAGACGGTCGAGAAATCATTCAACGATTTGTAGAAAGAGAAAATCACCAACTTGGCGACCGACAAGTCTCGAGACGTGTTGATGATACTGAAGAGCGGCAAGAAGTCACACGACGAGGTGATGAGATAGAGAATCACTTCGAAAGATCTCAGCGACTTGCTAACCATGAAATCTCCAGGCGTGTAGATGATTCCGAGGTACGAGATTTCACTCGTCGTGTTGATCAAAGAGGAGACCGCCTAAAAGAGACACGCCAACTTTTTGGCCGAGAAACCTCCAAACGTGTTAATTATCGTGCAGAGCAACGAGAAATTTCTCAACGATCTTTGGAGAGAGAAAGTCGCCGAGAGGGATCCCTCCAATTTGCTGACAGAGAAACCTCGATACGTGTTGATGATACTAAAAAACGGCTAGAAAACACACGGCGAGTTGATAAGAGAGAGAATCAGAACAAATCATCCCGACAACTTGTTGACCAAGAAGCCTCCTGGCGTGTAAGTTATCGCAGAGAACGTGAAATCAGTCAACGAGCTGATGAGAATCGAGAAAAATCTAGCCAACTTGTCGACCGAGAAACCTCAAAACGTGTTAATGGTAATGAAGAACAACGAGTAATCTTTATTCGATCTATGGATGGAGAAAATAACCGAAAAGAGTCCCGCCAACTTGTTGACCGAGAAACCTCCAGACGTGTTGATGATCGTGAAGAGCAACAAGAAAACGCACAGCAAGCTGATGAGAGAGATCGCCAGAAATATCGCCGACATTTGGACCGGGAATCATCAGACCATTTTGTTGGTCGTATAGAACGACAGGATATTCGAGAAGGTCGCAACGAGGAGCTCCGACGGCTTATCAACCAAGAAACTTCAAGTCGAGCTGATGATCGTGCAAAGCAACGAGAAATTTCCCAACAATCTTTTGATGGAAAAAATCACCGAAAAGAATCTCGCCGAGTTGATGATCATAAAGAGCGACAAGAAAACTCACAGCGAGCTGATGAGAGAGATCGCCAGGAATATAGTCGACAATTTGACCAGGAAACATCAGACCGATTTGTTGGTCGCATAGAACGACAAATTATTGGAGGAGAACGTCGCCAGGAGTTCCGACGGCTTACTAACCGAGAAACTTTAAGACGAGTTGATGATCGTGAAGAACGAAAAACCAATGAAAGATTTGTAGATAAAGAGGATCGCAAAGAAGCATTAGATCGACTAACTGACCGAATATCATCAAGAAGTATTAATGATCTTAACGAACGACTCGAAATCACACGGAGAGCTGATAAGGTTGAGGACCGCCGCGAAGGGTCCCGACGACATGTTAACCATGAAACCTTAAGAAATGTTGATGGAGAAACTTTGAGTGGTGTTGATGGCCGTGAAGAACGACAAGAAATCACACGTTGTTTTGATGCCCGAGAAGAATCCAAATTTGTCGACAGAGAAATATTTAGACGTGCTCTAAATCGTGAAGAGAGACTAGCAGTTACCCGGCGTGATCATCGCGAAGAACGACTGGAAAGTACTCTGCAAGTTAATGGATGTCAAGAAAACTCAGGTCAGCATATTGACCGCGAATTATTAAGGCGTGTTGGTGGTCGTTCGGACCGAGAATCCACTCGTAGAGCTGATGACAGACTAGGTGGTCATGAAAACTTTCGTGGATCCTTGCAACGAGTTGAATATAAATCTTTTGACCAAATTCATTTAGGAAATGATAGAATAACCGAAATGAAAACAAAATTCCTGCCCATACCAAAACGTGACTACTTTGCATTTGGACAGGGTGCTCTACTGGCATTTGTGATAATGAAAACATTAACTGGTGGTAAAATTCATATGAAGTAAGTCCTTCGGAAGAACTTAAGTACTGTCATATGTTTAATAAAATTAATTATGATCTACTTATTTTTTGCAACAGGGATAGCTTCGTTCAAAAACTTTTGAAAGCTGTGAAACTAGTTGAAAACTAAAATCTGAACGATATTTGACGAATCCATAAGCAAACTTATGACAATGAAAAGCAACCAATGTATATATTGAACGTGTGTACCTAAAGCAAATTAAATAATCATATGTTAATTAAAAAATTTAATTAAAAACTTAAAAATACTACAAATGTATATTATTACTAAAATTGTTATTTATTATATTGTACATTACATCTAACGCAATAAAAATGCGAACTGCAAAATCAAGTTTTTTCGTTGCCAATATGAATATACTAAGTTCAATTCATACAACAAAGCTGCTTAATTTAAGCCAGCTCTATGTTTATTCGCTCCTGAATTTCTTTTTGGGTCTTTGGTCCAACATTTGTAGCGATGGGTACTGGTGGTGCAGCTTCTTTATTTGCATCTTCGCGAGGTATTTTACTGTTATTTCCCAGAGCACGCACCATTTTCACCATGTCGTACTCTTGTAATTCGGCCAATTTTAGCGGTATGCTTTGTAACTCTCGCTTGCGCATTTTGTAAGGCAAACGTAAACTGCTTGGTTTTTAAATAATTTCTGCCAACAATTAATTGTAAATAAAACAATTGATTCAATAAACAGCTGTTATGTGTCAAAAGGAAAAAGATGTACGACGAATAGCGTTAAAACCCTAACGTCAAAATGAGAAAACCAACCTGTCATTGATTGACTGATACACTTTTTAATTCATTTTGTTAGACAGCGTTTACAGGAGGAAACTCTTGAAAGAAAGTTTTCCTGTTTGTTGGCAAGAAGGGAAAAACGAAAGGGTGGTGTACAGAATTTGTCGTACACGCGAAATCCCTTTCGTTCTATTCTTTAGCTGATATTATGCTTTGAGTTTACGTTTGTTGTGGTGGGTTGAAGCAGTAATTGCTTTGAAATTTTCTTGCACAAACAAATTTTAGTTTCCGTGTGTAAACGCGAAAGAAATTCACAAAAGAGAATAGACAAGAATTTCTCAGACCGAATTTGCTCGTATAAACGTTGATTTACATGGACTTTCAGGGCTGTACTTTTTTTGGGTGCTTATATGTATAACAGTTTGAGGAACTTGTCAAAACTCTGAACGTTTTTGTGCTGTGTTATGCCTAAACCAAAATAGACGTGAATAGACGCTACGAGTAAGTTCGAGTATATGTAAACTAATGTTAATAACCAAAATAAACAAACGTAACTGATCGAAAGTGAACGAAACATTTGACGAGACGTGTTGCTCCGTAAGGACCGAACTTGAAACCGTCACTACTCGTCATAATAGCTGTTTCGATTCGTTGCCTAGCGTAACATTTTGGGTTATATGTCAAAACAGACGTAACGACTGCAAACGTTCATTCAGCTGCTATCGTCTCGTCACGTCTATTTTGGTTAAGTCTTTAGAATACAAACTCAAAAATGTTCACGTGCATTCGTCTCAAACCCGGTTCTCAACATAAGACTTTTAAGTGTTCTTGAATATTTTTTCAAGCTTGCAAGAAGTTTTAGTTTCTTTCTTTCCAAAAGTTTTTTGTGGTTATGTGATTAATGCAGCCTATATATATATCCTAAGGAAGCTCATCTATAAGTTTTTTTAATTCTCATGTTAAATTGATGAATTTTTGAGGATCTTGCAGAAGAAATTATAAATGTCGTGGCAAGCTTAAGATTCGGAATTAATTAAAAAAACCGCAATATTTTGTCAACAGCAGCATCGAAGGTTAATATATCAATAAATTAATGTCGTTTAATACAAAATTTAAGCAGGTCTCAGCATAGCCCACTCTATCTACAAGGCTATGAAACCAGCATTTAAGCATAACATATGTTTGATTTGGACAGCTGACGTATGGAGGTTAATGGTTGTGATAAAAAAAAGTATGTTCCCCTACATGGAAATTCGTAGAAATTTTTGATACTTTATGCTTTTTTTTTATTTTTTTTGTTACTGTAGAAAAACTTCAGTACTTACCATATATTTCCACTTACTGATACACAAATTTCGTATATTAAAAATTATCAGGCTCATGACATGGCGTAGATGTGTAATTTAATCAACAAAATAAATAATACAAAAATACTGATATCAAAAAGTATACAACAAAGTTGAAGTTAAAATTAATAATCATAAGATTTTGACGTTATCTTCAAAAGATTCTTACTACTAAAATGTATTCCTGTACATTTTACCATTTTCCACGCTCAGAGAACATTATATGCTTGTCATTATTGATTTTGACATTTTTGTTTCGCAGTATTTTCTGAACGCTACCCTGCTCGTTGTTCGTTACTGTCAAAAGTGCTGTTATTTGTTCGACGTGAATTCAACGACACGGCTGACATTCGCTTATTTCTAGTTTTGGTGATTTATGGATGGCACTATCTTGTGCTCGACTTTTCTTTTAATTAAATTAAAAAAAAATGTTGCGAAGAAACAAAATGAATATAATTTGTGTTTTAAAGAATTAAAAAATTGATAAAAGAATGAAATCAAAGTGGAATTGAAAATTAAGTAAAAATGTACAAAGAGTAAAGTGTGAGAAATCTTAAAGGAAAAAAGAAAAATTAAAAAAATGCAATAAAAAAAGCAAGAGTGAAAAAAATACAAAAACCTCAAATAAAAGAAAAAAGAAAAATTATCGTTTTGCTCAGTGCGATAAAATCAAGGAAACTGATTTAATTATATCAACAGCAACATATATCCGACTGCGTCTTCCAGCCCCGAAATCACGCCACAGTTGTTGCTTGGGAAATAGTGCACTCGACAGATAATTCTACTATCGTTAGTCAGACTACGCAAGCGAATCAAAGTACATTGTCCCCACCGGACCCGCTGCTGCTACATATCCAACTAAGGTGTCTCCACGAAAAGGCAACGTCGAAGCACGACGGCTCATTTCCTTTCCTGCGGCTACGAAATTCCAGCACAAGTGAAAGTTGCCAGCAGCTGCTTGTCTTGGCTGTGCTTTAATGTGCTTTCGTTTATTTGTTACTCTTGTTACCATTAAACCAACTGCTGCAGTTTCAACTCGTGTTTGACCACTTAATGGAATTTACGTCATAGCTTGTGCCTATTGCTTTTTATCGTGAGTTTCTCAAAAAGTTAGCGCCGCTAGCGGAAGCAATAGTTTACGCTTATAAAGTTGCAATCAACTTTTGCTCTAATTTTTATTTCAACGGATTTAACTGGAAGCAGCACAACGCTTTTGGATCAATCACCATGGGGCTGCTCATTTCGAAACTGTGGAGCATGTTTGGCAATGAAGGTAAATTTTGTAATGTAATCAGTTTGTGTTACCTTTCACCGTTATAATTAAGTTTGGATTTTACTAATACTGGGTGTCCTTATTAATTTTGCCACTAAAATCTTAACCCAGAAACTAAAAATGAGTAAACTGAGAGAATAGATCGGTCCAGCTAAATTTTTAGAGCGACATTTAGTTTGACATTGAAATTATCATGCAAAAAGTTCTCATCATTATTGTGTACTCTAGAGAAGCTAAGGGTTACGATCAAAAAACTTTGAATGGCCAGTAAGGGAAATTTAGCCATGGCCCTCATGGCAAATTTGTGATATATTTGCTTTATATTCATTAGTCATTATGGTGATATGAAATATTGATTATCAATAAATAATTGCTTGAAACTTTATGTTTTTTACAGAAGATTTTTTTTGGCTGTAAAACATTAAACATGAAAAAAAATTACGTCTTAATATACAATTTTGAGGGCAAAGGCAAAATCATAAAAAAAAGTTTATCAGCCCAAAAAAATAAAAAAAGGGTAAGGTTATTTTGCGCAGTAAATCCTTAAAAGATATATCAGATTTCAAATACTCCATTCAGATTATTTAAAACTTGAAATATATCTAATTTTTAGAAGATATTTAGACCATAATCTTTTGGGTAGATCGCAAAACTCAGGTACTGAGCTCCCTATTTGAATGCGGCTTTGCTTGACTGATAAAAGATAACCAATAAAAAAGAATGGTGTATCGGGAACTAAGTATTAGTATCGGCAAACGCTTCTATATTCTTATCAAATCGTGTGAAAGTCTTATGTGAATGAAAAATGTCTCGTATGCCAGTGCTGGTTTGTACCACAAAATGTTCCAATATCAAGTGCAGTATAATTCTCTTGATAGCTTTACCAGAGCGCCAACTTTCCCTACAAAATTTTTTACAAACATGTGTATGTTTATTTAGTTTTTTTTTAATTGAAAACAAACCAACAAAAAATTTGTCCATCTTTCTCCAATTATTTTAAAAAGCATACATTCTATCGTGGGCTTGTAAGTGCTTTCTTAGATATTTTTATCTAAGTTTGATCATCTTACTGATGAGTTAACAAAGTTTGGTAAAATAAGGTTAGTATTCTGGGGTTAATATTGCTTTAAAAAATGTCCAAAGTAATGCTATTGTTTGCCGAAAAATTTAAGACTCGCAATACACTCCAAGTATAAAGACTCATAAACAAACAAAAATTGGAAAATGAAAAAAATATTGTTACTGCGTAAAAATTATTAAAATTAACCTCATTAGGCATAACACATCTGAATTTATGGAATCTTTCAAAAAAAAAATTAGCGCAACTCCTCAGATGTTGACAATGAAAAGCCATTCAAATGCAATGAATCAGACATTGACCCAAGTGGTCGCAAAGCTGACGGACATGGAAGCGTTTGTTGTGTAAATAAAATAAATAAAAATCAACGAAAGCAGTTGTAGTCTTATATGACAAATATGTTTCTTTTTTGGGATATCAGTATCCGAAAAACAGCAAAATAAGGTGTCAAATGCTTTTATTTTTACTCAAATAGTTAGCTGGTTAAATAAAACAAGTTTGCGGTTATACTCGCAAATACAAAAGTAAAACAATTCGATTGACAACAAAAAAAATATGTTAAAATTTTAAATGACAGAGCTAAAACAAAATGATATATAAAATCGAACGACCTTGCATGTTAGAATGCATAAAATTGCTGAAAAGCAAAAATAACAACAAAAATCTAGAAGACTTACGTTTTTCGTTTTAGTTAGTTATTAGTTATTTAGGTTTATGCCACAATTGATTTGAAATCATTTTGCTTGTTAGCAAGCTGACGAACGTGTTAATGACGGTATGAAAAAAAAAAAAAATGAAATCAGTTAACAACAAAGCGAATTTGTATAAGATCGAAATTCTTAATAGCGCTTGATTAAAAAGTGGATTAAATTAGCAAATAAACAACAGAATATTTGCATAGGCATGTACGCAGTTTGAGGTTTGAAAAAAAAAGTTGAATTTTTTCGTCGCAAAAAGTCATAGAAAGATTTTAGAGAGCGTTGCTTTTTTTTCAAATAAAGAAATTGTATGTTACTTAGTTATAAGTAAGTGAGTCAGTCTTTCGTAACTGACTGCCACTCCTACCTAGTTATAAGTGAAAATTTTTATAATTCTGCTAAAAGGCAGTAGTGCAATCTATTTGTTAAGGAGACCCATTAACTCAGCAAAGCAAAGTTAGCCGAATGCAACGAAACCAATGCCATAATTTAGGGCTTATTAAGTGCTAATTTAGTGCTATAAAAAAAAATTTAGTGCTGCACGAATTCTTGAAGAAATTAAGGTTTTTGCTAGCTGAATGAGAAGCTAGCAAAGCATATATGAAAATTTTTAGCAGAACTAAATTTAACCAATGCCATAATTTAGTGCTTAGTAATTGCTAATTTAGTGCTGAATGGAAAAATTTAGTGCTGCATGATTTTTTGAGAAAATCGTGGTTTTTTGATTTAGCTACGTTAGAAAACGTTAGCAGAATTCAATTTAATCCATGCCATAATTTAGTGCTTAATAATTGCTAATTTAGTACTGAATTGAAAAATTTAATGCTGCATGAATTTTTAAAAAAAATTAAGGTTTTACTAGCAGAATGAGAAGCTAGCAAAGCATATTTGAAAACTTTTAGCAAAATTAAATCAAACCAATGCCATAATTTAGTGCTTACTAAGTGTTAGTTTAGTGCTGTAAAAAAAATTTAGTGCTGCGTGAACTTTTGCGAAAATCGCGGTTTTTTTATTTTGCTAGCTGCATAAGAAGCATATGTTCACGCAGCACTAAATTTTTTTTACAGCACCGCACTAAATTAGCACTTAATAAGTACTAAATTATGGCATTAGTTTCGTTACATTCGGCTAACTTTGCTTTGCTGAGTTAATAGGTCTTTGTTAAGGTACATCCTGCACTTAAATCATATAAAAAAATAAAGTAGATATATGTGTATTTTGAATTAAAATACGTAGTTAATTATTGTCTCTTGTGTTAAGGACGTTAACGTTGGTTAGAAATTTGTTTGAATCTGATACTACTTAACTAAACGGATTGCGAATTTGAGTTGTAAATGCTCGATTGTATGAATGTCTCACTTGCCGAATCGATTTACCGCATTTTCTGAATTTTTTAAAGTTTTGTGTCAAAGCACCTAACAAATTTCCCTAAAAAATAAGTATAGAAAAGTGTATATATTCTTGATCAGCGTTACCACCTGAGTCGATTTAGCCATGCCCGTCTGTCTGTTCGTCGGTGTGCCTGCTTGTCTGTCTAAAAATCTTGATTTCGGAAAGACTAAGCGAAATAATTGAATAAAAACTTCTAAACGCTGTACTGAAAGGTATATTTAAGGTTATGGAAACATATTTCACAGAAATAGTAAGAATGATTCGAAAAAGTTCTGGAGAGAGAATAATATAAAGTACATACATATTTAGTTAATGAAATCAAATTTCACACAAATACAAGAAATGGTTCGGCCAAGCATCAGACAAAAAATTGGCGAATTTCGAAAAGTGAGCGATGCAGCCCCCATGCAAGCATAAGCTTCAAAACGCTACACAAAGTAAATAATTAAAATAAAAAAAATCAGTCAGCACGTAGTGTTGTGAAAAAAATCCCCTTTTAATAAGAATTTAAGACTTACGCGCATTTTTGCTGTTGAAGCGGTGTAGGTTATTTAATATTTGGCGAAGACAAAGAGAACACCCTCGAACACAATCGATTTGGTCAGTGAGCCATATAATATGGGTTAAATTGTCTAATTTGATACCTTATTGACCGTAAATTAAAATTTTAGTTATATAAATGCAAAAAAAAATCACGGTGTACTTACTTAGTTATTTAAGTTTTTGATTGTATTTTTTTACTAAGTCAATGTTTGCTGACTAGCAATAAAACTAAGATACCAATATTTAGTAAGATACAAAATTACATAAAATTACTAAATTTATTTTCTTAACCCCTAGCGGTACCATGGGGTGCGAACGCCTCCACGGCATTTTCGAAAAAGCGTGATTTTTCTAATAAACCCAAACTTAGCCCCATGTAGCACAAAAAGTTTTTGAAAAATAATCATTAAATTTCAACATTCATTCAGCAGTCATTTCAGCACTCGTTCACAGTTATGAAGTTTAAAATTGGAAATTCGGTTATTATAACTTTTTTCAACGTGGGGTCGTGAAAGACCCCAAAGTGCCAGACTGCTATAATATTGAAGTGGTGCAGCTGAGGGATAAAAATTCAATTGAGCTCAAAAGTGCCAGTTGATATTTTGTCCAGATTCAACTCATTTTTTAGGGCAACGCAAAAGCTTAATCTGCTCCCATTGGTGCTACACTCAGTGAAAAATATCTATAAACAATGAATACTTAATGGCCCCATTAATTTAATAGTTAAGAAAATAATATTAACCCATTGAGACAATAGTTTTCATGCAAAAGTAAGATTTGTACTAAGTAGTTTTTGTAGAATCGATTCTGCGTTTAATAACTTTAAAGTGAATCAGTTAAACTTTTGATTAATTTAGTTATGGTATTGTACTATTTATTTCATAGTCATCGCATTCATGTTTGTGTTTTCACCAATTTCCCAATTCCATTTGAATTGTTCAATTTTGTCTAGTAAAACATCAACCTTCTGTAGCCGAGTTAGCTAAGGAACTTTTCTAGAAACGAAGCAGATTTAAACCTTAGTCGAATCAAGTTATGTTATTCAAATCAGTTTTATTATAAATAAAAATTGTATGCAACTAGTATTAAATTAAATAAAAAACTCGTACGCGCTGCGTCCAATCCAAATGTTCTAACTACCGGCATAAATACTTATAAAGTTATTTCATTATCATCAAAATTAAGTATAAATGAATTTATTATGAAATAGAAAAATAAACAATACGACAACCTCATTAAGATTTAGAGGATAAATCTTCGTAAAATACTATTAGTTAAATTTATGCCAATTCTAATGGATTTCATCGTATTTTTCTCTGAGTGTACAAATATTTAATTTTGGTAAGCAAAATTACCTCAAATTATATTGATAAATGACTTTCAGACCTTCTAAATGTTCTAGCCTCGATCTATTCGATATCAAATTTTTACAGGCATCCCCTAGTAAAGATCTACTAAAAATCTATACTTTAAACTTTAAGTAGAAATGTATGACTAATTATTCTAAGAGTCTGACATGTTAACGATTTTAAAGACCTAACTATTTATTCATTTGTTAGCATTACGTTTTCACATGACTTAGATATGCAAAGTATATCTACATAAAGCAAATACAAAACAAACTGATTTAAGAAGTAAGCCCAACCAGCAGAAAAAACAACACTAACAATGTGAAATCGTGTACATTTAATTTGTTCATACATTTTATTTGGATGTAAATTTGTGCCCAATTTTCCCTAACACACATACTCACAATTAACCCACATTTGCGTTTGCATTTGTTAGTAAAAATGAAGAAAAAACATAGCAAATAGAAAGGAAATTATGAATAAAAAATATTAAAAGTATGAATAGAGAGAGAATAGTGCTTGCCACTATGATCTACCAGTTGTTGTGCGGGGAAGACTTAAAATTTCACGCCAACAAACATTTGATGGTGAAGAAAAAAAAGCGTGGCTAGCTAACACGCTACTTTAAACTGACACAAAAATACGAGCAGTAAATATGAGCAATGAGAAAAATAAGTCAACTTTACGTCCTTTTCTGTCAATAGAAACGTACGATATGCCCTGGGGTGGGACACAAAGGTTAGACAGTAAAACGTGCGTTGGCATTAATGCGACAAGCAGACACACGAGAATTTCAATGACCTTGTACTGTGATTTACTTTGAACTCATTGGGGTTGCTGAGCCGCATCGTCGTCAACAACATCGTCATAAGCAATTGGCTGGGAGCTCAGTTTAATAAAAAATAAGAGCAAATATTGATATTTAATAGCTTTTTAAGTTATTGTTACCAAGCGCAATTTATTGTCTACATTAAAAAGAGCAATTAACTGTAATTTAAATAACAAAATTTTTTCCATAAAAAGAAGAAACCAGCAGCGGCAAAGTTTTTTGTAAACACCAAAATGATTTCAAAAGGAACAACATTTGTTGATATAAAAAATTATATTGTTAATAGATAAGATTGTAAACAGAGGTTCTCAATGTTTGCTTCGGGCTCATTTAAGTGTGCTTTTTAAACGGAATTTTTGGAAAAGTCAAGGAGGACACGTGTAGATGGTATATACGTTGCAATAATTTATAAGATTTTTTTATGGTAATCGCTTGTCATTTAAATCAGCATTAAATCAAATATAGCCCAAGTCACTTTCCTAAAAAAAAACAAATTTTCAAAAAAATGTGTGATCTTTGAATCTAGAAAACTAAAGTGTATTTTGAAAATAGATAAACAGAAGGGTCACGCCTGTATGTCTGACCCCAATCACTATTTTTGTACCGAGTTGAGTATCATTTGCTTTAATAGTTTTCCTATCATAACGTTACAAAGCTTTTGACTGGGCGGGAAGTGCTACGCCTATTAAAGAATATGTCAAAAATCATTAACCTATGCAAGGAAAATACACTCCTATGATAAATAGCTTGATGACATTTTTCGAGTTTAAAAAAACAGCGATTTGAAACCGTTGTAAAATCTTATAAAATTATGGTAGTAAAATTTTTAATAACAACCATTAAATTTTTCCTGAGAGAGTTTATGACAACTTGGGATTTATGTATTCACCTAAAGGGGTATTTTCTTTCTATTAGTAGATATATTTTGTAAAAGTTAAAATTTGCGTTTTTTGATTAAATTCCTTCCAATATAGAGCGAGTGATTACAATATTTTTTCGCATTGAATGCAAAATAAAAACCACCACATTTTGTTTTATAATTTAATATAAATTATTGATTATGCCAACAAAAATCACGAAAGTTAATTTATGTAAATTAACATTATTTTCTTTCGTTTTATTTTGGGTAAACTTAATTTAAAAATTTCTTTATTTTTTTGCGATTGTGCAATCTTATAAAATAAATTTCAGTTTCACTATCGTTTAGTGTGGGATTTCTCTCAAGTTATTTTCTTTTATCTTTTTCCAACTTCCGTCAAAAACAGTTTCATTAACATTTTGGAATTGTTTAACAAAAAGGTGGGCTTAGTTTTTGGCAATGGCAATGAATATTTTCAAATGATAACTATGACAAATTAGTTAAATAGTTCAATAACTCTTGTAAGCGTCATCCGAAAATTGTATTTAATTTCAAAATAAGCCTGTAGTTACCAACGATGAGTAAATGGTTAACGAGTTGTAACGCATTTTAAGTGCGTAACTATACATAAAATTAATTCAATCAAACTTAAATGAAAGAACAATAACAGAAACAAGCAAGTTTAATTAAAAGAGTTTGCTGACTTGGTTATAATATCTAAAATGGAACATTCATTGTTAAAATAGTTTTAAACTCAAAATATTCAAAAAATTATGTGCAAGTACTTTTGACCTGGTATTTTAGTTTTTATCATTATTATTGAGCTTACGCCACTTTCAAAATAAATAGCTGATTGTATGTCTTTAAAATTCCAACATTATAAACAATATACTCCACATATAGCGGTTTTTTCTTTGTATTAATTACAAAAATCTCATTAATTATATAATTAATATTTAAAAACGAATATCAAAGAAAACTTTTACGCAGTTGCTTGCTTGAATAAACAATTAAATAAAATTCAGTAAATTATGGTTTATTTTCAACCGTTTGAGCACGTCTAACATTATTGATGAATTTATCAGTTTTTTATACATAACATTTCGACTGAATATGCAGTATATACATTTTAATATTTTTTATAAACACTGTAGGTATCGATTACTTGCTTTAAAAATGCGTCCACTTGGTAACAGTTCAATAAAATTCCCCAATCTTTACCTTGAGTTTCGTGCAGCATCGTTGCGCATTATTAAAATTTTATTTATTTCTGTGCATTTGAAATTAATTTGTTCATTTATTTACACATGAGTTTTTTATTAAGAAATTAAAAAAAAAAATAATTAAAATATAACAAGTTTGCAGGCAATGTTGGTGTATTGCTATACTCACTATAGGTTAAATTAGGTTAGAGTAGTGACTTAGCTGGCATGCTATAAGTAGCACTAATTTTGCCGATTTAACACCACATACGTGACCCTACAAAACTGTTACAGAATGTTCTCAAAAGAATTAAAAAAACAACCTTGGTATTGCAGACATTCTTTGTATAAAGTATACGGATTTGCTAAATAAAACGAAACAAATGTATTTATGGGAAAATATGATACAAAAACCACCTTGCACAATTTGAACATAAAAGTTTGTGTAACTAATTCGAAATTAGATTCAAAAAAAATTTCTCTAAACGGTGTTGCTGATTGAAATGTCACAGTCATCACAAAAACTAAAGTCGGTTCATTTCTGCGTTTGGAAGCAAATACTTTTATTGAGCCATATGATCCGTTCATTTTGAAAGTGGGTTGGGTCCCCCTTCGTTGAAAAGAAAAAATTAAGCAAATGAAATTAAATCAAGTGTATAAAACATATTTCATTCTTTCTTCTCAACGAAGCGGAACTTGTGCCACTTTCAAAATAAAGGGCTCATATGTTCAAAAATTGAGAAACTTTTCCCAATCTAGTTACTCGATCTTCGAATTGTCAGCTATATATTATGTACAGTTTAGCATTTTATGACCCACTTTTCTGGAAATTCTTTTTATTTTCTTTATTTTCTTATCTGGACTAGATATCTGACAAGTATATTAAGTATCTCTTTCGAATGCTACTATCAAAAATGTATTTTGCTTGCAATAAAGATAAGCACATACGGAAAGAATAACATGTTTCAAAATCTGATAATAAAAAGTGGAAAATCCATTAACTCATTTTTGTAAAACAATCAAATGTGCGGCTCACTAAAAATAGCAAATGAACTTATTAAAATAACTGTGCATAAATTGACTCAGCTATCGTCATTTGTTAATCGATAATAATTTTAGAAAATGATAAAAAATTAAGCATTCATAAATTTTGTTTATCTTTAGCTATGACGTCATGTGTATAAATTATCGTGCTAACTGCTGAGTTTAAATTTATTTTGCTGAATAGAGTTTTAATTCACTTTCAATTAACTTAACTTGGATGAGAGTAGGAGTTTATTATTTCATTTAAGTGCAGTCCACAGGTCTACGAATAACGGGGTCACGAATTTTGTTAAGCGTTGAATCCGAAGCTGAACTCGAAATGGCTCATCTGGTCAGGATTTTCAAATAGCTTGGGCTTTTTTCACCATTTCCGAAATTTTTAAAAAATATTTCAAAACTATTCCACCTATTTAACATTTTCAAAAATTCGACTGGAATTGACAACTGTACGTCCAGTTTGGGTAGTAACAAACAAGTTTCTCCCTTATCGCTTGTCAAGAATGAGATCAATAACTTATTTTAAGCGAAATCGTTCAAATTTACACTGAGTGTTTAAAGAGAGGCGATGAAGTAGGAAGAGGTTTTCAATCTCATGAGCTTTCTTTCGTCGAACCAAACCATTGTAATTAGTATCAAGTGGAATTCTCTAAAGTCGTTAGAATGCCTTCAAAATAATAGGATATCTTCGCAACAAAAGTAAAAAAGGACTTTGTATGATATTGCCAAAAAATTAAACTGACCCAAAACCATAACGATGCCGATTTAAAAATAAAAACAATTTTGTAAGTGGATACATGTGTCCTTTAAAATCATTCCTTACTTTTTTTTTAAATCAAGTCTATGTACTGCTCTTTTAGAAAGCTGAACAACAAGTTTCTACTTTTATTTTTTTTTTGTCAACGCAAATGTTAAACCTCGAGCGTTACCTGGTAGCAGATTATAAACATTTTTTTTGAGTCATGTGCAATCTTAAATCAATTTGTGCGAAATTTAGCATAGGCACAAATTTTGTAACATAAAACCATTTTAAAATTCAACATAAACTTGCATGTGAATCAGGCAGCAGATTAATATCTCCACCGTTATAAAAACCATGTACTGACGACTTGGTTAACTTAGTTGCAATGTGTTTTGCCAGGCAATAGCAACTGCTGTTGATATGAAAATTTTAAAACAGCTGACCGACTTTAAAAAGATTAAAAAAAAACAAATTGATTAGTTTTATTATTTATTGTTATTTAGTAGATAACAATAATTTAATTCCAAATGGAAACGATTTATTTTAATAAGCAAAATATCAAACACTTTTCAATAAAAGTCTATATAATCTATCAACAACTACCACTATTTTACTATATAAAAGCTTTTTAGTATCAAAAGGTTATCTTTTCAAATGATACTACGTATTAAGTTAACAAACTGCCATCTTTGTGTTAGCACAGTTATGAAGATACTTTAAAAAAAATTGTTTATTTAAATGCTTATCTCATAAAACCAACCAGTGCTTAATTATATTGATATGTACTTGCTTGTAAAAGAAACAAACACGTGAACATATTACTGAAAGCAAAATAAACATCTATACAATAAGTATTAACGAATTTACATGCATAAATAAAAGAAAAACTTAATTAAATTTCCACAAATTGACATAGGTCAGTAATAAAGAAAAAAATAAATAAACAAACAAAAATTAATACAATCAACTGAATGTTCTCATTTGGTTGGTTGATTGTGCCGGTGGCCTTTGCTGACATAATCGCTAACAGTACTAAAGTCAACTTTGACAGCTTGTGTTAAATGTGTTCTTTGTTTGTTTTGTTACTTGTTCTTATGATACTATCATATATTAATTTCATTTTCGAACCGATCTAATAATGACGAAAATGTGCCTTAATGAACACAAGCGGGTTGGAGCCAAGAGCTTTCGTTCTTTCTTTTAATCGAATATAAAGAAAAAATCAAGAATATCGGTATCATGTCGTAGTGGTGCAATTAACGTCATATGAAACCGTATGTTTAGCCTAATGAGTTTTAGTTAAAACACACACTTTTAAAGCTTTAAAAATAGCTGCTGTATTCCTTGTTCAAATAGTTCACAAGTTTTAGACTTCACTAGGACTAGTCAATTTTTGTAGACACGATTCTTTTTGATGTTCGCTCCAAAATGCAAAAACCTTTAATTAATTATGTTTACGCGCCTATTTGAACATCTGTATGTCTAAAATCATCTGGAGGTATTTGTCAAATCTGATATTGGCTGAAATACTTTTTCAATGCATTTCGTTTTCAGAATACTAAAATCCGGATGAGGTCAGCTCGTAAAGACCAATCTCGTTTCTCCCAATGATGTCTAAACTTTTTGTAATAATTCTATTAAAAGGGTTGAGTTCTATAATTGAGCGAAAAAAAATTATATCAAACCATCAATTCAGTTCATCATCAAGCTCATCATGTAACCAACATAGTAGAGAAATCGTTTAAAGTGTTTTCAGCAGTTTTCCTAGATGTATCACAAGCCTTTAACAAAGTATGGCACGAAGGTCTACTCAAAAAAATTGAACTGTTCCTCCCATATGAATACAACACAATTCTAAAGTCATATATATCTGATAGATGATTCATTTGTTCTTTGCCACTCTACATCGTTTCATACAATTTCCACACTCCAACTCAGCCAAATATTTAGGCATGACATTAGATGCAAATCTGCGCTGGAATGAACGGGAGGAACTCAATTTAAGGTTCAATTCGATGAAATGGCTACCAGGCCGACGCACTGCTTTAAGTATCCAAACCAAAATTAAGGTGCGCAACTCTGGGGATGTACTTCCAACTCCAATAAAAAATTAATCCAAAATTTTCAAAACACTACACTAAGCGCAATAACGAATGCTTGGGTGCAAACACAGTTGCAGATGAGATAAAATTCTATGCCAAGGCTCAACAAGAAAGAACCCGAAAGCATGTTAATGCAGAAACTCAATCGATGCAACGCCGATTAAATCGCACAAAGCCTTTTGACGTGGCTCAAGATGCTTAATAGCTTCCGTTAAGATAATTGGTCAGTTTTATGTTTACCGAAACCTTGATATAATTAAATCAATATAGAAAAATTGCTTCATTGTATGTATATCACATATTTATTGAATTAGAGTGAAACCAAATAAAAAACATGCATTTCGTCTACCTTTTCTCCATTTGTTTTTTATTTTGTGTTTTTTATATAACTCTTAATATTAGCTAATCGACTTTCTAAAACAATATATGTGCCCATCACGTCACAATTTTTTTAAGTTCACTCAAAGTTACGGGTTTATCATAAAAAATAGTGACCTGATTGAGGAGTAGTTGATCAGTACAAAATTACCTTTTCAAACTATTATAAAAAACTATTATATTTTAAATTAATTTGTGAGTGATTTTTCGTATTTTAATTTGTGCTTTCTTTTGCATTTTCAGAACACAAACTCGTAATGGTTGGCTTAGACAATGCCGGCAAAACAACAATACTCTATCAATTTCTTATGAATGAAGTTGTGCACACAAGTCCAACTATTGGTTCAAATGTCGAAGAAGTCGTCTGGCGTAATATACATTTTCTTGTCTGGGATTTGGGTGGTCAGCAAAGTTTACGTGCTGCCTGGAGTACATATTACACAAATACGGAGGTAAATACGAAAATAACTGTAGTGAACTTCTTCTATTAATCTATTAACAAATTCGGTTATTTTGTAGTTTATTATTATGGTCATCGATTCGACAGATCGTGAACGTCTGGCTGTGACGCGTGAGGAACTATATCGTATGCTACAACATGAGGATTTGAGTAAAGCAAGTTTGCTTGTGTACGCAAATAAACAGGTATAGTTTGAAAATGGATTAAAATAAACAACTAATTGCTTAATATTATTTTATTACTTTGTTACTGTAACTTAGGACTTAAAAGGCTCAATGTCAGCTGCGGAAATATCACGTCAGTTGGATTTAACATCAATTAAAAAGCATCAATGGCATATACAGGCATGCTGTGCGCTTACAGGCGAGGGGTAAGCAAAAATATATTAAATTACGCGGGATTAAAGTTGTAATGCATTATAATAATTTAAAAGTTGAAGTCTTTTAATTTAAGGACAACTAGTGTACTGTTGTTAAATTACAATGTATGCATATTTTATCAATGACTCAAAATCTTTTTCGTATAAGTGTAGATAATTTTATTGAATAATTAATTTTGACAGTATTTCAATAAATACCAAATTTTGTTACCATTTTATTAATTGTCACGTCAAAGAGACTCATAGTTATAGTTATCTCAAAAATTCATCTATTCGGAATTACACAACTATTTTCTGTGTGAAATTTGAGTTGGATCTAATGTTTCAACGGAACGAATCTATAAATGTAAAGCAGAAAGTCTCTAAAATAAAGTTGCTTCTGGTGCACCAATATTTCTTTACTTTGATTAGTCCGTTAGGTCCCTCAACCTACTGATAAGTTCTTGTATTTGTGATGAAAGTAAATTGTGGTGAAAGTAAATTTTTTACAAACTAGAAGAAATTCATCCAATTACACATACAACGTGTGTCGGGTATATTGCGTTTCGACACAGAAAATGTAGGATACGCAGCAATGCTCGTCCTTGAAATGAAAGGGGTTATAGAAACAATAAAAAAAATCGAACTTTACAAAAAACCTACATAATTTTTTAATGAAAATTTCCAATATATAATATGTTATACAACTTTTCCAAGTCATAAATATTAAAGTCTGTCGAATAACGTTTCTTTAGTAGTATTTGAAAGATTTTTCAGGGTTTTAATTTTTGGCAAGGCATTCATGTCATAACGGCGTGTAACTCGAAAACATGACAATTTAGATAGTGACTTTTTGTTCCACATAGATCAAATATAACATCTTTGCTTAAAAATATATTTGTTTACTTAAATAAGGCTACGTTTTTCATGAATTTTGAATAAAAATATGAAGCTAAAAAACTAAAAAAAATCCTGATGTGCTAAAGTAAAGTGAGCTCCAAATCCGGATTTAGCGACTCGTCTGTTTTCTTGACGCTTGTAAATGCTCACACTCCCACAAAGTCACGTGGCAGCACATATTCGGCTGTGCGCAATTGATAAGCTAAGATACACAAAAAAAACAATTAAAAAAAATTCATTTCTATTTTCGAAGTGTACGAAAAAAGCCAAATTTATTTTTGTGGCGGAAATGTGTACGTTTCTTACACAAATAACTACTGTAAGTTGTGTGTGGTAACATCTATTTGCGTTTAGCATAAGTAAATGATTCTTGTAACTACTGCATCAGATTTTAATTACTGGTGCTATTTATATAATAATTTGTAATTAATGTGCGTTTCTCTTTTACAGTCTGTACCAGGGTCTCGAATGGATTGTGCAGCGTATAAAAAAGAAATGACAGACAACGACTGCGGTAGTTTATAGCTAATTCAGTAATAAATTATATATTAAAAATATTCAATACAAACACAACATAATTACATAAAAACAAATTAGCATTAATTTTAATAAAAAAAAACAAATGGAAACAAACGATTATGCAAATCAATATTAAAAAATCCAAAAAAAAAGTAAAATTTGTATTCATGAAACAAAAAAAAAAAAAATGAACGCAACCGTTTAGCGCGTTATTTTAGTGTTATAGAGTTTGTATTGTAATCTATTTAAGCAAAGAAATTAACGCTTTAATCTTAGAAAATATATTTAAATTACTTATATGTAAGAACTCAGCTATTTTCCAATTTTATTTTTACTATATATATAAAATAAAGATTAAATACCATTGCTTATGGTTTTTTTGATTGTATTTTTTAAAATATAATACTAAAATAAATCAGAATTTCTAAGCAAACAAATAATTTGTCAACGTATGGAGCAAAAACCAATAAACATACAATTTAAGTACTTTTGCGTGTAAATTTAAAAATGCTTTTGTTTTCATAACTTTGCGTAAATATTGCTTTTGCATACAATATTAAGAAATTGCACGAAAGCTTTTGTAATAAAAGTTCATCATTTGTTTACTGCGACAGGTCTCATGAACGTAATGTTCGGCGATGATCTTTTAATGTTTCTATTAAGAAAGCAATACTTCAAATTTGAAACATTAGTTTCACTCTGGGAATTATATTTCTTGTGCTTTAAAAGAATACATGCGTGTTAGCAAAAACATGTGTTGTTTTAAGAAGCATATTATTTATTTATTACGTAGTTAATTCAAAAATATATATTCTTATATATAAGGTTGCACTTATATTAAACATACAGCAAAAAATACTAATATCTGATAGTTTTAATTGCTAAGCAAACGCGTTCTTAAGTTAATGTCTAATTAAGCAGTACATATATTGATAATTGTTTGCCAAACGAAATGTAAAAATAAAAAGAACAACAATTTAATGAATAAATATATTATTAATAAACAATTAAACATGTTTGAACAGTTGGAGTGCTGAGTGTAAGCTTTTCACAATAAAACATTACTAAGTAACTTTTAATGGCTATGTCAACTAAGCAACAGATGTCAATAGAATTTTCAATTTTTCTTGAGAAAATGTTAATGTTACAAGTTTTTTTGCATTATTGAAGAGCAATACCCAACTGGACAAAAAATTTCAACTTCCTTATGAATTTTTTAGATTTAAAACCAAATTACTTTGTTTCTGAAGATATAAACAACACCGGCCCATGATTTTAATGAAATTTTTTGGACGTGGAAGTTATTTGTGCAGTAAACAAAACCTACATAAAAAACGCTGCCTTTCGGCATATTTGAATAAATTTCACACATACAGGAAATTATCTTAATTATTTCTTTCGCCATAAGACAGCAATAATCTTTCTCTTTTTTTAATAATTTAAACTCTGAATTTTTCGATTTCATGATAACTTTCGTATGTGTAGTACAGGGAAATAAAGACATTTTAACTTTGTATGAAATAAAAACATTTTAAATTTAATGTGCAATATATTGGAAAGGATAAATTTGTAGAGAATCGTTATTGCTGTCTTCTGGTATAAGAAAAACTTAATAAATGAACTTCCTGAAATACTGATTTCTTTAATCGAGTTTAGTATATTTTTGTTTTGGTAAAAACAAAGATTGGGGGTTGCTTCTTCATAAGCTAATATTTTTTAATTGATATATTCATTATACCTCAATAGAATATAGTCCGTTGTAGTATATGCTACTTAACATACACAACTATTCTGTACTTAGTTGTAGCACACAACTCCATCCTCTAACAGTATTACTGTTAACTTGGTTCAGTCACTTCCAAGTGCTCAACGAATTTAAATTCAATTTTTATACTAAATAAGTCAATTTTATATTTTTAAAAAAAAGAAAATAACAAAAATATATTTTCTATGCAATATCTAAGAAACTTTTCACAATTTCAATTTATAAGACATGTAGCAGAAAAAATTGCCACCAACCAATATTGTTGCATTGTTTTGAACAACAAGATTTTATCTCAAACAACATTTGTGCGTCATAACTCAGAATTTGATTCATGGGTCGGTACTGCATTAGATATAATTTCTTGTAAACCAAGTAGTGAGCAAGTTACGCCGAAGAATGAACCAATAAGTGTTAAGTTCATACCAGATCAAACCGCTCCCTCAGAGCGTAGGTTGGGCCAACTTATTGCTGAACATACGAAACGGAAAAAACTTTTCTATGGCATTGAATTGGCGGCACATCATTTCTCAATACCTTTGGCCTTGGATTACAATCAGTTTGGTAATCATTTGCCATTATTTACTGCATTGATTTGGATTGGCGAAGAATATGGACCAGCAGCACGATTAATTGATGTTGAAATGATACGATTAGCTTTGCAACTGCAACCACATACGATAGTACTACCGCATTTCGCTTGTAATAGCGCTGATCAAGAGCGTTTATTAGAACTTTTAGCTCTAAATTTTCTAAATGTTTTTGTGATACGTGGTAATCAGCCAAGAGTGCAAAGTCAAGTTTTTCCAAAAACAGCCGATTTAGTGCGGGAAATTCGTCGTATAAAGGGAGGTGAGTTCTATTTTTTTTTTATGATATGTTTTTCCTATTACTTTTTCTAGGTAATATCTCAATCGGTGTTGGCGGTTATCCAGAGGGTCATATGGACGCTAGGACTTTGGAGGAAAACATGGAAATGCTTAAGAAAAAGGTAAAATTGACAACACAACTTAAAAGCGTTGAGTTTTTTTTGTTGCAATAGTAAACGCTTTTTAAAAATGAATCAATATTTGCGATATATTTAACATTTCGGTTAATGCGGACATAAAAATGTTTGGTTTATAATATAGATAACACACACACATACTTACGCTACCTTTTTTGCATCGATTTTGTATTATATTTAATTATAGGTAGATGCTGGTGCTGACTATATAATGACCAGAATATGTTTCTGCTCCAGCACACTGGTAGATTTCATAAAAAATTGTCGTGATTATGGCATTACTATACCCATAGTAGTTGGTATCCATGTTCCGGAGAGTGTTTGTTCTTTGTGTTATGTTAGCGAATTTACAAATGCAATACTGTCACCAGCGGATATAGCACAGTACGCTATGAATGCAGATAATCCAAAACTGTTTCAAGAGTACGCTAAGCGGCAATCTATTCATTTAATAAGCGATCTACTTCAAAGCAATTTGGATATTTACGGCTTTCAATTTTTTACTATGAACAATTTCGATCCAATACATGATGTTATGAGTGAATTATATGCAAATTATGATGCAAAAGAATATATAAAATCAGATGTAAAGGAAAATATGTCGAATGCAAATGAAAATATAACATCAGATGTTAAATAGAAAAAATAACCTCATATTTTCTTAAAGTACAGAGGTAAGACTTAAGCGTTTGCTAAACTATTTAGATAATACATATTAAAGAAAGTTGAATATCCCAAATATTTTGTGCGATATCTGAAAGGTGGTAATAATTAAATTTAAAAAATTGGCCAATATATAGAAGTAAGTCACAATACCTTGGGGGTTCATGCAGTTTCTGTTAGATTTTTCAAAATCTTCTTTCTTTTTTATCTATGAGCATATATGTAAACACAGTTTTTACAACCACTTGCTTCCCATTGTCTTTGAAAGCTGCAAAAGTGATCGTCAAATGCCTAACTCTGTGCTTTGGAACTCAACTCAAACTCAAGGAACTATATTTGAGATGCATTATTGCTTATGTTTCATGTTAAGGATATCGTAGTATGCCATTAGCTGTACTGTTCGTGTTTTGGTTGATGACATCCTGGTTTCAGTTCCCAGCATACCATGCTCTAACATGTCGTCAAAATTTAAGATTATATCTTATCGGACCACAGATGGGTTAATGAGAATCATATTTCCATTAATTTTAAAAAGACTAAAATCCTTAAATTCGGTGATTCTTACATTATTGATAAATTTGATAAAATTTCTTTTAACAACTGCATCAGCCTTACTGGTTTTGGATATTGTCTTGGGATACTAATTGAGCTTGGCTTGAAGTTTGACAGACATATCCATTATTTCTAAAGAAACTTTATTGTTTGTCATTATATAAATAATATATAAAATTTGGTCAAATCTCTAGTTCTGAAACTCAAATATACATTTCCGAAGGTTTTTAACAGCTTAGTTCGAATTCGAGCTGAGTTCGAATCAGAATTTTTCTGATGGTGCCAGTTTTCGAGATATTCTACATAATATATATGTATATATATATATGTTTTATAATCAAATTTTTGTGAGTTTTTTGTCTCTTTGGAAGACCGTTAATTCCTCATTTTCAATTTGGCCACCCCGTGTTTGACCTTTTGGCCCAAGTCCAAATCACATTGGAAAAACACCACATATTAGGCTCGTAAGGAAAATACCGATTACAACAGATTTCAGAATATGGGATACCATAAAAAAGATCTGAAGTCATTCACCTACCTGGTCTAATTTTTTTGTTACCGCAAAAAATTGAGTAAAACAATAGCGTAAAAGATTTTCTTTAAAAAAATTTTGAAACTTTTTTTATTTTGGTTCGTAGCCCTGTAGCGTGCTGTCGTCTCGATTAATTGTTTAATTGTAACTTTACGCCAATTTTTTTTTAATTTAATTGCATTGCATTCTTTTGCAGAGAAATAAATTTAATGAACTAAATTACCAAAACGAATTTTCCGTGATCTGATACCGGAGCTGTACTGTGGTTTTGTGGTGTTTGGGTGGAAATATTTTTATGGGCCATTTTTTTTAGTTAAAAATAAATTAACTATTGTTTTCATTCTCCGTGACATTGTGACCTAAACTGTGAAGTATGAAGATTTTTCAATGGATAGTCCCCATTGCATTTCTTATGGAATGCGAAAGGAATGTACACTGCTGTTTTCCTCCGCTGTAATGAAAAAAAGAATGACGTTAGCTTTCTAGTGAAGATCAATAAAAAAGAGCTTGAGCCATTCCAAAGAGATAAGCAAACGAACATTAACTTCAAAAAGCTAACTCCTATAATTTGCTTCTCAGAATATTAAAACTCTATAAGTGTGGCCCAGTGCTACCACCCCATTTGCCCCCATTATCTATGTATATCGGGGTTGTCTAACAACCATAAGAAAATCAAAACCAAGAAATTACCTTTAGTTACAGAAGATGTTATGTTGTACATTTAAAACTACACTGGGGGACTTACATAAAGAACAACTTTTGTACATAGTTAATATCGGTCACTAAACCAGTTCCAAGTTAATATAAAAACAAGTTAACAGCTCAAATATCAGTTTATTCTAACGCAGCTCTTCTGTCGAGGTAAACACAGTACACAAAAATTCCCGTCATTTGTTTACAAACGATAAAGAGCTTTTGTTTTTTTTTTTTTGTAAAAAACCGCAGACATTTCAAGAAGAGCTTCGGCTATCTCCCCGAAAAATTTTATTGACAATAAACCAATCAATAACTTAACTGAAAACAACGCGGAAAAAAGCTATAAAACTTACAGTGGCAATTTTTAAAAAGCTCTTGTCTATTGCAAAAACCAAACTTCGCCTTGATTCATAAAAATAAACTCAACGCGATTGGTAGCTTTCACGCAAGATCATCTATAGGAAGCAGATCGATCAATCGGTAAAATCTTCACATCGTCGCAACATGCATTTTCCGGGCAATGTACCAGTGACATCAATATCAACAAATTCCAGTATACCGGCTGCATCCTTAGTAAATCTACAATTTGCTCCAAATCAGCAACAACCTGAGCAATACAAGCTAAGTGATCTCATAAGTGAGCGTACGCAGCGCAAAGAGTTCTTTTATGGCATTGAGATGTTAGCGCATAATTTTCGTCCAAAACCATTGACGTTGGACTACAATGGTTTTGGCGCAATGTTACCACTTTTTACATCATTAGTATGGCTGGGTCCGAACTACTGGAATGTTACGCCGATCGTGGATACTGAAACAATGCGCCTGTTGCAGCAGTTGCAGCCGCATACGATCGCCCTGCCACATTTCAGCTGTTATCGCGTAACAAGGAAGCGTGTTGCTGATCTAATGGCCATGAACATTTCAAATGTTTTAGTGTTGCGCGGTGATGCTATTGAACCGGAACAGGAATTTAAACACGCTTCAGATTTGGTGGCGGAAATACGCAAGCTTCGAGGTGGTGAGTGAACTTCAACAGCTCTAATAGTTTTTATAAAACTATTTTTTATCAACTTAATCACGTATGTAATTATTTAATGAAAAATGTACTTTTATTAAATTGATTACGTTACGTCTGCTTGTGGCAATAATTGCGAGTAGTTCAAGTGATAAACACAGCAGATAGCTTTGTTGTGCATTTCAATCTGATAATGTAATTATCAGATAGTTTCCGCTGGTAGAGTTTATCATGCAGCGACATTGTTAATGCCATTATTTAAGCTCTTAAATTACTTAATCCTTTGCTTTGTTAAAATTTGATTTCTGTATTTTTTTTTTCAGACACGATATCAATTGGCGTTGCTGGTCATCCAGAGGGTCATCCTGATTCAAATTCATTTGAGGAAGATTTGGAGTTTTTAAAGAAAAAGGTAAATGTCTTAAAATGTAAAAATCGAAAGAAAGTATAAAATCGGAAACAAACAGTTTGCGCCGTTCGCAAGTTTGATCTAGGAAGCTGGGAGCATTTTTTTCAAACCCTATTCTATAATATAGGATTATAGGACCGCAAATTAAAAAAAAACTCTTCGGGGTTATTTTTTCAGCCACTTGAAAAATGTGGACTTGATTTGACAAAAATGGGTGGCACCTCCCATACAACTAAAATACCTAAAACGCTATATCTTGGTACCTAAGGCATACTTTTTTTACGTGTTAGTAAGTCGGTTTTTTCGTAAAGTTTCAACGCAATTAGACACAATGTCTTTGCGCACCGCTTACAGGTTTGAGCTAGGAATTATTTTCATATTCAAAAAAATACATACATACATACACCTACAAAATTTACAAAAAGAAACCCCCTTGATGAATATACATACACATGATAGCAGTTACTTTAATGACGTTGGAAAAAAAATTTTAAACGGCTACAATTTCTGTAAAAATAGTGGCAGATTATCTTTTTGAAGCACAGCTTAAAGACAAAGCTTTGCAATTTTAGAAAATTAATTTAAAATAATAAAATAATGCGCTATTTTTATTATTATTATAAATAGAACTAAAAATTGAAAGTCTTTTAAGACTTTTAGTCTTTCGAGTTTTGGCCTCACATAGGTCGCAGATCAAAGCAAATAATTGCTTGGCAATACATTATACGTAGAACAAATCTCTAGTTTTACATTTACATGAATTGATCTCAATTTATTGTATTTTATAGTTTAAAATAATCTGAAGATGCTTTTAAGCGGAAATTTAATGACAAAAATTATCTCTGTATTTTTCTTATAATTTCAATTACTATCTATTCTATGGAATTCTTCAGTAGCAAAATAAATAACATCTATATTTCGCAATTATTGCTTTACTATTGTACATCAACAATAGCGCCGTACATATTCTGCTTTGAATTGAAAGGCCATAGTACTTACCGCCCCAACGGGAAATATAATTCCCAGGTACATAAGTACATAGAACCTTGATGAGTAAAACAAAAAAAGCATTGACCAGGCATATGATTTTAAAATAATTTAATTGAATATATGTAAGTGAATTCTACCCGAAATTCTTCGCCTCATATAATCTGAACGTTTCAGTAGTACTGGACTTGATCTGGTCATTATTGACATAATATCATACGTAGCGTATATTATCAGCTCAATAGATAATCTTCACCGCCGAGATGATTTTTTTGTTTTCAAATTTACCCATAATTTGATGGAAATAACAACACACTTAATCAGCTGGCGATATCTTTCTTAATTTAAATTGGGTTTTCCTAAAATTTTGTTCTACCAAGACCAAATAAAAAAAGTTGACACAACGAGCAAATGCTGGAAGTGCAAGATTTGTGTAATTGAGAATACTAAATTTCTTATTTATGTGCGGTTTGTTACATGTAATATATGGGCATTATTTACAGCCCGTATGCAAGACACGTGTCCATCAAAGCATAGACTCCGCAGATAACTCAGTTTTCCAAAATTATGCACTCACGGCACTTGCGCGGTTAACAGTCGACCAAATGTATTCAATAAGTCCTATTCAATGAAATTTGTTTGTTTTCAGGTCGATGCCGGCGCTGACTTCATCATTACTCAAATTTGTTTCTCTTCCAAATCGCTGATAGATTTTATCAAAGCATGTCGAGCAAAGGGTATAACGGTTCCTATAATTTTGGGTATGTTTGTACCCCATAACATGCAAATATTACAGCGCACCAAAGAGATAACGCGAGTGGACATGCTTCCCGATCAAATGAACGAATATGCATCCCGTGCAGCAGATTTTGGTTCATTTCAGGAGTACGCACAGGAAGAGGTGGTCCGAATGATAAAAGATGTCTTCGATAGTGGCTTGGATATATATGGCGTTCAGTTTTATACCATGAATAACTTTAAAAATGTGCAACAAACATTGCAGAAACTGCTACAAGAAATATCAGTTGAAAATAATAGTGAAAATATACTTTGAATTACATACCAATTATATAGAGGTTTAGAAATGAACGTTTGAATTTTTTAGCTTTGTGGCTGCTATTATGTATCTGATTTATATTATGCAGTAGCAAATAACACTGGTCTAAAAAATGAATGGAATCCTATAGCCATGTTGCTTATGAGAGAGTGTTTCCTAGCCAAGCTATTTGACTTCAGGATTATTTTTGAAGAGACTAATTTTTTTTCACTGAAGAGTCTTCAGGGCGTCGATTGCGAAAGCCTTTGACCATATGTGCCTTTGGATCAACGACTTCTAATTTTGGTTCATCAGCACCGGGCTCTGCATCCAACTGTTTTATCGGATTCCCTCTTTATCGAGCAGATATCCATTCTTTCTGCTTCAACTTACGTTTACTATCGCGTACCTCTCCCATAGCCTATGCAGTAGGCGTATAACGATATAACGAATTTCCATTTTAACCAACAGTTTTTCAAATTGGAATTTTCAGAATGATGTCTCTAAATTACGAATACTAAAAGTGTTCACTATTCCAAGTAGCGAACGCTGTTTAATTCAACAATATCTGTTGAACTGGAATGACTTTTTTTTTACCAGTAAACCTGATTGCAAGTAAATATAGCATTCCAAAATCTAACTTAATTTTTATGACTAGATATGAGTAAATAACAGCCAGTTTCTTCAGTGAAAAAACTCTTCGATATAACGAATTTTACGATATTACTTCTGATCCGTGCATTAATTAGTACGTTATATTGGACGTCTACTGTACTTTGATTTGGCTTTCGGTGCAACCGCTCAAAGCGTGTGAACTTTGGCTTTGCAGTTATATTTTGGAAAACAGAGCTTTTTGTCGTACAAATATTTAGCGTTAGGTCATCATTTAGCACTTTCTTGGGTACATTTGCATAGATTTATAAGTTAGAATGCCATCAGAGCCGTATGCGGTTGAATTTTCAAAATGGTTCTCTTTCTCAAAAGATTTGTTCGTATTGAATTTTTGAACTTTTTTATCAATACAGATTTGAAAATTTTTGTTTTTTAAAGGATTTTTCACAGGTTTTGCTCAGATTTAGCTTCTCTAGCTGCAAGTGAATCAGTTGGGGTGCTGTTTTCTAAGGATTTGGGTTTTAGCGCCACTGCTGCTCCTCTGTTTGTTTCACTGCAGCAGTATTTGCTGGTGCGTCAGGCGCAGATTCCGGCGGTTGCTTTCTGGCCACATATGCTTTTACCTTCTGCCCATTATCAATTACAAGAAAAGTTTTATTTGGAATTTCCAACTCAGGCTTTGCCAAGAATTATGTATATATATATGTATCACTCTGTTTTATATATAATTCTTTGTTCTTTTATAGCTAATTCTTGGCATAAACCAAATAAGCTATAATACAGGGGGTTTAATAATCAGATAAAAGCACCATAATTCATTTGCACAAATCAAATAAGCTATTACACAGGGTGTTCGACAATAAAAATGATTTTTGTATGTTCACTGGACCAATTAAATTACAGTGGATTATAAACATTAAAGTAAAATAATATTAAGGTTTGAGTCGACATAAAGAATATTCTTGTGTTAAAATATGATATTGGCAAATAAAATGTTACACAGCAGAGTGGCGCAGTGGAAGCGTGCTGGGCCCATAACCCAGAGGTCCGAGGATCGAAACCTTGCTCTGCTATTCAAATGATGTGAAATTCTTTTTTTATTTTTATTCTTTTCAACGAAAGTTGGTTTATCTGATAAAAACATTGCAGTAGACTCGCGGTTGAGGCAGCTATATCGTGCATAGAGCCATTCGCTTCTACTCAGATTTTCCCCTCAATCAAAAGTGAAAAATAACTATTTATTCTTTTAAACGAAGGTAAGTTTTTCTGATAAAAAAATCTCTCTATTCCAAAATTCGGTTGGCAATTAACGCGGCAGGTGTGTTGTGATAAAATAAACTCTTGGCTGGACTTTTCCCAAATTTTTACACGCTGCTATAAATATCAAACGATATAGACCGCAGTAGAGTATTTTAAGTCTGATAAAATAGTGCTAATATTAATTTTAAACTAACGAAATTACTTAGGAACAGAGCTGCATGCAACCCCATTAATTAATAACACGCTGGCATTGCAGAAACTTTAAAACGTATTTCTTCAGCGATATGCAATAATTTATTTAATTTTCTTTAATTTAATAACTGAAATGCCACTGATTACGCCCAAAATTTATTTTCGTCTTTCCCCTATCGATTGGTTTAGTAAACATTTTTTCGTTAATGCATCTTTTGCTAAGAGAGCATTTGAAAGGAACGATTGCCTTTCCAAGCTCTGTGATGAATAATGCAATATTACCGTCTTCCATTATTTGCAGTTTCCATAATTTTCCTATTGGCTAATGCATTTTTTTTTTGCATTATTCATTATTTGTTAATGATCAATGCATTGCTTTTACATTGATATTTTCACAAGACTGCAACAAATAATACTGCATGCTATTAAGACTGCATTTATGTAAAGGAAACAGCTGAAACATAATAATATTATTTTATTTTAAGACCAATTACATTGCGTTGTAATCGATTGCCATTGTTATTTATTTATTTGCCTTAGACAATTGATAGCATCTGTGCAATCGTTGAACAACATCATTTGTCAAGAGTCGCCGTGTTTCGGTGACACTACAGCATTTTGTGTGGAGCATTGGTACGCGTACAATAATAAAGCGAATGATTGAGCGAGTTGTTTACCTTTTTGCCCTTTGTGAGTAAATTAAATAAATTTTGTTTCTAAAATTGTTTAACACACAGACATTTGACACACTCACACAACTCTTACGTTAAGGATATCGGAATAGCAGTAAAATGATTTATAATTTTCTTCAATCCTTTGTGAGAAAAACTAAGTGGGAATTTGAGTGTGCACCTCAAGGCATTTAAATTTACAATAAATGGTTTTAGTTATCCTAAAAATGTGGTCTACTGTGATGAAGGCTACTTGAAAAAATACATGGGTTGAGTCGACTACAAAACTTAGTCAATTGCCTAAATTAAGAATCGCTACAACGGTCGTAAGTAAATTGTTTTGTTATGTCTTAACCACGCACTACTGTAGTTTTACCAAAATTGATTGTTGTTAACTTTATTTGGAAATTTGTCCTAGTTCCATCACTTTCTGCACAAGAAAAATTTTATAAATATTAAATATTATTAATTGGTCGTATAACACAGAATATTAACAATACAAAATACGTCATTTTATCTCATAACCTTCGAAAACAACAGTCCAAAACTGTTAATCGACCACATTTGTAATTGTTCAACCAAGTTGGTAATTCATTAATAAATTTTATATTTAATAAGGGATGCAACTTTAGGGTTAAAAAAAGTTGTCTAGAA